>JACCEG010000039.1:0-22575 GCA_014065205.1 Tuber brumale | reverse complement strand
TTGGATGGGGCCACCCGAGCCGCCTTTGTCGTTGGCTGCATGGGTGCGTTTTGTTGGGGTGGGGGTTGTTGGTGGCGTGTTGGTTGGGGCAGGGGGGTGGTCAGACGGGACGCTAGGTCTCTGACCGAGAGCTGAAGGGCGGATAGAGAAGCTGCCGTAGCGCTCTCAGAAGAGGTGGGTGGTGGGGGGACAGGGGGTCTGTTTTTGCGAACGTGGAGGTCGTCAATCTGGCCGGACAGTCTTGCGACTTCCATTACGAGCTCGTCTATCTGAGTGGAGAGGGCCCTGGATGCCAGGAGCGAGGTGCAGAGAACGGGGAGAATAACGGCTTCACCTGGCGACAAATCGTCTAGCTCTCCTGAGCTAATTGGGGGGAAGAGCTGTGGGGATACACCCACATCCGTCGTGGCATTCTCGAGCAGTGCGAGTAGAAGGGGAACGTGGGGACGGATTCCGGACACCGAGGAGTGTTCCGAGGGGGGGAGGGGGAACGAGGACGAGGTCATATCTGGCTAAGCAGTGAGGCCCCGGCCACGAGGCTTCTGGGAGTAATACGATCGTGTGGGCACACCGGACGCTGATGGTGTTGAAAATGAGGAAGAAACGTAGGGGGGGGAAAATAGCGGAAGCGGAGCGTGGCCTATCTACTTGGACCTAATGTCCTTCTTATATAGTTGCCCTCCACGCCCTTGCGACTCATAACTCAAGTCACATGCCACATATGACTCACAACTCGTGAGTCATATAAAACATTATAAACTAGTCATATGACCAAAGTAGTCACATGCGCAAAACCAATGACCTCTAAATGAGGTCATATGCAAAACATAACATATCATCATAACCATGTCATATGACCAAATTGGTCACATGCGCGAAACCCATGACATCTAATGAGGTCATGTGCGAAACATATCGCACCTATGACTCATAAATCATGAGTCATGTGAAAGCCTTTCCTCACTAAGCCATATTCGTGACATCTACTTCCTGCCTCCAGGACTCTCCAGTCAAGCGTGCACGAATGTTATGGTTATGCGTGATTGTTAGATACCATTCAATACTACTGTCGTACTCGACTAGCTTCATAGCTTGAAGCGCTAGTCATTCGGCTTCCACTGGGGCAAATCGTTTGATCATATTGTCTTCGAAACGAGTCCATGTAGCCAGTTCTGGCTGCTTGGTTTACCCTTGTAGTCTGTCCATAGCTTTCCGATACCAAATAGTATAAGGGAGTACTATTTCTCTTCTCGTACGACTGAGTGCGTATATAACTCGTTCGCGAGTATCATCCCAGATCTGCAGGTTTCTTACGAAATAGTCCATGCATTGTAAGATCCACACATATATATCTTGTGCGGGTTTATCCTCAAAACATGGGGGTAGTTCTGATGGTCACTTAATATTTAGCGCCATCACGTTGGCAAGTGTTTCTGCGATACCAGACTGTTCTGGTGTTTGTCCTCCCCTGCCTCAGCTAGGACTTCCTCTCCTTCTTCCTCTCTTGTCCTCATCATTGTCATCGTCACTAGGATCTCCACGGTTACCTTTCTGGACACCTAAGGGGGATGCATCAGCGGCTTCCCCGCCTTTCCCCTTTTCCCTACCTGTTGGTGGAGTTTAGTACTCCTCATCATCAGTTTCTTGGACTGCGGGTAAGGGTGCGGGTCCTGCAGCTTTGGGACTTGTTGTGGCGGCTAGTATCTTATTTATAGCCACTGTTAACCCCTTTAAGGTATTGTTTGTCTTGATATCCCGCAGCTGTTACTGGTCTTGAGACCTGCTAATCTCCGCTTGGCGGGTTGTCTGATCTGTCCGCATTTGTCCTAGAGTACAGCTGACCTCTCTTTCCCGAGTGACATTCTGAGCGTGAAATTCTACGAATTCCGCCCTTAGACTAATGACCATCTGTTCCAAAGTTTGATCTCGAGCTAATGCCGCTTGGCTCTCTTGCCCTAGTGTTTCATGTAACCTCATAGTAACCTCTTCATGTTCCTGTTGACGCCTATCTTAGGCGTCAATTTTCTTTGCCACTTCCCATAGCATTTCCTCTTGGATACCCTTAACTTCACTTTCTACGCCGGCCAGCTCCATCAACAAAATTGCGACATCATTATCGTGGACGTCTTGTCCTTCCGCGATTTGCTGTTGAACCTTAAGTAGTTTTAAGATATTGTCTTGTGTAGCTTCCGTCACATATTTGAAGGCGATATTGGCTTGGTCGAGTGAGGTATTAATGTCTTGCCTTATTCGGCCTAATGTTATCCCCAGACGAGTGGCTAGCCTGGCTAAATTGGCAGCATGGTCTCCTCCAGGTTTTGGTGTAGGGGCCCTTGATATCCTATGTGTGCTTGCGACACTAGAAGATCGGTCAGAGGGTAAATTTCCTCTCCGGAATGTGGGTTCAAGAGGTATTAATGGAGAGTGACTCCATATAGTCATATCGTCGGTTTTTTCTGTCGTATCGTGTTGGGTATCTATAGGTTCTCCTGCTGTTATTCTCTTCCTTAGGTCTTGAGGATTCTCAGCCATTGTGATACTTTCCAGATAGGCTAATTGTTCTAATAGCCCAGGGTGTGTGATTACTGGTACTTCGTACCAGGATTCTCGATATCCTTGAAAGGGTTTAAGGAATCATATGTAAGGTATCCAACGCTTGAGATATTCTAGAGGTGTAGGTATACAAGGGTTCGGTTGATCTAATTCTGCACTCGGAACTTGAATTTCCCTTTTCTCGATGTTCAAAATGTACTTATAGTACATATAAGGATTTGTTAGGCCCAGACCGAGGAGATGTCTTGCCCTCGGGTGACTGTTCCTGATTTCTTATTATCGGAGTACTGGGTACTCCTCTGAACGAAGTTTTCTGACTTGGTGGAACTCTACTCGAAGTCTGGACCGTACCAGATACGATATATGCAATCGAATTGATCCCTCATTGTAATCCCGAAAGGTATTGTGAACCACGAGAGTTCTTTGATAAATTCCTCTTTGATTTCGAGGAGCTCAGTATTGAAGATTTCTTCGTATGTATGAATGTAAATGGGACAGTGAGGTGCTTCGAAAATATAATCGAAGTCTGAGCTGAGGGTGGAGTTTGAAGTAAACTCGTAGTTCATATAATGATCCTTGGTAACGGGAGAACTATCAATATACTGTTAGGTAGATGCCTATCTGTAGTATAACTGAGGGACGTAGGCCAAAATCTTTGTTCAGAGAATCTGTCGTGGAAGGCTTGTCTCGATAAAGTAAAGTAAAGTAAAAATTTATGAGGTAAACAATTTAATCTTGATAAGATCTCTTCTCTGTTGCTTAATGATGTCTGTAAAGCTCAGAAGGCATTTCGATATTTATATCCCGCGTCTGAGTGTTCGCAGACTACTTCTAACTACTATGCCTCTGAGGTACCACTCTGGTTTTTATACGCAAACATCTAGAATCTTAATAGTGCGAACACCGTTTGATCCTGAAACTTATTACACTCTTTCGCAGACTTGGAATAGTATTCCTCCATTACGATGACTGCGCTATTTGTTATACCAAACAGCGGCCTCTAACTCAGATATCCGCATAGACTATTATATTACTTTAGTCTTGTTGACAATTGTTCTAGTAGTCTCTTCAGTCATGAAGTGATCAAGTTCATGCCGGGCCACCTAGTGCCAATCGCAAGTCTGAGCCCAATGTGTCAACGTCTTAAGGGTCTCCGACTTATCTAGGCCTTTTTTTATCAGGGTGCTTCCCCTTGATCCGCCGGCCTCCGTAGAGGGGTCCTATCACTAGGACCAACCAACCTACACCTGATCTCTGAAGGGTATGGGTGGATTCGGTATACCCTTAATAGCTCTTGCTACTAGGACATCCTCTGGGAGTCTTTCGCCAAAAACGTCCTGTCACTTGCGGCCCATAGTTAGGAAGCCTAACTTTGAAGCCTACTATCTCAATACGCCTCCAACGGATCTCTTCCATTCCACTTCCCAGATGTCACCAAAGATCCCCTCTCGTATATCCTGTGAACAGCTTGTGGTCGGACAGACGGTGGCGACGTATATGGTGTTATGAAGGGGGCTTCATTGATGTGACACTTTATGCGACGCGACTCTTCAAAATCTTGCCAATGACGTGCGGGCCCTATAAGAGAGCCGGAGGGAGGTGTTGGCACTCTGGTAAATCCAGGATCTGTGCGTAGTTACCCTACTATGGGTCTGTGTACATGTCTCGGATTTCCATCTTCCTAATAACGATTAAGAGGAAGGAGTATTCTGGCATTTGGAGAATTGTCTTATATAATTCTTCAAGTCACTTAAAGGAATTCAAGAATTCCACAATCTGCTTTTTGTCAAAGAATTGTCAGGTACTGTCTTAGCTAAGGCATTTCCATTAGATCCATGGCAAACCTTTAATCTAAAGAGAACAGGAATTACTTTAGATCAAATCTGTAATGCAAGACCTAAAGCACTTCAACCAACTGACTTAAAGCCAGAACGACAGTTTGATATGTGGCATAAATATGGCCCCTATGCTTTTGAACATGTACGATCAACATGGCTCTATTCAGTACCTCCATTCAGTGTTATTGAGCAAGCAAAGGCAGCAAACGTTGCCAGAACAAAACCTAATAACTCTAATACCACTTTGGATATTACAGGAGAAAATACTCAAGACCCTCAGGATATGTTTGAGGGTGAATTGGTAGAAGAAAGTAAGTTACCAAAGAAGCATGGTTGACCTCAAGGTGCAAGAAATCAAAAGTCTGGAAAAACTATGTAACTATGGATATGATATAGAATCTGAATGCATATAATAGAATATATAGTTCTAAACTAAATTTTAAAGCTTGTTCTATATTATTAAAGTTTCTTTTGATACAGTAGTATTAGTTCAAATGTGTCATAAATACAAAATAACTGATATCTCAAAACTTGTTTGATGTGTCACTTAGGTTGCAATGCATTTTTCTCAACATAATACTCAAGTTTTTGCTGGTACAGAGTCATATTAGATAATAGGAGTCTCAAGTATTTTGCTTATTCATAGTTGAACCAATAGAAGTTATTCAGTAAAATGAGAAAATATACTAATAGATAAAAAAATCTGTTTTATAGTAAGATGAATATTCATAATAGTAAGCCATAAACAGCAAACTTGAGTAATGTAACTAAACTTCTATCAAAATTGTACGAGAAATAAGTATTTAAATAAATGGCTTGCAATTAGTAGAATATTGTATGCAGTAAAACATATTATAAATTTATAGAATACATGCTCCATAACCGCTAGTTTCCTCACAATTGAAATCTCAATACCATGAGTTTCAATCATGAGGAAAGTAGTATTTGTTTGTTACTCCCCAGAAATATCTCCTCTCCTCACTTGATAGTACTGTTGAGAGACATTGTTAGGCTGACACCAATCTCTAGTATAACTTAGGGACATAGGCCAAAATCATTGTACGGAGAAACTGTCAGGGAAGGCTTATCTTGATAAAATAGGGAAAGTAAAGATTTATAATGTAAACAATTTTATATTGATAAGATCTCTTCTCCACTGCTTGATGTTGTCTGTAAAGCTTAGGAGGCACTTCGATATTTATATCCCACATCTGAGTATTCGCAGACTACTTCAAACTACTATGTGTCTCAAGTACCACTCTGGTTTTAATACGCAAGCGTTCAGAATCTTATAAGTGCGAATACCGGTTGACCCTGAAACTTATCACACCCCTTTCACAGTTACAGAATAGTATTCCACCTTTGAGATGACTGCGCTATTTGTTATTCCAAACAGCGGCGCTCAACTTCGTTGTCTGAATGGACTATTATAGTACTTTGGTCTTATTGACTATCATTCCAGTAGTCTCTTCAGTCATGAAGTGATCAGGTACAAGCTGGGCTACCTAGTGCCAATCGCAAGTCCGAGCGCAACATGTCAACATCTTAAGGGTCTCCGACTTATCTAGGTTTTCCTTTCTGAGCGTGCTTCCCCTTGGTCTGCTGGCCTCCGTAGAGGGGTCTTATTACTAGGACCAACCAACATACAGCTGATCTCTTAAGGATATGGGTAGATTCGGTATGTCCTCTATAGTCTCCACTACTAGGGCATCCTATTGCAGTATTTCGTCAAAAATGTCCTGTCACTTTCAGCCATAGTTTTGGTAGCCTAACCTTGAAGCGTACTATCTCAATATGCCTGGGACAGATTCCTTCTGTTCCGCTTCCCAGATGTCGCCATAGGTCTCCTCTCATATATCCTGTGATCAGCATGTAGTCGGATAGACAGCGGCAACGTATATGGTGTTATCATGCAGGCTTCATTGATGTGAAATTGTAGTTACAGGATGTAACTCTCGAAATCTCGCTAATAATATGCAAACCCCATAAGAGGGCCGGAGGGGGGTATTAGATTCTCCGGAAAATTGACAGTCTGTGTGCAGTTACCTTACTGTGAGGTCTGTGCACTTTGTCTGAGATTTCCATATGCCTAACAAACATCCTGTTGCTCTTTCATACTCCTCCCCTTTCTTCTCTCTTTCTAACCTACTTCTAAGTATTTCGAGAATCTCTGAGAAATTCCCCGACACTAGTAGAATAGGAAGAAAAGTGTCAGTAGGTATTTTTCAAAGATAGTAAAGATGAGAGAATGATAGAATAATCATTCAACTTGTAGTATATTCAGAGAAGCATTATTGTAAGACTTGAGAGACCAAATCCTTAAGGGATTGTAGGCTCTTTAAATACAAAAGATTGTAACTTAGAAACATAATAATACTATTCTGTCCAAGGAAATACTACAATATTGCTATCATAGTCGTAAAAGGTAAAGCAAGCGAAATCCTCAAGCAGAGGACTTAAAGCAATAGGATATAACTAACAAAATAAGTAATGGAATTCAAACAAGGTTAACCTAGTAGTCCCTATAAATATATACTAATCTAGTAATAACAGCAACATAAGAAAATACTCAACTGGGTAGTGACTGTTAGGCATATGGAAATCCGAGACATGTGCACAGACCCACGGTAGGGTAACTGCGCACAGACTCTCAATTTACCGGAGTGCCAACACCCCCTCTGGCCCCCTTATGGGGCCCGCACGTCATTAGCGAGATTTCGAGAGTTGCGTCCCATAACTAAAATGTCACATCAATGAAGCCCACTTCATAACACCATATACGTCGCCACCGTCCGTCCAACCGCATGCTGTTGGCGGGATATATGAGAGGGGACCTTTGGCGACATCTGGGAAGTGGAACGGAGGAAATCCGTCGCAGGCGCATGGAGATAGTAGGCTTCAAGGTTAGGCTTCCTAATTAGGTGCTGAAGGTGACGGGACGTTTTCGGCGAAATACTCCAAGAGGATATCCCAGTGGCGGAAGCTATTAGGGGTATACCGAATCCACCTATACCCTTCTGAGATCAGCTGTAGGTTGGTTGGTCCTAGTAATAGGACCCCTCTACGGAGGCTGGCGGACCAAGGGGAAGCATGCTCAGAATGGAAGACCTAGATAAGTCAGAGACCCTTAAGACACTGACACGTTGGGCTCGGTCTTGCGATTGGCACTAGGTTAACCGGCATGAACTTGATCACTTCATGACCGAAGAGACTACTGGAACGATAGTCAACAAGACTAAAAAGTACTATAGTAGTCTATGCGGACATCTAAGTTAGAGGACGCTGTTTGGTACAACAAATAGCGCAGCCATTTCGACGGAGGAATACTATTCCGAGTCCGTGAAAGGGTGTGATAAGTTTCAGGGTCAAACGGTGTTCGCACTTATAAGATTCTAGACGTTTGCGTATTAAATCCAGGATGGTACTTAGGAGGCATAGTAGATAGAAGTAGTCCGCGAACACTCAGACGCGGGATATAAATATTGAAGTGCCTGCCGAGCTTTACAGACATCATCAAGCAACGGAGAAGAGATCTTATCAATATAATATTGTTTTACGCTTTAAATCTTTACCTTACCTATTTTTATCGAGAAGAGCCTTCCTCGACAGATTCTCCAATCAAAGATTTCGGGCCCACGTCCCTCAGTTATATACTTGAGTTTGGCATCCGCCTAACAGTGACATAACAAGTAGAGATGATAAGGGCTACCAGGTAAGTCCTGAGTAGGCAAAACTAACATCAAGCTAGTTATAGTTGTAGGAGAAACAAAAGGATTTTGTTACACTCTTATAGTTTTCCACCTTCTCTCTCCGCTGCTTGAATCGTCACTAAGGTGTTTTTGCATAGTTGTGAACCCTACCATGGTTTGGCTACCTTGATCTGCTGACCAGGAATACTGCTTCAGACATATACATGATTCTGGATCTCCTCCATTATTTGTCCTGGTTTGGCTAGTACCTTACTACCTCCTTCTACTTCTATTCCCCTCACTGTTTTCCTGCATCCGCATTCTCTGTAGCTTGCAGTCACCTTCAGCTCCAGCTACAGCCCTCCCCTCCTCCTACTTTGGTAGGTCACTCTCTCCTCTCCTCATCTACATTGTATACCCTTCAGTCCAGGTTCGCTTTGAGCGATAAATACCATACCAGTTTAGTCACCCTTTGTGTCCATATTGGCAGTAACCTCTCAGAAAAAGGCAGGTTGCACTAGGAGTTTTTACTTTGTTACTGTGTACCTTGTTTTGGTTTTATTTATACCATAGGCTCTGTTCCTGCATGTGAATTCCTGTATCATAAATCAATGAATCTATGAGTTAATGAAATAAAAAATAGGTTTATAGAATAAATCCTTCTCATTGGAGGACCATCAGCAACTATTTATTTCCAGTTATTTGGTTCATCAGAAAAGTTCTAAGACATTATATATTATCTATCAGGCCTTTAAGGGTGTTTCTTAAGTGTGGCAAAACTTGAAAGCTTCAATTTCAACGTTTTTTAGAGTAGGCAGCAGGGCTCACTGGCATATTTTTGGAGAAGTGTTAGACCAAGCTTCTGTGATGGGCTTCAGCTTCTCCCCCGATATAAAAGCTTTGCTGGTGGCATTTGAAGGGTTCTGAATCCATACCGCAATTTGAAATAAAAAAGATTCCGCGCTCAGTATCGAGAGGTTCTGTTTAACCCTCTTCCTATCTCTCTGCCCTGTTATTTTCTGCTCTACCCCTCATTTACGCCCCTATATGGACTAGTTGCCACTCATTTTGATTCAATCATCACACTCTTTTCGATTTGTCAATCATAATTTTTATCTGTCATTTCGCTCTCCCGGATGTTCCACTGTCTCAGACAGCCCACTCCTGATCTTGGCCATCCGGGACAACCGGGTGCGACTGCATTCTACATGTCACAGGCAACATATACCCGAACATTGGAGACCAAACTTTTTTGTATGGGCGCACTGATGGGCACAGACGGTTGGCCATACAATATACCCCTGCTCTACCCCCGAATTATCCCCGAATTATTCCTGTTTTCCACCTAAATGTTCGGGTACTTCTTACCTGTAAAAAGTACGAGTACAAGTAATACAGTACCGGCATGTTTGTTGCGCAGGAGATCTGAGGATTAGGAATACGATTTGTATTACTGTGCTTGGGAGCAAGTTGAGCCTCCTCCCATCCTTATTTTCCTATTCGCAGGGAGCTAGGAGGATGGGAAGCACAGCACCCCCCCCCCATATTCCCGAATAGTCGCGCGTTACCCTAGGCAACGCTAACAATTCATACCAGAGCATAATGGTAACCAACCAGGTATGGAAGAGCGAACCCCCATTCCATCCCATCTCTCTCCACTTTACTCAAATACCGGTACTCCACCTCCTCCATCTCTGTACCACAGTACAGCACAAAGTCCAAATCCCCCCCCCACAGCCTCCTCCAGAACCGCAGATTACTGCAACTCTGGAACGTGACCACCAACCAATACATCTTCATAACTTTACACGGCCCCGCAATCCTACCCCCACCCTTGGTCATGTGCTGGGTGTTAATTAAACAATGCACGGGCGAACCCGCACCGTGCCGCACTTGACTGGCCGACTGAATGAGTGTGAATTTTCAATTTCTGCCTGTCTCTCCTTGTTTATGTCTATGCGATAGATGGCGGTGGTGGTGGGTTGAATCGAGGGGCAAGTAATGCCTGAGGCTGTGCCGGGGGTTGTGGGTAAGTCTGGCGAAGTCATTCCGGTTGGCTCGTTGGCCAATCAGCCAATCATGAGGTTGAGTATGGTGTTTCGTTGTGCCAAGAGTTCTCCAGACTTTTTTTTTTCCACCTCGAAAATCGAGCCAAGATTGGCTGTCCCGATGGTCACACACACCTATTTTTTTTTTTCCTGTACGAAACAAAGTTTGTCGTACTCGAGTACCGGTAGTTATGCTCACCCCCTAGTGCTGTACCTTACTCAAGCACAGTAATGGTGGTAGACTTGCAGTACTCGTAGGCGACCCGCCTAGGTTACTTGCTTAGACTATAGATGTTAGGCATGAAGTACTATACCAGAGCATTGGAGTGTGGATCTAGCGTGGGCGCTCAGATATGCACAGATAATTTGCTATCCCTATGTTAGGGCTCCTTATGCCGGGCAGGTCTACCGGTACTCTACTTGTGGTGGTTTTTCACCGGTGTTTCGGGTTTGGTGGGCTTAGCTTAACTTATGCAGATAGGGAGGGACCCGGGTAGATATTGTAGAGACAGGGCGGGCCCAGGGAATGGGGGGGGGGGTTATGCATAGGTGGGAAGGAGAAAGATACTCCTGGTAAGGTTAATAACCCGGATACCCCCAAAACGCTGGTAAGTCAAGCCTGAGGTGTCAACAGAACAAGAGAATATATCAGAAATGTGAAGCTCTAGATTGGTTCGCAGTGTCTTAATTACTCAGGAACCTGTTACTCAAATTTCTAAGGGTTTTTTAGAGGCGATGGATTTCGTGGTCAGAGTTGCTTTTTTGGTTGTCTTTTGCTGCACTGTACTGTCCTGAGGTGCACGGGTTTTCAATCTCGCTAGTATCATAGTTGGCTGGAGAATAAGTTAGCTACAGTGACCGGAAGCGCACGGTACGAACAGAGGCAGACATTATCAACAAACTACGAATTTGTGAACCTACAGAAAAACTGCTAAACTGTTGGAAGTCTATTTTAACTCCAATCACCACTCACAAATCTCCGATCCCTCATCTTCATCACCGAGATCTCCATCCCATCCCATATTGAACTACTAGTACTCGAGTAGATTAACCACATCTCTTCCCCCCCCCCTTTTTTTTTTTTTACTTCTTCCACCGAACCCCAGTGCACAATAGTGCACCACAGCACACTAGCCTACCAGGCGGGATGTCGCACTGCAACGAGCCCTCCCTCCCCTCCCCTCCCCTCTTTTCACCATCATCAAAGACATGGGTGCGCAAACCAACTACACCCAAAAATAAAAAATTAACCTCAAATCCCCCCCCCCCTCTCGCCTACCAAAGAAAAGGCGGTATCATAATTCTTCCGACCTAATCTGGTCTAGGTGGTTAAAATTAGACTTAGTCATGAGTTGCACGAGCTTGTTCGGGTAATCCAGATCGGCGCCGGTGGATCAACTGTGCGCCGCGCCGCTATGTGAAGCCCCTATCATATCATGTTGCCTTTGTGTTTGTGCGCGATGATCTGAGTGAGAGGGTGGGGAGACAGAGTGCTGTGCTGTACTAGTACTCGGGTAGGGAATAGGTATCATCCAGAACAGCGAAGCAATGGCTTGAATCTGTGTCTGAAGTGTTCACTTACTCGACCCGGTACGTAAGTTTATCATTCAAGAGAGCTGGATGGTACTGTACGAGTACAGCACAGACCAGCTGCTGTAAAGAGGGTTGGTAAGATTACAGCCGTGGTTAGACTCACCTCCGCCCCCTCCTTCAAAGCTGGCAAATAGATCCAATCATGTCTTCCCCACACACTCACATCACATCACAAATTCCAAGAAAACTCTAATTTTATGTTCACCCCTACTCGAGTACCGGTACTGCACAAGCGAGGCGGGCTAAATAAATGCACATACTCGAGTACTGTATCCTACTGAGTACAAACGAGCGAACACATGCAGGAACAAACCGCTAGCAGCATCTCCGCCTCAAGCCTTCAAGCCTCCTCCACATCTACCCACACACATATCGCACAAGTGGGCAAGTATCATAGGTACGGCAGGCGAATAGTAGATGCTAAACAAGAATACATAACCCTACCCCCCCCCCCCTCTCTCCCTCCTTCCCTCCTATCATACCGGTACCTACCAGCCTACCTGTCCATCTATCATCATACCTACCAAATCTTTAATCACTGCCCGCAACGGATCACAACTGCTTCCTCCTCTCACCACCCAACGAATAACAAGGCACAAAGGTACGGTGTGGCAAAGCTTTTTACCACGGGTACTTTCTGGTTTATTTCATTCATTCATTCATTCATTTATTTATTTATTAACCTTCTCTGCGCATTCCTTGCTTCCTGCCTTCTCACCTTCCCGCCCTACGGCATTTCAGAGAACCAACCAAGCGACCAACCAACGGGGAGCCAGCCGGGCGCATAACTATCGGACGAAACGTCGATCCCCGTTTTAACTTAACTTATACGACGCTTGCATTCTGGCAGCGAACGGACGAACGAACGAAAGGGCATCGTTTCAATTGTCGCGCCGGTGGTTGGGTCGGTTCGAGGAGACGCTTGCTTGGGGGATCGGGGCAGAAAGTGTTCAAGAATTCCTGGAATTTGGTTTCCGCGGTTACAGTACGATAAAGCGTCAGGGCTTGGTTTGGCCGCGGGAGCGTTTGGTCTCATCCTTCGTCATTGCGACCAGCCAGTTTGGCAACGGAACCTTTGGCACAGCAGATATAATATCCACGCTGCGACCCTGGAATTTCATTTAACATATCGAAGTGTACTTTGCATCCATTTCACCGTGGGCTAAATCCTTTCTTTTTTTTTTTCTCTTTTTTTTTTTTCATTCCTTTTTTTTCGCCTTCCAACACAACTATTAAGATGTCGCTTCCACTTTCTCCTCCCCCTTCAAGATCTACATCACAGGCTTCGTTCCACAAGGGCGTGCACACGCACACTACCACTACATATACTACCGGCAGTACTACAACTTCTATATCCTCATCGCCATTGACGCCTTCTTCCATGAATTCGCCCGTATCCCCGGGTACCCGAGGGCCGACACTATCTATTCCGACATCGCCGTCACCACAGGCGAGTACCTTCCTCACATCAGCAACTCCAAGTTCGACGGCTTGCTCGGATCTCCGGAGCTTCTTTTCGCCGTGCTCTAGCGATGAGGATGATGATGATGATGATAGTGATGATGACGATGAGGAGATCGGAACACCGAGTGCACAGGTAAAGCCAAAAGGACATTTCCAGCGATTATGGGCGTCGAGGGATCCGCCTAGTACTCCTCCATCCTGCCCACCTCCTCCCGTACCGCGAAGACCGAGTGCGCTGGGGAGTCCGACGTTTGGCTGGAAGTCACAGGGGGCGGAAGATGATGATGGGGTGCCAAATTCTTGGTCCCCCCGCCAATCAATTCGGGAATCAATTCGGTCTGCACCCGCGGTCCTGCCAGCAGAGAATAGACTGCCGTCGGCATGGCAACCCCCGACGCCCCCTTCTCCCACGGTTGTAGGGGGGGGAACTGCGGACGGGCCTCTACCAACAGATCCATTCCTCTCCTCCCTTCATTCGATTCTCACTTCACAATTACAATCCCTAACTCCTCTCCTCACATCACCACATGGGGAACTTGCGGCGGCAAGGCTGGCGAGGGATAAACTCTTGGTGAAAACGCAAAAGGCCTATTTTCGCCGTGCATCGGTTTCAGCGTTGCGTGTAGAGTTACAAGGCGCCGAGGAGCGCGTACGACAGGTCGAGCGTAGCGTGGTCACACAATTCCTCGGTGTGCTTGAAGGAATTGTTGAGGGTGTCAAGGATGGCTGTGAGACGGCGATGGCAGCCGAGGACGCGGCTTATCAGGAGTGGGAACAAGGAAAGCAAGGCTTGGACGGGTGTTTGGAGTGCCCGCCGTTGGAAATTGTGACAGAAGCGAGGCCAAGACGTGTCGCCCAGACATCATCATCTGAGGAGACAATTGTTCCCTTCGCGCGACTCCCGCTACCACCAGCACCACAACCCCCCTCACAGGTCGAATCACCATTACCGTCACCGAAACTCTCAAAATTGTCGCCATCACCGCATCCAAAATCTTCTCCCACACTCTCGACCACTACATCTATCTCATCCTCAACCACCACCTCCCCATCGTCGAGCCCAATATCGCGTGGCCGCGGTCGCCTCCGCGGCGGTACTTTCGGTTATGAGGCTTGCACATGTGAAAACACTTCCGATCACAATTGTGCCAACGAAGGCTGGCCGTGGGACCCCTTGGTAGTGAAGGTAGGCGATGTGGAAATGAGGATGATTTAGTTTCTTTTGTCATTTTTAGCATTCTTTCTTTGTCTTTGGTTTCTTCATGGTTTTTGTACTGGAGGCGTTCTGGCTGGTTTTGGGGTTTTTTTTTTATTTTTATTCCAATGACCCCTGGTGGGCGGCGCTCGGTAACTAGGTGTTGTCTTTTTCTTTTTTTCTTTTTCTTTTTTTCTTTTCCCCAATATCTTGTAACTAGTCTGAAGAAAATACATAAAAACTATTCATGTCATGATGTCGCATTGTGGACCCCAACATCCTTTGGCTGTTTCCCGAGCGGTCGCCGCTGGCCCTGGAGGCTGCTGATCTTGAGCGTTGGGCTCTTGCCTTGTCTGTATGCGGGTATGATTGTATGACCCTCACGAAACGCGTTAGGAGTAAATCGAGTGTCTGTGCTGAAAAGTGTGGGATATCCCGCTTCGTTTATCTGGCCACCGGAATTCCGTAAGGATGCAGCAGTTTAGGAGTGTTAAGCGGACTTTAAACCGATAGGTTTGAAATTGCTTGACGATCATGCAACATCACTCGTGTGGGGCCTTGGTTCTATTAGAGTGCAATGAAGAAAGGCAATTGATAATAAACAAGGAAACCTGCGGGGTGATAGAGGACTAGGATGATACCATTCCAGAGAATAATTTACAACCATCGATGCCAACCAAGAGATGCTCATTTAGGGGAGGGGGCCACATGGTACGATAGTGTAGATATATCTCGGAGATTGTGGGAAGGAATTACAAATGCTCCTCTCGGGATTGGCGGTGGTGGCGAGTGGGTCGTTTCTGTTTCAATAGTTATGGATAGATTACGCGTTATGGTATCATATCTCGCCCCCCCCCCCCTCCAGTGATCGCTGACATGGAGAAAACCGCATGTTCACCTACTCGTAGAAGCAGCCGGAACCGTCATGGAGTATTAAAACCCGGGAACATTGCTGTGAGTGTGTAATCTCGTCGTATCGTGCGCACTGTCCGATACGGGAAAAACCATAAACCCTCTTCCACCTTTCTAATCTCCAAGATGTGATACCCTATACTGACTCTCTTGAATGCGCCCCCCAATAATTTGGGTTTAATGCTCGAACTCGAAAACTGGTGCCATGTGTTATTGGGAGAGCTGCCTTACTTAGGTATGACTTAGGGACAACTTCTTGAAGTATCGTGATCCTGGGGGTTTCAGAGTCTCCGCGGCCACCCTACTGCTCTCAAGAAACCTAAAAATAAAAATAAATAAAAATACAATGAAAGGTAAATCAGCGGGGGGGGGGGGGAGTAAAATCACTGCGGGCTAAGCGCGGGTGAAGAGGGGAGGATGATAAACTAGGCCATCATTAGAGATTCCAGCTAGTGGTAAAATGGGAGAAGCATATATATCTCCCTGAACAACTAGCAACTCAGAAAACCAAGAGAAACTATTGAACAAAGCTCTTCCAGCAATGACAGGAACTTAGTAGAGAGGCTAAGAAACGAACGAACAAATCCACAATCACCCTGGAATCTCATTGGTCATCCCGAACATGCCAATACACTATCTCAAATGGCATATCATTGAACAAGACAAAAAGCTAAACTGAACACCGGATACTTGATGCCCAATAGCAACGGATATGAATGAAACAAAACCAACACCCACAGCATGATACCTATGACTCGTAATCGTGAGTCATGTGAAACCATGTCCATGCTAAGTCAATGTTACGATACCTAACCGGTATCAGTTCTCAGCAACAGGTAGACAATACTTCTCTTCTCTTTTTCTCTCAATAATAGCTCTTAGGCCTATGCCTATGATAAGGTGGGAGAGACCATCATGTCTCTAGTCCTTATCACCTGTCGTACTCTTTCTATAACTCTACTTGTGTAGTAGAGTTCTTGTATCGCAGATGTGTATTCATAAAGAGCGTAAAGGGTTTATATTCACAAAATCATAAAGTAATAAGTAAGAAAGTAACTTAGAACGAAGCATGAAGAGCTCATCTCATGGGTCTTTTTTTTTTTTTTTTTATCATCATGTATTCATCGTTTTACGGTACAAGAACTTGCATGCAGCACTAGCTATGGCATAAACAAAACCTTAATCTCAAAACCACACGAACACAAAAGAATCAAATCACACTAAACAAACAATCTTCTAACAGGTATCTGATAGCCAACACAAAATCCCTAAGAAACTAAAGCAAAAAAAAAAATGATCATGATAAAAAACAAATTCAAGCAAGAGAAAACACTCATCCAACATGAAAACTAAGAAGCAGGCCTCCTCACTCAAGGCCTGAAGCTGTAGATCAGAAGCTCCGGCTGTGGGAAAGAGGATGTGGGTGGGGGGTCCCGGTAGGCTGGCTGCATACCCAAGAGAAATCCAGTGGCAATCACATTTAGGTACCTGGCTAGTAAATGGAGGACGTTCGCATTAGACCATAGTTCGCTGTCCCTGCTGACATTAATGAGCCCTCAGAGGTGGCGCTAATGGGGTTCCTTGCGGGACTCCCAGTATAAGATGGTATGTGAGAAGTCCTTCTCACACTGTGTTAGGCATATGGAAATCCGAGACAGGTGCACAGACCCGCGGTAGGGTAACTGCGCACAGACCCTCAATTTACCAGAGCCAACACCCTCCTCCAGCCCCCTTATGGGGCCCACACGTCATTAGCGAGATTTCGAGAGTTGCGTCCCATAACTAAAATGTCACATCAATGAAGCCCACTTCATAACACCATATACGTCACCGCCGTCCGTCTGACCGCATGCTGTTCGCAGGTTATATGAGAGGGGACCTTTGGCGACATCTGGGAAGTGGAACGGAGGATATCCGTGGGAGGCGTATTGAGATAGTAGGCTTCAAGGTTAGGCTTCCTAAACTATGGGCCGAAGGTGACTGGACGTTTTCTGAGATATTCTCTAGGAGGATATCCCAGTAGTGAAAGCTATTAGGGGTATACCGAATCCACCCATACCCTTCTGAGATCAGCTGTAGGTTGGTTGGTCCTAGTAATAGGACCCCTCTACAAAGGCCAGCGGACCAAGGGGAAGCATGCTCAGAATGGAAGACCTAGATAAGTCGGAGACCCTTAAGACGCTGACACGTCGGGCTCGGACTTGCGATTGGCACTAGGTGGACCGGCATGAACTTGATCACTTCATGACCGAAGAGACTACTGGAATGATAGTCAACCAGACTAGAGTAATATAATAGTCTATGCGGACATCTAAGTTGGAGGCCGCTGTTTGATATAACAAATAGCGCAGTCATCTCAACGGAGGAATACTATTCCGAGTCCGCGAAAGGGTGTGATAAGTTTCAGGGTCAAACGGTGTTCGCACTTATAAGTTTCTGGATGTTTGCGTATTAAAAGTAGAGTGGTACTTCGGAGGCATAGTAGTTAGAAGTAGTCCGTGAACACTCAGACGCGGGATATAAATATCGAAGTCCCTCCCGAGCTTTACAGACATCATCAAGCAACGGAGAAGAGATCTAATCAATATAATATTGTTTTCCACTTTAAATCTTTACCTTAACTATTTTATCAAGACGAGCCTTCCTCGACAGATTCTCCGATCAAAGATTTCGGGCCTACATCCCTCAGTTATATACTTGAGTTTGGCGTCTGCCTAACAGTAGCCCAATCTTTGACAAGCGCAGCTCTCACACTCACTTTGATTGACTAATAGGAGGGGACCCCACTCCTCACGGAAAGTTGGTCTCGTTGAAGGAGGTCGATTGAGGCTACTGGTACAGGCCCGTGAATATTTATGAAGAGAAGCGTATAGTGTGCGCTTACGTCCACGCGTAGGTGTTTTCATATCACAGAGTAAGAAGACCTGCTCTTCCAGAAAAGAGGAGCATAGACTGATGTCCAGCCCCTAGTAAAAAGGCACTGATCTTTCAGGGCTTGAAGAGGGGAGGAGGTTGGGAAGAATGGGTGGAGCCACACAGTCGCCGGGTTTGCCTCTGGGGGGAGGCAAACCAGGCTAACAGCGGTGAGCCTTTGCTAGTGGATGACCATCAGTGGGAGGGAGGGGAAAGCTGACTTGCATGCTAGGAGGCCAACCAGGGTTGAGGAGACACAGTTAGCTACCCACATTTGGACCGTCCTCCAAAAGACGGACATCTGATCTAGTTGGGTGAGGTTCGGTGAAAAGAGCTCTGCCCTATAGAAGAGGATTAGAGAGATGTGAGAGGAAGCCAAGCAGTGGCAGAGGAAGAAGAAAAGGCCCTTGGTGGGCCTGGAGAGTCGTTAAACTATCACAAAAGTGCCTTGGACCAAAGCCAGACATCTTGTAGAGTGTGAGGTCGTGTCCTTCGTGCATGAGGTAGTCGAGGGCTCAAACCAGTAGCCTAGCTATTGGATGAGCTTGCAGGGGTGGAACAGGTGGCTTTCCAACTGGACTGGGATCGGGGAGGGGTGGGACCTTCTGCACCGAAGTCACCCAGTGCATGAGTTTGGTCTGGGGAATCGAGAAAGCTACTCCTAGCTTCCTCACCCTCTCCCGGAGAGAACTAGTAATGCGCTGGAGTCTCTGGACATTCCTCCGGTATGAATTGGAGGCACCTGTAACTGTGAAGTCATTCACATAGGAAAGGATAAGGCCATGTGAGACCGGAAAATGAAAGCCTGAAATGTAGATAATGAACAGGAGTGCCAAAATCGGGGAACCCTGGGGGGTGCCAACTGGAACGGGGGAGAAAGCCTGGAGAGCCCCTTGGAAGACCAAGTGACAAGAGCGGCCATGGAGGAAGGACCTTATCCACGAGACCATGCAGGGGTTGACTGCCTTGGTGGCAAGTTTTTCGCAAAGTGAGGCAGCAGAGACATTGTCAAAACCACCTTTGATATTGAGGAAGAGGGTCGAGACATTAAGTTTGAGGTGCAGGAAAATCCAAACCTCATGGGATAGTGTGAATACTGCGTCGAAGGTACTTAAGCCCAGAAGGAAGCCAGTCTGGTGAGGGGAAATCAGGTCCAGAAAGCATGCAAGGGCAGTGAGGCAGGTCACTATAATCCTCCCGAGAATTTTAAAAACAGTCTCCAGGAGGACAAAAATCTGGAATGAGGCTGGTATGTCATAGGAGGGTTTCCCTGGCTTGTCCAGCACGATGCTATTAGCCTTCTTCAGGGATAGGGGATGGTGCCCATAGAGAACCAGTGGGCCAAGGAGGGATGTGAGGATGCTGGGGTTTATGGAGTGCACTCTCTTCCAGATCAAGTATGGTATCTGGTCTAGGCCAGGAGTGGAGAAGGATGCAGAGTTTCTGATGGTAACAGTGACTTCATCTGCCAACAATGGAGGGACATCCCGAAACTCACGCAGGATGGAAGGAGGTCTCAGAGACTGTTTTCCAAGAAAGAAATGAGAGAGGGGTGCTTGGTTGGTCGCCATGGGGCTGTCAGCACCGGGAATCTGGGGGAACCTGTCTGGAGGCCTACTAAAGGTGAAGCGCTTCGCAGTTCAGAGTGTCTGAGGGGTAGCCGTCTTTAAGAACTTGTTCCAGTACTCATTTTTGGCCTTCTTTATGGCCTTGAAATATAGTAGCCATGCCATCCTGCATTTCTGCTTTGATGAGGCGAGAGGATCTCGCCATGTTGCATAGACTGTAGAGTGGAATGCAGATCTCTGCGCTGTAAGATTAGGGGACCACCAAGGCTTAGACCTGTTGGAAAGCCTCTTAGCTGGCATGTGGAGCTTGAGTACAGCCCTTAGTCTATTCAGGGCCATGTCGAACCAGGTGGAGAATGCATGAGTTCTTGGTAGAGGAGGGGGGGGTCGATTCTCATGGCCCTTAGCACGTCCTCAAGAGAGAGCCAGTCAGTCTTCATCCAGGTGGGTACCGGGGAAAGGGCAGGCCAGGGGCACAGAAAGAGCTATCAGGATCGGGACGTCATTGGAACCTGTAAGAGGGAGGGGTGTGTTCCAGGTTCGGAGGTTTGGGGACAACAGGGCATTGGCCAATGCCAGGTCTATCACTGAGTGTCGTGTGTTGGGGTTAAAGGGAAAGTAAGTAAGGAAGCTAGGAGTGTTCAGAAGAGAGAACACTTCCTGTACAGCCCTCTCAAAAAAGGGGGTAGAGGCGGAGAGGTCTGAGGTCGAGAAGAGATGGCCTGAGTCTGCCGAGGGTTGGTGTATGTGCAAGTCCCCGACGACCAATGTGGACATACTGGTGTGAGAGAAGGCAACCTGAGGTGAGATAGTCCTGTGGAAGGGGGAGCCATCCCACGTGTAATAGAGGTTCACAATCCTGAGCCTAGTAACACAAGAGTCAAAAAATCCAACAGATGAGTAAAAGTCAAGTGCCATCTAGTCCCTCGCCTCAGAGAAGACTGGGAGGATGGAAAATTGCTGTGTAGAGGAAAGATGGAGGTAGCAGGTGTCACGAATGTGGCTTAGCAAGGAAAGGTTTTCACATGACTCATAGTTATGAGTCATAGGTATATTATGTTTCGCACATGACCTCATTAGAGGTCATGGGTTTCGCACATATGACCACTTTGGTCATATGATATGGTTATGATGATATGTTATGTTTCGCACATGACCTCATTTAGAGGTCATGGGTTTTGCGCATGTGACCACTTCGGTCATATGACTAGTTTATGATGTTTTTGATATGACTCACGAGTTGTGAGTCATATGTAGCGTGTGACTTGGGATGAGTCACAAGGGCGTGAAGGGCAACTATATAAGGAGGACATTAGGTCCGAGTAGATAGGTCCCCCTCCCCCTGCTCCGTCGTGGACGAAGACCGACTGGCCCGCACTAGAAGATGGGCTAAAAGAAATGACGTTTCACCCCCCTCCCCAGCTCCCCACGCCGAGGACGCTGTCGATTTGGTTTGACACGGCCCTGGACAGGGTGAGGTCCCAACTCAAAGGTCACACCCCGGATAAAAGACCCTCCCACAGGTCGAAGCCATGGTGGACCCCCGACCTAACGACACAAAGATCAGCCTTTCACTCCTCAGTCCGGACGGCCCGGAGAGACCCCCTTCCCTCTTCTAAAGAGCTATGCAGGAAAGCACGCCTCCTGTACTTCAAGGCTATCAAGAAAGCCAAGAACGAGTACTGGAAAAACTTTCTGCAAACGGCCAACCCCCAGACCCTCTGGACGGCGAAAAGGTTTGCGTTCGGAAAACCACCAGACAGATTCCCCCAAATTCCGGGAGCTGAGACCCCCAACGAAATCAACAAGGCCCTCCTGGAACACTTCTTCCCAGAGAAAGGTTCCTCCCCCCCCCCTCGCATCCTTCGAGAGTTTAAAGACGTCCCGGAGCTGTCAGAAGAAGAGATATCGACAGCTCTACAGAAGTCCTCCTCTTCCTCTGCCCCTGGGCCAGACCTGATACCGTACTCGGTCTGGAAGAGAGTCCACCTAATCAACCCGTCAATCCTCACATCCCTCCTGGGCCCGCTAGTTAGATACGGGTACCACCCCCCCTCCCTGAAAAAGGCGAACGGCATAGTCCTTGACAAACCCGGCAAACCCTCTTACGACACCCCCTCTTCTTTCCGTATCATCGTCCTCCTGGAGACTGTTTCCAAGATCCTCGAAAGGGTGATGGCTAACCGCCTCTCGGCCCTGGCTCGTTTCCTTGGCCTCCTCTCACCCAACCAAACCGGCTCCCTACCTGGCTTGAGCACCTTCGACGCGGCGGCCACCCTCTCCCACGAGGTTCAACTGTTCATGCGCCCAAAGCTAAATGTCTCGACCCTCTTCCTAGACATCAAGGGAGGCTTCGACAATGTCTCAGCCCCAATCCTCTGCAACAGACTAGCCACTAAGGCGGTCAACCCCTACATGATCTCGTGGATAAGGTCCTTCCTCCACGGCCGCTCTTGCCGCCTGATCTTCCAAGGCGCACCCCAGGTTTTCTCACCTGTCTCCGTCGGTACCCCACAGGGCTCTCCGATCTCCCCCCTGCTTTTCGTAATTTATGTCTCAACCCTCCACTTTACGGTCCCTAGGGGCCTCATCCTATCCTACGTGGATGACTTCGCGGTCACAGTCGTATCGAACTCCTACAGGAGAAACGTTCAAAGGCTGCAGGGCATCACCAGCACACTCCAGCGAAAGGCTGGCAAGCTAGGCGTGTCCTTCTCAATCCCGAAGACCGAGCTTATGCACTGGGAGACCCCCTCCCAGAAAGTCCCCCCGCCCCAAATCCCGGTCAGGCTAGATGACCTT
>JACCEG010000389.1:88900-112934 GCA_014065205.1 Tuber brumale | reverse complement strand
CAAACGGAGAAGAGATCTTATCAATATAATATTGTTTACGCTTTAAATCTTTACCTTACTTATTTTATCGAGACGAGCCTTCCTCGACAGATTCTCCAATCAAAGATTTCGGGCCTACGTCCCTCAGTTATATACTAGAGTTTGGCGTCCGCCTAACAGAGCAGCCCATTCCAGATTGCGCCTCTGCTCCTCCTGTATTTCCTGATCAGGAATCGCAGCCATAACATTTATAACATCGTTGACCAATTTCAGGTTGGACATGATCAGAGTTATGTGACCAGTAAGTGCTTCATCCAAGGTACCAGTTATGAAGATTTAGTAAACTATATGACTTTATTAGGATAGGAACTTACCAGCCATAGTCAGGACCAGATTGTCCTCAACTGCTACCTGAAGGCATTTAACAGCTGACCTCTGCCAGCACAATTGTTATTAGTGGGGCAGGTACGGAACAGTTTTCAGGCAGAAATGGTAAAATGGAGCCTTTAAGATCAAGTATCCACCATCTTGGTGGTACTTGACAATCTCCACCATTGCCAACCTGCATGCCAGGTTATGCGCCTACTGATGTATGCCTTCAACAATCCTTGCAGCTCTCTTTCTGCCAAGGTGGGAGGTTGGGGGTTCCTAATTACCACCCCTCTTGAAGCCCAGAATACTTCTCTCCACTTCCACTTGCCATCTGGGAGGCATTGGTCAAGGATTTCTTTTGTTTCAAAACAAAAACAGGGGTATTTTGTTCATTCCGCTCAGTTCCTGGAGAGCAGAAAAAGGTTGTTGTTGAGAGCTGTAGTGATTTTGTGGAGAGTGAGAGCTTGTGATCACAGGTGATGGTAGTGAGGTATAAAAAAGTAGGGTGACTGGCAGAAGTGTGAGTACCAGTGTATATGTATTCTTCAAATTTGGGTGTCTGGATGCATATGCATCCTAAAGTTTCTCTTTTGAAAAAGTAGTAGTGTTTATGTCTACTGCAAAGAAGAAGTTTATTAGAATCCTAAGAGTTAGGAAGCACTATACTTTATAACTAGGGTAATCGTAATGGCTATTTCATCAACCATACTTTTCAACCCACCTATGTGATATATTAAGGGTATTGCTATAGCCCAGAGTTGTCATGATTTATAAGTGCTGGTTAACATATATAAATATGCTAGTTACTGTTAAAAAAGGTATATATCCCAATATCTGTTGTATTCTACCTTGGCCAAGATTGTGTATGTCTGTAGCTAAATATACCTTGTACTATGATTTCCACACCAAATTGCCTTGAAAATAATATATACCAGATTGCATATGTACACATATGTCTCTGCTTAAGTATGATGCTGTTGTTAAGCATATGGAAATCTGAAACAAGTATACAGACCTACAGTAGGATAACTGCATGCAGACCCTCGATTTTCTTGAAAGCCAATACACCCCTCCAGCCCCCTTATAGGACTGGCACATCATTAGTGAGATTTTGCGAGTTGTGTCTCATAACTAAAAGGTCACATTAAGGAAGCATACATCATAACACCATATATGTTGCCACCGTCACTCTAACTGCATAGTATTCGCAGAGTATATGAGAGAGGACCTCTGGCTATATCTGAGAAGTGGAACAGAAGAGGTCTGTAAAATGTGCATTGAGATAGTAGGCTTTAGATTAAGGCTTTCTCATTATGGGCCAAAGGTGACAGGACATTTTTGGCCAAATACTCCAACAGGATACTGCAGTAGCAGAAGCTACTAAGGATATACCAAATCCACCCATACTCTTCTGAAATCAGCTGTAAATTAGTTGGTCCTAGGAATATGACCCGTATGTAGAGGCAGGAAGACCAGGGAGAAGCATGCCAGGACAGGAAGACCTAGATAAGTCGAAAACTCTTAAGATGTTGACATATAGGACTTGGACTTGCGATTGGTACTAGGTAGTCAAGTATGGAACTAATCATTTAATGACTGAAGAGACTGATAGAATGATAGTCAACAAGACTAAAGTAATATAATAGTCTATGTGAGTAACTAAGTTGAAGACAGCTGTTTGGCAGAATAAATATAGCAGTTATCTCAGCGGAGGAATACTATTCTGTAACCATAAAAGAGTATGAGAAGTTTCAGGGTCAAACAGTGCTTGCACTTATAAGATTCTGGACATTTGCATATTAAAACCAGAGTGGTACTTTGAAAGCATAGTAGTTAGAAGTAGTCTACGAATACTTAGATGAGTGATATAAATATCGAAGTGCCTCCTGAGCTTTACAGCTATCATTAAGCAACAGAGAAGAGATCTTATTGATATCAAAATTGATCTCACTATAAATGTTTACCTTATCTATTTATTGAGAAGAGCCTTCTACAACAGATTCTCTGATCAAAGATTTTGGCCTATGTACCTCAGTTATACTAGAGTTTGGCATCCGCCTAACAACTGTAAAGTACAATTAGCAAACAATTTCAGTAGCGAGCTATGTTTTTTATTTCAAATGAGATTGAATAGCGCATACACAAATGCCATCAATGATTGATCTAGCTGGTGTAAATGAGAAGTCTTGAATCCAGGGGATAGTATAAATGAGGTATAAGGCAGAATTATTTGTAAGTTAGGGTTTTTGATCTTAAATGTATAACTAGATGTTTTTTTCAAGTAAGCTTCCTGTTATGCTCTCCATTCCTTTTTAACCCAAGACAACCCACTACTTTTACTTTCTTTTCACAAACATCAGCAATAACAAACAATTGCGTCTCATGCATTCAGTGTGTCTGACACACCAAATGCCTGAACGTGAATCGCGATTCAGGACACGGGGTAGTGTGGCAACTATACACCAGATTTAACTATCCTAATACAGAATCGACAGGACCCAATCCGGTATAGCAACTACATCTACTGGAGACACAGGATACAACCAGATGTAGCAACCAAAAGTCATGAACATATCCTGATCTCGCATTAACATCTGCCAAATTACTGGATTCACAGAGCATAAGAGTATTACTCACACTACTGAGCTAGGTCACTGTGGGCAATTTACAATATCTGTCCACAAAAATTGTTTTTATTATAGTACTAGTATCCTACAAAAGCTAATATACAGAAACAGAGAATCTGGATGCTAATATAAAGAAATAGCGACTACGAGACCAGTAAAGAACATAACTGCCACTAGCTCTATAGATAGTAGCGATAGGCAGGCATAATTTGGACTGTTGAAATACCAGTATCAAGTACATCTAGGTGCTAAAGTATTGGAAGCTGAGTTACAAGAGCTCTCTCGATATCTGGTGTCAAAGTCATAATACAAACTAGCTAGCCTATAGCTCCATGGATATTGGTGTTGAGTAGAGATTCATTGCACAGTTAGAAAGCTGGCATCGAGTACATCCAGGTGCCAAAGTGCTGGATGTTGTGTCACAAGGACTCTGTATGAATCTGGTATCAAAGTTAGTACTAAGTTAAAACCTCATCAGAGAATACCACCTCCATAATAGCCTGTATCTTTATGGATATTGGCATCGAGTAGACGTTCTTTACACCATTGGAAAGCTGGCATCGAGTATGCCTAGATGCAAAAGTAACAGATGGTGTATCACAAGGGCCCCTTAAGAATCTGCCATCAAAGTCAGTACTGAGTCAAACCTCACTAGAGAATACCACTTCTACAATAGCCTGTATCTCCATGGATATTGGCGTCAAGTAGACGTTCCTTACACCATTGAGAGGCCCATATCGAGTATATCTAGGTGCCAAATTGCCAGATGCTGTGCCTCAAGTGCTCTGTAGGGATCTGTTGTCAACGTCAGCACTAAGTTAAAATATCACCGAAGAATACCACCTCCACAACAGCCTGTAGCTCCATGCATATTGGTGTCAACTAGAGGCTCCATGCACCATTGGAAAGCTGGCATCGAGTAGGTCTAGATGTAAAAGTGCCGGATGTTGTGTCACAATGACTCCATAGCAATCTGGTGTCAAACCCAGTACTATGTCAAAACCTTACTTGAGAATACAACCTCTACAACAGCCTGTAACTCAATTGATATTAGTGTCGAGTAGACCTTGTTTGCACCGTTGGAAAGCTGGCATTGGGTGTGTCTAGGTGCCAAAGCGCCGGAATCTGTGTCGCAAGGACTCAGTAATAATCTGGTGTCAAAGTCAGTCTTAAGTCAAAGTTTTGTCAAACACATGGCAGGGTGTTACTCCATGGGTGTTCATGACAAGGGGGCATTTTTAGTATGGCTGGAAAGCTGGCATCCAGTAAGTCTAGTTACAGAAGTACCAGAACTTGTATCACAAGAACTCTGTAGGTATCTGGTGTCAAAGTAAGTATTAAGTCAATATCTTGTCGGAGAATACCACCTGTATGACAGCTTGTACATCTATGGGTATTGGCATTGAGTAGACATTCCTCACACCATTCAAAAGCTAGTACCGGGTACCTCTAGTTGCCAAAGTGCAGGACACTTCGCTGTAAGGACTTTGTAGGAATCTGGCATCAAATTCAGCACTAAGTCAAAACCTTGCTAAATACTCGCCAGGCTGTATCTCCATGGGGATTCATCCTGAGAGGACATTCCTTACACTGTCAGAAAGCTGGTATCGAGTACATCTGAGCGCCAAAGTACCGGAATGTGCATCACAAGAACTCTCCAGGAATCTGGTGTGAAAGTCAGCAATAAGTCAAAACCTCGCTAGAGAATACCACCTCCACAATAGCCTGTATCATCATAGATATTAGTATGGAGTAGACGTCCCCTATACTGTTGGAAAGCAGGCGCTGAGTACATCCAGGTGCTAAAGCGCAAGATATTGCACCAGAAGGACTCTGTAGCAATTTGGTACCAAAGTCAGCACTAAGTCAAAACCTCACCAAAGATGCACCAGGCAATCATACCATGGGTAATCATATTGAGTGGATGTTCTTGCTACCATTGGAAGGCCGGCTTCAAGTACATCTAGATGCCTAAGAATCACGTACTGTATAAAAAGAGTTCTGTAGGATTCTGGTGTCAAAGTCAGCACTTGGACAAATGCTTGCTACATACATACAAGGCTGTAACTCCATGTGTATTTGTGCCCAGTAGACGTCTTTAGTACTATTGGAAGGCTGGCATTGAGTTCATCTAGGGTTCAAAGTACCAGATGGTCTATCACAAGGAGTCTGTAGGGTTCTGGTGTCAAAGTGAGTACTGAGTCAAACCCTTATCAAAGACATGCCAGGCAGTAACCTAATGGGTATTTGAACTGAGTGGATGTTCTTGGTACCATTAGAACGCCAGTGTCGAGTATATCTAAGTGCCAAAGTATCACATATTGTACCAAAAGGGCTGTGTAGGAATCAGGTGTCAGGTTCCGTACTTAGGGAATCGTAGAGGTAAGAGTGGATGTTGTATGGTTGTAATAGCTAAAGAATGTGCTAGGATATGAACTATACCTGGCCTGGGTTAACTTACTCCCAGCAGAAGTCAACTATCGCTCGCTTTTAAAGTGTGAACTTGGAGCATTTTTGTTCATCTCTTGTTCTAGAAATAAAAACTGATTTCCTGCTGTGGCTCATATTTCTACTGCGACATAAAGTTAAACTTTCTTGCAAGTTGGCTGGTCCTAGTACTTACTAAGACTAGAGTAGCATCAGATCTTTGTTGTTCTAGTTACACTATTATGACCTCCTCATAACTGTAACCAGATCCAGAAATGAGGCATGTCAGGTCTCCTCCTGAGATGTCTTCCAGATGCTCCAGACCTCCCCTGTTACCGCCAGACACTCCTGATATCTCATGTTACCACTGGACATACTTGATGTACTAGCAATATCCATAGTGCCTTGAGATTTACAGGATGCAACAGGTGCAATCGACACCAACCTGTTGTCTGAAGAATGTACCTGCGCATCTGATACAGCTATATTTTTGGCTTATCAACAACACTAACAAAGCTAACAAGTTCACTCTACTCTCTTCTGAACTGCTTCTCCATACCTGCGAACTTAGTGAAGTAAGTATACAAAAACAGAACCACTCAGACAACTTCTCCCTTTGTACCTACTATCCCTGTCTTGCTACTCAGCTACTTCTACAGCCGGCTGCTTGGCTACCCTCCTACTGGGCTATCCAGCTATTCGGCTACCCCCCTATCCAGCTACCTGGCCACCCTCCTACTTGGCTACCAAGCTATCACCCTACCTGGCTAACCAGCTACCCTCCTACCTGGCTACTCAGCTACCTGGCTACTCAGCTACCTCGCTACTCAGCTACCTGACTACCCCCTTACGTGGCTATCTGGCTATCCCCGTAGCTGGTTACTTGGCTAATCCTTTGTCTGGCTACCTGACTCCCTTCCCATTTGGGTACCCTGCTATGCCCTTACGCATATACCGGCTACCACCCTACCTGGCTGTTCAGCTACTCATCTACCCAGTTACCACCTCCATACATCATGCAAAAACACTCTTTTAGTCAATAGGTATTTGCATTACCAATAGCAAGTTCGTCCCAATCTTCATTTTAGTGGCTACATTTCATACACACGAATTCATATGCACGAATTCTAATGCAAAATTGAAATGCTCTAGCTAACTCACAGAAATAGAACAAATATGAAAAATGCCTTCCTTTTACAAGTGGAATCCTCTATGGGCAAGTACTTTGGGTCACGCAGTGAATCCTGAAACTATCTATTGAAATGAGCGCGGAGAAAATCTTACACCTCTCCACAATGCTTTGCAAAAATGCCTACGAACATGCCTGCGCAAACTGTGGTAATCTGCTATAACAATGTAGTAGCTTCATGTGAAGCTAGCTTAACTACCTTGAGCTTGAAGCTGATGTCAAAGTTGAGGTAGACTAAGTGATGAGGATTGAGGAGAATAAGATCTTGCAGGAGGAACATTGGACAATCTTGGCTTATTAATAGCAATGCTATCCAAACCAGTTTGATGAGAATGGTTTGCCACTTGCCAATCTGCTAATCCTGATCAAAGTTTCTACTCTGTTGGATTCGGCAGTTGCTGTAACTCATTCACCAAAGCTATAGCCCATTGTTTGAATGGAGAATCTTTTCAAGTGTGTGACCAAGAGACTGAGAATCCACTCAACTAGCTTCTTGTCTCATACCAGCCTGGTCTCTTCTGCCACCTTGTCAATGGCCCTCCCCTTATCCCAAATGGCTCCACCTCTTCCCCTCCATATACCCCTACTGCAGACACCACCAGCTACCCTGAGGGCCTCTCCTCTGCAGGTCCCTCTTTTACAGTGTAGTCACTCGTTTCAGGTGAGGTTGCCAAAGTTGATCTGGAGTATAACTTAGTTAACATTATCAAGTGCTCGGAAGTCTGCTTGCGTCAGTCCCAGTATTATTATGAGCTACAATGATTGCATGTGATAGAACTTTGAAGGAACCCTTCTTCAAGTACATGAGACTTAGGATTGGCCCAGGAAGAGATTCCAGTGCCAGTATGGCACAATCAAGTAAGTGATTATTAAACTCGGCCTAAGTGATTTCCTAGTTCTATTAGTGACATATATACAGTCTCTAGTCGAAAGTATTCATGATGGCTTAGTAAGCACCTGGTCAAATACCAGATTACCAAGTTGATCATGAATGTAGTACTTATTACACTACAGTATTCACACTGCCTTGGTTTTTCCATCTCGCTTTTTTTAATTTTCGAATGGTTGTTATAGTCCCTAACTGGTGTCAGTTCTCAGCAACAGGTAGATGATAGTTCTCTTCTCTCTTCTCGACAATAGCTCTTAGGGCAATACCCACGATAAGGTAGGAGAGACTCTTGCATCTCTAGGCATTATTGCATATCGTACTCTTCCTTCAACTCTACTTGCATATTTGAGTTCTTATCTTGTAGGTAGTTATTCATAAAGAGCGTAAAGGTTTTATATTCGTAAAAGCATAAAGTAATAAGTAAGAAAGTAACTGAGAAGGAAGCGTGAAGAGCCTATCTCCTTGGTCTTTTTTCTCTTTGATTTGCTTTTTTTCTTTATTTCTTATCACCATATATTCATTGTTTTACAGTACAAGAACTTGCATGCAGCGCTAGCTATGGCATAAACAAAACCTTAATCTCAAAACATGCATAAACAAAGGAGACAAAACGCACTACCCACAAAATCCTCCTAAATTGTGTATGATAGCTGACACAAAATCCCAAAGGAAATAAAACAGACAAGAGCATAATCATAACAAAAAATATAACCAAGCCCAGCTAGAAGAAAAATTAAGGCATGCCACCTCCGCCAAGGCCTGAAGCCATAGATTGGAAGTATCTGATGCGGTAAAGAAGGTGCTGGTAGGGGGTTGTAGTAAGCCAGCGGCATACCCGAGGGAATCCAGTAGCGGTAACATTCAGGTACCTAGCCAAAGAGTGGAGGGAGTTTGCGTTGGTACAAATTGAGCGGTCCCCACTAACCTCTATGAGCCCCAGGAGGTGGCGCTCGCGAGGCACTTTGTAGGACTCGCAGTCTAGGATGGTGTGAGAGAAGTCCTCCTCATCCTTCTCACAGAAGAGGCAGAGGGGAGAGGGGTACTCACTAAACCAAGAGTGGTCGGCGGCAAGATAGCTCTTGTGCGAGCGCATTTGGTGGATCCTGCCAGCAATGAACCTTGTAAGTCCCATGAATGGAAGGGGAGAGAGGGTCAGGGGGTATGGATAGCCCGGTAGGGGAGGGAATTGGGAGGCGCAGTCTTTCAGGAGTGCAGCTCTCATGTCCACCATGACTGACTGGTAGGAGAGCACATCGCCCCCAATAGGTAGTTGGTCTATTGGAATGAGTCCGATTGAGGCCACTGGTACAGGGCCTAGAACATTTATGAAAGGTAAGGTTCTGCACGCAATCGCGTCCAGGGGTAGGTGCTTTCATATCATGGGGTAGATGGGGCTCGTTTTCCAAAGCAGAGGCACGTAGACTGACGTCACTTCCCTAGTGAAAAGGCAATGGTTATCTGCACCACGGACGGGAGAGGAAGTGAGAAATAACAGGTGGAGCCTGGCTGTCATGGGGCTGGCTTCTAGCAGAAGGCATACCAGATACACGGCAGCGAGTCTTGGTTGGTGGGGGATCATCAACTGGAGAGGAGGGAGGGCCACCTTGCATGCCAAAATGCCAATTGGGGTAGAGGAAAAACAGTTAGTCACCCAACATTGAACTGTCCTCCAGTAGACGGATAGATGATCTAGCATGGTGAGGCTAGGTGAGAATAGGACTGCCCTCTCGGGAAGGATCAGAGAGACTAGTGAGGAAGCCAGAGGGTGGCACTGGAAAGGTACGAGCCCTTTGTGGGGCCTAGAGAGTCTTTGAATTGTAGCAAAGGCCCCTTGGGCCAAAGCGAGATGCTCTGTAAAGTGTGAGGTTGTACCTGTGGAGCACGAGGTAATGGAGGGCTCGAACTAGTAGGCAAGCTACTGGATGAGTTTGGGGGGCTCGAACCAGTAGCCAAGCCACCAGATGAGTTTGAAGGGGTAAAAGAGGTGACTCTCCAGCAGGACCGGGATCGGGCAGGTGGTACTTTCTGTGCGGGAGTCACCCAGTACATTAACGTGGTTTTGGAGATCGAAAAGGCAATGTCCAGCTTTCTCGCCCTCGCACCTATCTCCTTGGTCTTTTTTTCTTCTTTCTTCTTTTTTTATCATCATGTATTTGTTGTTATTTAAGATACAAGAATGTGCATGCAGCACTAGCTATGGTATAAACAATCTCTATTCCTCCCTCCGCCTGGCCTGACAATATCTCCAAGACCCTCTGGTATGGGCCTGACAACACATCTCGCCCAAAAGAAAAACCCGTCCCTACCTCACAAGTGAACTCAGAGAGTAGGAGAAGCCTAACTAAGAACAAGCAGGAAAACATGAAAAGGTAACTGTAGAAGTCTTCCCTGAACGTGACGCAACCGAGAAAGTGAGCCACCTGTGGGGGATGGCAAAAATGGGTGGAGCAGGAGGGGGCAAGCCAAGGGTGGGTAAAGCAGTAGGGTGCATGCCGATCCTACCATCGGGACAGGGGGGAGACCCAACATGACCATGTCAACTATCGGTAATCATGTAAATGTCTTACTAGGCAGTCCCCAGAGGTAGAAGGTAAGCAATTTTACCGTGTCACTCATGTAGTCCCTTATTCTATCAGTGATAGCATCTGTTGGTGGATGGAATACCACCGCTTAAGCCAACAGTGGGGAGGAGCGAGATCAACCTGTAGGCCTGTTGAGGAGTTCTCGCATACCACAAACTGTGTTTCTAGTTGTCTGAAGCATGGGGAGCAAACGGCCGCCAACCATGTAGAGGGCCCTCATACTGCAAGGAAAGGGCCAAGAACGGGCAGCGTGACAGGCATACCAGCACCCAGGAAGAGGAATGCCCTGTCACTTAGAAAGGCCAAGGAGGGCAGTGAGGAGCGGATGGCCATCACACCTGGGGCAAAGCTATCGTGGGAGAACAGGGGGGGAAGTGGATGGTACGTCAGATCCCAAGCATTGAGGTTCATTTCAAGCGCGAGGAAAATAGAGGAGACGGAAGATGGCCCATCTCCTAAGTCTTTTTTCTCTTTTTTTCTTCTTTTTTTTCTTCTTTTTTTATCATCATGTATTTGTTGTTATTTAAGATACAAGAATGTGCATGCAGCTCTAGCTATGGCATAAACAATCCCAATTCCTCCCTCTACCTGGCCCAACCTAATCTCCAAGAGCGTCTCCTATGGGCCTAACTGCACATCTCGCCGGAAAGAAAAACCGGTTCCTACCTCGCAAGCCAACTCATAGAATAGGGGAATTCTAACTAAGGACAAGCAGAAAAATATAAGAAGGTAAATGCACGGAACATTGCAAAAGCAAATAAATGAAAAACCCGCACTGTAGATCCTACAACAACCTGAGGCAGATATACGCACTGGTAACAGAAAGCCATAGACGTTATTCCAGGATGCGACACAACCGAGAAAAGAGACCGCCTGTGGGGGATGGCAAAAGAGGGTGGAGAAGTAGGATACAAGGCGAGGGGAGTGTGTGTAGCAGTAGGGTGCAAGTCGACCCAAACGCTGGAATCGGACAGAAACCAAACACGACCATGTCAACTCTCGGTAATCGTGTTCCTGTCTTACTAGACGGTTCCCAGTGGAAGAAGGCAAGCAATCTTACCGTATCTCTCATGTAGTCCCTTGTTCTCCGCGAGATAGCGTCACTTAGTGAACGGGATACCCCAGCTTAAGCCAACTGCGGGGGGACAAAAGGCCAAGGAAACCGGCAAGTGCTGAGAGGCGGGTTGCTATAATCCTGTTGAGAATCTTAGAGACAGTTTCTAGGAGGACTATGATCCTGAACGAGGCTGGTGTGTCATAGGAGGATTTCCCCGCCTTGTCCAGCACGATGCCATTGGCTTTCTTCAGGGAAGAGGAATGGTGTCTATAGCAGACACGCGGTCCAAGGATGGATATGAGGATATTGGAGTGCACTGAGTGTACCTTTTTCCAAATTGAGTAAGGTATCTGATCTGGACCAGGAGTAGAGGATGAGGAGGAGTTGCGGAGGGCAACAGCTATTTCCTGCGCCGAAAGCGTGGGGCCATCCCTAAACTTATGCAGGATGGCTAGCACATGGGAGGACTGTTTCTCAGGAAAGAAATGCGAAAGGAGAGTATGGTTGATTGCTGCGAGATTGTCAGCGCTGGGTATCTGTGGGAACCTGTCTGGAGGTCTGCCAAAGGCATAGCGCTGCGCAGTCCAGAGTGTCAGGAGGGTGGCCATTTTCAGGAAATTGTTCCAATATTTGGTTTTGGCCGTCTTTATGGCCTTAAAGTACAGAAGCCATGCTTGCTTGCACTGAGGCTTCGATGAGGGGAGAGGGTCCCATCGTGCTACTCAGATCATAGTTTGGAAAGCAGATTTTTACACCATATGGTTGGGGGTCCACCAAGGCTTGAACCTGTTGGAGGGTGTCTTATCTGGGGTGTGGAGCCTCAGGACAGCTCTCAGTCTGCCAAAGGCCATGTCGAACGATGGTGGAGAACGAGTAGAGTGTTAGGAGAGGGGTAGGGGGGTCAAACCTCATGACTTTAAGCTCTTCCTCAGGAGAAAGCCTGTCAGTTTTCACCCATGCGGGGGCAGGAGGGGGTGGGGGAGCTAGAGGCTCTGAAAGGATTATAAAGATTGGAACATGATTAGATCCCATTAGGGGGAGGGACATGTCCCATGATGGAAAGCTGGGGGACATCGGGGCATGGGCAGAAGGTAAGTCTAGTGCCAAGGGGCACAAATAAGAATTGAAGGAGAAGTAGGTAAGGGTACCAGGGGTGTTCAGAAGACAGAAGCCTTCCTGTGCAGCCTTCTCAAAGAAAGGAGAGGAGGCTCCAAAGTCTGAGATCGAGCAAAGGTGACCTGGGTCTGCTGAGGCATGGTGTATATTAAAATCCCCAACAACCAGCGTGGGCGTAGCAGTGTGAGGAAAGGGAATCTCTGGTAAAATGGTTCGATAGAAGGGGGAGCTGTCCCACATGCTATAGAGGTTTACAACCCAGAATTTGGTAACAAAGTAATCAAAAAAACCCACAGGTGAGTGAAAATCAACCGCCATCCAGTCGCTCACCTCACAAAAGACTAGGAGGACTGAAAACTGCTGAGTAGAGGAAATGTGCCGGTAGCAGGCCACTCTTGGCTTGCCACCATTGGGGCAGGTGGGCAAAAAGGCTTTGAAGCTGGCAAGCGATAGAAATCTGTTTCTGTAAAGGGGGGGGTCTTGGAGAGCAAGGAGGGTAGGGGGGAAATCCAAAAGACAAAAGGAATTAAAAAGGGAACGAAATACATGCCAGCTTCCCAAGCAGTGGTGTTATAGAATAGATATTGGGTTATGGGAGCCTGCCTCCAGTGCAGGACTCACATGGTAGGTGTGAATAACTATTAAACATCTTCTGGCATCTCAGGCTGGGAGAAAGGGGTGTGGGATTCCTGCCTTGCGGTGTTAGGCAAAGCACCTCCTTGGGGCTTTAGGGCGGAGATGGGAGGATGTGTAGAGGGGGCATCAACACGCCTAGGACCGGGTGTTTCAGGATCGAAGGGGGGGTTGGAGGGGTCGTGCACTAGTTAAAGGACCCTCACCAGGGTCGTTCATCATGTCTATAGCTTCCTCATTGTGCGGAACATGGGACTCCCCACAGGGAGGAGAGGAGGGGGGTCTCTTTGGGCACTTTCTAGAGAAAGCTGGGTCCTGGCCTTTGCAGACCACACACATCAGGGGAGAGGTTAGGCAGCAGTCGACTACTGCTCTCAGGTTCCTGGCTGTAGGACAGGTGGGGTTCAGGCAGCAGTGTGCCTGTTTTCTGCAGGAGAGGGTGCAGATTGGACAAACTGGGTGGTCAATCTTGCATCTAGCCGAATGGTGTCCATATTCCCAGCAATTACGGCATTGAGCGAGGCTGTTAGCTGAGTATGCTCTCTTGATCTTTCATCGAGAGGAGAAAAGGTAAGGGTTTCCCAACATGATGGCCTTATTTTCTGGTGCAACTGTCACTACTGCGGATGTTGCTTTCTTCAGGATTCTGGAGTCACAGTTGCGATTCAGGTAGCGGGCGGAGAGGATCTGGACATTCTTGACATTCAGGATAGTGTTGCTGAGGGATTGTAGAAGGTCGTTGTCATCCCTAGGGAGGTATGCAATCAGGAGGTAATGTATTGCGAACTGGACCTCATTGGGGGCAGGCTGGAATGGGAGCCACGGAGCATTCTCTGTCAGAAAGGACTGATTCAATTTCGCTGTGTGTGCATCATAGTAGGGGGCACATGTGGTGGAGGGGGCAAATGGAGAGAGGGCAAGAAGGGTGACTGCTCCCCTATCGTTGACCCGGTCAGAGAAGGACAGAGGTAGGGTGCAGCCTGCTTCGCGAATGATGGAGGCAGCAATGTCTGGAGAGGAGGCAGCTACGCAATCACACTGGGAGTGAGGAAAGGACGAGGACCTAGGGGCGAAAAACCAGCCCTCAGAGGCAGGGAGGCTCTGCGGCCCTTGGGAAGGAGCCAAAAGGGCCAAGCCAGATGCTACCTGGACATCCGAGGGAGCATTCTTTGCCTTGGTCGCTTTCCCATTCTTCTTCTGTCTAGAGGAAGTGGTCGGAGTGTGGGAGGGGGGTGCCAGACTGGGCCAACGGTCATGGGACAGGGTGGGACTCCAAGAGGGGGTGGTACTTCCCTTCCCTGTAGCTCAGAGACTCCCAGGAGCGAGGGAATTTCGCCGCGTAAGCAGCCTGGTCTCCATACCATTACTGGTCCTTTGTGCTGTAGCAGAGGATGTGCATGTCGCCATTTCTCTCATAGAGGGGCATCAGCTCATCGGCTAGGGCTGCATTTGGGATGGATGTAGCCTTCTCCTTACCCTTTCGGGAAGGGGCAGCCCATGCAGCAGTAGTGCCAGATGGCACAGTGGTAGGGTGTTGAAGTGGTAGTTGTTGTTAGTGTGCTGGTTGGGGGAGCGGGGTGGTCAGCTGGGATGCAAGGTCTCTAACTGACAACTGAAGGGCGGAGAGCAACGCTGCGGTAGAGTTGCTTTGGGTGGAGGGAGCAGGAGGGCATTGGGCCTTGTCCCAACTGGAGTAGAGCTCATCGACTTATCCAGAGAGGTGAGCAAATTCATGAACCAGTTCGTCAATCTAAGTGGAGAGAGCCCTGGAGGCCAGGAGGAATGTGCAAAGGAGAGAGATGATAACAGCCACTCCAGGGGAGAGGTCATCAAGTTCGCCAGAACTAAGGGGGGGAAGAGCTGGGGGGACACTACCATGTCTATCAAGGACCTTTCAAGGAGGTCTAGGAGGAAAGGGGGACATGAGGGCGGATTCCTGATACTTAGGAGTGCTAGGAGGGGGAAAAGAGAACTGAATCTATTCCTGTCACAAGAGGGAGGCTACGGCCTGGAGGACTTTAGGATAGCAAAAATGTGTGGGCATACCGGAGGCTAATGGTGTTGAAAAGTAGTTAGAAATGTAGGAGGGGGAAAATAGCGGAAGCTGAGCGTAGCCTATCTCCGGGGTCTCAATTCTTTCAATTCTTTCATTGTTTTCATTTTTTTTTATCATTATGTATTCATTGTTTACGGTACAAGAACTTGCATGCAGTGCTAGCTATGGCATAAACAAAACCTCAATCTCAAAGTACGCAAAAACAAGGGAAATAAATTACACCAGGTTGTAAAATCCTCCTAACAGTGTCTGATAGCAGACACAAAAATCCCTAATGAACTAAAGCAAGCCAACACGAAACTCATAACGAAAAATCAAAACCACCTAAAGGGAAAGAAAAACCTTGGCTAGAGCAAAACCAGGTGTGGGCGTTGCGAATCAGGGCCTGAAACCATGGATCGGGAGCTCCATGCAGCAGGGAGAGGGGTCGGGCACAGGGTCCCAGTGCATGGGTGGCATGCCAGGGGGAAAGCCTGTGGCGGTAATATTGAGGTACCGTGCCAGAGAGTGGAGGGCGTCTTTATTGGTCCATAGTGAGCGGACCTTGCCAATGCTTGCAAGCCCCAGGAGGTGGCGTGTAAGAGGTTTCTTGCGGGACTCGCAGTACAGGATGGCAGGATCAAAGTCTTCCTTATCCTCCTCGCAGTGGGGGCAGAGAGGCAAGGGGTCATCGGTGAATCAGGAGGGGTGGGCAGCGAGATCGCTCTAGCCGGAACGCATTTTGAGATTCTGCCCACGATAAACCTCCCCAGGCTCATGAATGGGTGAGGTGAGAGGGTTGGTGTGTACTCGTAACTGGGTGGGAGGGGAAACTGGGAAGCCCAATCTTTGGTAAGGGCAGCTCTCACATGCGCCTTGATTGACTGATAGGAAAGTACATCTTCTGTGACGGGGAGTTCATCTGGCGGGAGGTGGACAGGCGAGGCCACCAGAACTCAGCCTGTAGAGTTAATAAAGGGTAGGGTGTGGTGGGCAATTTCGTCACGGGGTAGGTGTTTCCTAGTAGGGTGTGGTGAGGGGGGGTGGGGGGGTGGGTTTTCCAATGAAGAAAGGTGTAGACTGACGTCAGGTTCCTGGTGAAGTAACGATGGTCCTCTAAAGCTTGGAAAGTGGAGGACGTGGGAAAGGTAGGGCGAAGCCTCGCCGTTGCTGGGTTGGCCTCCGGAGGAAGGCACATGAGGTGGCCAGCAACCAGTCTTTGTCGGTGGGCGATCAGCAGTGGGAAGGGGGGGCGGAGCCAATTCGCAAGCCAGAATGCCAATCGGGATAGTAAAGAAGTAGTTTATCACCCACCTCAAGACAGTCCTCCAAAATACGGACATCCGGTCCAAGAGGGTGAGGCTTGGTGAGAAGAAGTCGGCTTCGTGGAAAAGGATTGGGGAGATGAGGGAGGATGCCAGGCGATGGCAGAGGATGGGGGGGAGGCCCAAGCGGAGCATGGAGAGTCTTTGAATCTTTGTGAAGGCTCCTTGAGCCAGGGCAACTCTTCTCGTGCAGTGTGAGGTAGGTCCTTTGGAGGATGAGGTGGTGGAGGTCTCGAACCAGTAGCCAGGCCATGGGATCAGTTTGAAGGAGCGGAAAAGGAGGCCATCTAATAGGAGCGCGATCACGGTTGGTGGGACCTTCTGCGCCGCAGTCACCCAGTGCATGAGTTTTGTTTTTGGGATCAAGAAGGACATACCCGGCTTCTTTGCCTTCAGCTGGAGAGTATTGGTGATTCTTTGTCGTTGCTGGACGTTCCTCTGATACGAACAAGGGGAAACTGTGACTGCGAAGTCATCCACGCAGGAGATGATGAGGCCCTGAGGGACTGGGAAATGAAGGGACGCGGCATATATGACGAACAAGAGTGGCGAAATCGGAGAACCCTGCGGGGTGCTGACCTAAACTTCGGAGAAGACGTGTGGGGCCTCTAGGAAGACCAGGCAGCAGGAGCGTCTGTGGAGGAAGGACCTTATCGACAAGACTATGTCAGGGTTGACCGCCTTGATGGCAAACCTGCCACAGAGTGAGGTGGCAGAGACATTGTCAAAACCACCTTTGATGTCAAGAAAGAGGGTCGAGACCTTGTGCTTGGGGCGCATAAAGTGCAGCACCTCATGGGAGAGGGTCGCTGCTACATTAAAAGTACCAAGACCTGGAAGGGATCCAGTCTGGTTGGAAGACAAAAAGTCCGGGAAGTAGGCAAGTTCAGAGAGGTGGGTTGCCATAATCCTCGTGAGAATCTTAGAGACAGTCACCTGGAGGACTATGATCCCGAGTGAGGCAGGTATATCAGCGGTGGGTTTCCCCGGTTTGTCAGGTAGGATCCCATTGCCTTTCTTCCAGGAATGGGGATGGTGTCCATAGCGGACAAGCAGTCTGAGGAGAGATGTGAGGATATTAGGGTTCACAGAGTGTACCCTTTTCCAAACCGGGTACATTATCCGTTCTGGGCCAGGGGCAGAGGATGAGGAAGAGTTCTGTAGGGCAACGGATATTTCCTGCGACTAAAGCACAGGGACATTCCTGAACTGGCGCAGGATGGCAGGTGGACTCCAGTACTGTTTCTTAGGAAAGAAATGCCAAATGAGAGCCATGTTGATTGCTACGAGGCTGTCGGCCCTGGATATCTAGGGGAACTTGTCTGAGGGTCTGCCGAAGGCATAGCCCTTTGCAGTCCAGAGTGTCTGGGGGGTGGTTGTTTTCAGGAAATTGTTCCAATAATCTGTTTTGGCCTTCGTCATGGCTTAGAAGTAAAGAAGCCGTGCTTCTTGCACTGTTGCTTCGAGGAGGGGAGAGGGTAGCGTCTCGCTGATAGGAGTGTAAAGTGGAAAGCGGATGTTTATGCCATAAGGGTGGGGGTCCACCAAGGCTTGCACTTGCTAAAGGGCCTCTTGCCCAGGGTGTGGAGCCTGAAAGCAGCCCTTAGTCAGCCAAGTGCCGTGTCGAACCAGGTGGCAGGCATCTGGGGTGTTGGGAGAGGAGGAGGGGGGTTAAACCTCATGACCCTAAGCTCTTCCTCAAGAGAAAGCCAGTCAGTCTTGGTCCATGCGGGGGCAGGAGGGGGCTGGTGAGCCAGAGGCTCCGAAAGGGTTACAAGGATTGAGATGTGGTCTGATCCCGTCGAGGGAAGGGGCGTATCCTATAACCGAAAGTTGGAGGACAATAGAGTATAGTCAAATGCTAAGTCTATTGCCGAGAGGCGCAATTCAGGATTGAAGGCGAAGTAGGTAAGGGTGCCCGGCCTGTTTAGGAGACTGACGCCTTCTTGTATGGCCTGCTCAAAGAAAGGGGTAAAGGCTCTAAGGTATGAGATCAAGAAAAAGTGACCAGGATCTGCTGAGATATGGTGTATGTTAAAATCCCCCACGACCAGTGTAGGCGTAGAGATGTGAGGGAAGGCAATTTCTGGTGGGATGGTTCAACAGAAGGGGGAGCTGTCCTATGTGCTATAGAGGTTTACAACCCAGAATTTGGTATCGAAGGAATCAAAGAAACCAACAGATGATTAAAGGTCAACAGCCATCCAGTCTCTCGCCTGAGAAAAAAGCGGGAGGACTGAAAATTGTTCGGTCGAGGAAATGTGTACATAGCTGGCCACTGTTGAATTACCACTATTGGAGCAGGCAGGTAGAAAGGCTTTGAAGCCGGCAAATGAGGGAGGTCTGTTTCTGTGCAGCGGGGGGTCTTGAAGGGCAATCAGAGTTAGGAGGAAGTCCAAAAGAGAAAAGAAATTAAAAAGGGAAAGAAACAAATTGCGGCTTCCCAAGCAGTTGTGTTGTAGAATGGATATTGGGTTACGGGAGCCCGCCTCCAGCGCAGAACCTACAGCGGAGGTACAACTAACCATTACATGCCTTCCAACATCTCAGGCTGGGGAAAAAGAGTGGGAGATTGCTGCCATATGGGATTTGGTGGAGCACCTCCTTGGAGCTTTGGGGCAGGGTGTTCCAGGATCGAAGGGGGGTCGGAGGGGTCGTGTACCAGTTGAAGCACCCTTACTGGGGTCATTCGGTATGTCTATAACTTCTTCATTCTGGGGAACAGAGGACTCTCCATAGAGAGGAGAGAGGGGGGTCTCGATGGGCATTCTCTAGCGAAAGCCAGGTGCTGGCCTTTGCAGACCGCACACATGGGGGGAGAGGTTGGGCTGCAGTCGACCACCGCTCTGAGGTTCCCGCACTTGGGACAGGTAGGATTCTTGCAGCAGTGTGCCTGCCTTCTGTGGGAGAGGACGCACATTGTACAGACTGGATGGTCAATCTTGCATCTAGCCGAGTGGTGTCTGTATTTCAAGCAATTACAGCATTGAGTGAGGCTGTTAGCTGTATATGCTTTTTCGATCTTACAGCGAGAGGAGAAAAGGCAAGGGTTTCCCCACATGATGGCCTCATTTTCTGGTGCAATCATTACAACCATGGACGTTGCTTTCTGGAGGATTCTGGAGTTACTGTCAGGATTCAGGTAGCGGGTAGAGAGTATTTGCACATTCTTGATGTTTACGACAGTATTGCAGAGGGATTGTAGGAGGTCGTTATCATCCTCTGGGAGGTATGCAATTTGGAAAGGAGTGTATTGCGAGCTGGACCTCATTGGGGGCAGGCCGTAACGGTTGCCACAGGGCGTTTCCTGTCAGCAAGGATTGATTCAATGTGGCCAAGGGCACGTCGTAGTAGGCAGCGTAAGTGGGGGAGGGAACAAATCGAGAGAGGGCAAGAAGGGTGACTGCTCCCCTATCATTGACCCGAGCAGAGAAGGAGATAGGTAGGGTGCAGCAGGCTGTGCAAAGGATGGAGGCAGCAATGTCTGGGAAGGAGGAAGCTAGGTGATTGGACTGGGAGCAAGGGAAGGGGGAGGACCTAGGAGTGAAGAAATGTCTTTCAGTGGGAAGGAGGCTTCGCAGACAGTTTGAGGGGGCCGGAGGGGCCAGCCTAGGTACCACCTTGGCAGCTGAGGGAGCATTCTTTGCCTTGATTTCTTTCTCTTTCCTCTTCAGTCTAGAGGAAGAGGCCTGAGCATCGGAGAGGGTGCCAGACTGGGCCGATGGCTATTAGCCAGGGTGGAACTCTAAGAGGGGGGGGTACTTCCCTTCCCTATAGGTCTGAACGTACCAGGAGCGCGCGAGGTTTGCTGTGTAATTGGCCAGGTCTCCGTACTATTGTTGGTCTTTCGGGCTGTAGCAGGTGATGTCCATGTCGCCACTTGGCGCGTAGACGCCAGTCAGTTCATCGGCCAGGATTGCGTTGGGAGCGGGTGTGGCATTCTCCTTACTCTTCCGGGAAGGGGCAGCACGCACCGTGATGGTACTATGCGGCACAGGAGTGGAGTGATGGCGTAGAGGTTGCTGGTAGTTTGCCAGATAGGGGAGTGGGGTTGTCAGCCGGGATGCACGGTCTCTAACTGACAGCAGGAGGGTGGAGAGTGACGCTGCCATGCTGTCGCTTTCGCTGGGGACTGCAGGAGGGCGTTGAGTCTTGTCCCGACCGGAGTAGACCTCGTCAACCTGTCTAGAGTGGCAAGCAATTTCCGGAGCCAGTTCATCGATCTGAGTCGAGAGAGCCCTGGAGGCCAGGAGAGAGGTGCAATGGAGGGGGAAGATGACAGCCTCTCCAGGGGAGAAGTCATCAAGCGCGCCAGAACTATTGGAAAAGAAGAGCTCGGGGGACACTCCCACCTCCGTTGAGCACCTGTCGTGGAGGTCTTGGAGGAGCAGAATGTGAGGACAGATTCCGGAGACTAAGGAGTGAACAGAGGGGGGAGGGGGAACTGAAGCCATTCCTGTCGCTACAGGGATGCTGCGGCCTGGAGGGCTTTAGGATAGCTGTAACCGCCTCTCGGGAGATGCGGTAATCGTGGGGTTAACAGGCTTTGTTCTGTACCAAGGTGGTTGCTAGCGAATCAAAGTCCGGAGGCTTTAGCCAAGGTTGTTGAATAGACATCTTACTGTATCGCAACTACTGAAGTCTCCGAGATGTTTGGTAGGTCTTAAACTAAAGATTCTTGAAGCGAACTGAAGAGAGTAACTGTTCAACCAAGTATATTGAAAACTCTGTCTGCCGAAGTCTGCTTCTTCTAACAAGAAGAATAACAGTTCTTAAATATACTTTCTAGGCTACCGGAAGCCTTGTTCTTATAACCTAATGGACTCCCAAACGGTAGCCCTGAAACCAAACATAAAACATATAGAGTATCAAACCGATACTCGAAACCAAACATAAAACATATAGAGTATCAAACCGATACTCGAAACCAAACATAAAACATATAGAGTATCAAACCGATACTCGAAACCAAACATAAAACATATAGAGTATCAAACCCTATACTATCAGGCTAGAGGCACACCTCGTTTCCTGAGACATATTCAAAACTCAAACAGTATCAACTGATGCATAAAAATCTTAACCAGTAACCAGTACCGGTTACACCCCGAAAACAAAATAAAACACTTATTTCAAAACACAACAAGAAAATTCCTAATCCTCACTGTCATAATCAGAATTCAAATAAGGATCCCAAAAACCTCTATCAACCGGGGGCACATTTTGATAGCTCTCAAAACCATCTTTAGTAGGAGAGTAACACATAGGAATAAACCCAGAAAACACCGTAGGAAACTCATCTCATGGCATGTTATCTGTCCACCATACCTGAACTAATTCCATCGCATGTTCTAATCCTTCCACTGGTTCCCAACTATTCTCGCTTGCTGGGTATCCCTTCTAGCTAACCAAGAACTGTCCCTTTCCATATCGTTCCCTGTAATCGATGACTGATTGAACTTCCCATTCTTGTTCTTCGTTGATGAGGATGGGTACCGGTTTTGCAAATGTTCATCCTGGAAATCGGAAATCGTCGTTAGGGTAGTAAGGTTTGACTACTGAACAGTGGAAAACTCCTTTCTTCCTTCCGTACATTCTAGCATCCATGCTAACTGTATAGTTCTGGGTGTGTTTATCAAATTCGAGTACTGTAAAAGGGCCTCGCCAGTGTGGCTGTAATTTCCGAGATCTGCCGGATTCTGTTGCAAACTGGTCTCCAAAAACCATAATTCTTTCCCCAATCTCGACAGGTTTGTGTGAGTTCCTCCTCTTAATTGCCACTCTGTTTGCTCTTGCTCTAGCCAATCGTAACGATTGGTATGCCGCATTTCTGATCTCCTGGTGTCGATTGTAGTAGTCATCGGATGCGGGTACTGTGGTAGCATTGACTTTATAGGTATCGAGTAGTTGGTATTCTCGTCCATACACAGCCTTATTTGGTGACATTCCAATAGTATCGGAGTGACCTGCATTGGAGTAGGCTGTTACTTCTGGGAGGGAGGTAAGCCAGTTGGTCTGGTGGGCATTCACAACATTCCTTAATGCTGTTTTCAGTTCTCGAATCTTTCTTTCTGCTTGCCCATTGGTCTGGTAGTGGCCAGGCGTAGCCATAATGTGTTCGACTCCTATCGCTTTCAAAGTTTGTTTCCAAAACCGGGAGGTGAACCGAGGATCAGCATCGCTAACAATCGACGTAGGTATTCCATGAGGGGTGAAAATATGGTGACAGAGTAATTCCATAGTCGAAATTGCAGTGGCATTTACTGATGTGTGTATCAGCCAGCTGAAACCAACCGCCCTATCTACTACCACCAGTACTGAATCATATCCTTTCAGCTCCGTAAAGGGACCCATGAAGTCAATAGCATAACTCGAAAATATCTCTGAGGGAAAGGGAAGTGAGAGGGTGTTGCCAGTAGGTAATGTAGTCCTTTCCTGGTTCAGTTGACAGTTATCATATTGCTGGACATAGTCTTTGAAATCTTTCCTCATCTCCGGCCAGTAGATGTATTCTGTTGCGTACCGGGGGTTTCCATCAGCGCTATGGTGTCCCTTATTATGTATTTCTCCTATCATCAGTTCCCTTAGTGTTTCTCCATTCACTCCATGACCCTTCGGAATGTAAAGGCATTCTTCTCCTCCTCTTGTGGTAGCGTACAGTAGCCTATTGTGTATTTGGTAATGTTGCATCATTCCGTTTCGTGAAGTAAGGTTGGAATCCTTTGCTAACTGGTAGATAGGGTCATTTCTATATCCTTTAACCATCTGTTCCCTCCAAATGTTCTTCATATCATCCACTCCTTGGATGATATCCCTTTCGTCCGCCACTCTTTCTAATACCGTAACCTCCTCCTCCTCTTCAGGTATTTCTTACACTTTGTATAGCTCGCGCTTCTCGTGAGGTAGGGAGGGTGGTTCCACTATTGGAACCTCATTCAGGTATGCGAGGGGCCCTCCATAGAGGGGCTCGTTGTGGTGGTGTTCAGGATACTTGGAAGTCTGACTTTCGGTAGGGGGTGTGCCACAGCCTAGCGCTTTCTTGACACATTCTTTGATGGCTCGGACATCGAGGCGGGGGCGTGATGAGTGGGTATCTCCATCATTGTGATCGTCATCAGTGTTAGGCGGAGTTTCGATAACTGGTGGACTGCTGCAGGGAGAGCCTGCGTAGGTCTTGGTCTTCGGTTTCAATTCCTCGTGGTCAGGACAGATGGGTATGTTGCAGAATGCCCAATGCATTGATGCATGTTCAAGTTCCTCCTCACTCCTACCACTGGTATAACTTCGATGGTCCCCGCAGTCGTTTAGGGGTTCGCTATTTCTGTAATCGTCTGCATCTAGTTGTGCTTGCTCCAGGCTGCAGTTCCTTCCACATTCTGAGTGAGCACCGATGTGCTCAACTGTGAGGGCTTCGAAACGAGACATTTCGTGTTCAATAGTAGGTTCTTCGCAAGAAAGGAAAGATGAAATAGGTGAGGAACTAGGTAAATCGTCTTCTGATGTGGGATCGTTTGCAGTATGTGGGTAATCATCGCTCTCATTATTAAGGCGGGATAAAGTATCCGCTAAATAGTTCCATTTTCCTGGTCTGTATACTATTTCAGTATCATACTTCCCAATAAACCCTCGCCATGGGAACTGTTTTTTGGTAGGTGTTCTGCGCGTCTTGAGGTACGTCAGAGGTAGATGATCTGGGACGATAGTAAACTTGCTTCCTGCAAGTATGTGATGAAATGCCGTTAGTGGATCAACTATCGCTAGAGCTTCCTTGTCGGTTGTGCCATAATTCATTTGGGCATTAGA
>JACCEG010000389.1:40580-69472 GCA_014065205.1 Tuber brumale | reverse complement strand
ATTTATGGTACAAGAACTTGCATGCAGCGCTAGCTATGGCATAAACAAAACCTTAATCTCAAAAACTCGCAAATAACAAAAGAAATCATCGCACCAAACTATAAAAACCTCCTACATGTGTCCGATAGCCGACACGAAATCCCTGAGGAAATAAAACAACCAAGCGCATAATCATAACGAAAAATACTCCTCCAAACAAGTAGAGAAACACAATGGGCAAGGGCTTTGTGCCCCTAGGGGGCGAAGCCGTGGATAGGAAGCGTAGACGCTTCAGCGTCTGGGTCGAGCAGGTGGTCCCTTTCTGCCGGGGGCATGCCTGGTGGGAATCCCGTCGCTGTGACATTTACATATCTGGCGAGGGCGTTGAGGATGGAGGGGCTTATCCAGAGTGGGCTGTCCCTATCGATCGAAGTGAGGCCTCGGAGGTGGCGCTCCCTAGGTTCTCTGCGGGACTCGCAATAGAGGATGGCATGGGTGAAGTCCTCTTCTTCTTCCCCGCACAGCGGGCAGAGGGGGGAGGGGTCCTCAGTGAACCATGAAGGGTGGGCAGCTAGGTAGCTCTTTCCTGAGCGCATCTGGTGGATCCTTCCCGCCATGAACCTTCCTAGCCCCATGAATGGGTGGGGGGAAAGGGACGCGGTATAGGGGTAGGTGGGGGGCGGTGGGAACTGGTCGTTCCAGTCCTTGAGTAGCGCCGACCTAATCTCGAGCTTGATCGACTTGTATGAGGGGGCACACCTATCTCCTTGGTCCTAGTGAACCCCTTATATAGTTTCTGTTCGCCCCTGTATAACTCACTCCTCGAGTTACGTGCCATATTTGACTCACAACTGTGAGTTATATACAATCATTTTCATCAAGTCATATGACTAAAGTGGTCACAGGTGTGAAACATATAACCTCTAGTCGAGGTCATGTGCGAAATATAACATATTATCATAAATTAGTCATATGACCAAAGTGGTCACATATGTAATACCCTTGACTTCTAAATGAGGTCATGTGCGAATATAACATACCTATGACTTACAACTATAAGTCATGTGAAAACCCTTGCCTCGCTAAGTCACCTTCGTGACAATGGTTAAGCTATCACGATATTTCAGGCCTGCCTCAACAAAAAAAAAACATACTTCAGTGACCTCTCAAAGCGAAGAGAGTAATGTTGAAACAGGCACGATAATTGACTTCTGCTACTGCCTCCGAAATATTGCCCTTGTTGCTGAAACTATGGGATAGCCATAGACAACTATTAAAAGCTTCCTTACTCATGTATGTGAAAGTTAATCCCTGGAAAATATTTCATGTCCCAGTTACCCACAGGTTTTCAGCAAGCAACAGCATCGTACAATCATCTGGCCAGCCAAATCCAACCAGAAATTGACTAGATGTAACTTCCGTGATAAATATGCACCAGGTAGTTCACTCTCTACAGGTATTGCAAAAAAGACTCACTGTTGTTGTGCTATCCTGAGTAATAGGACATGATTCTCTAATAAATTTATAGTGCATGGAGTACTCAGAGAAGCCAATGTCAAGACATGGGTAGCCAAATCAAGGCAAAGTCTCAAATCTGACCACATTTCTCCGAGGTTGAAGTGGGCTACAGCTTATAAAAATTGGACTGTTGAGAATTTGGAGAAAGTCATCTGGAGTGATGAGTGCAGTGTGGAGAAATCCAAGAATCCAAGGCAGCACAGGGTTTTCAGAGAACCTAGAGAGTAGTGGCTAGCTGATTGTATATAGCCAAGGAAGAAGGATCGTAGAATTTCACTTACAGTATGGAGCTGCTTTTGGGGCAAGAGAAATGGCTCTTTAGTTTCTATGACTCAAAATATCAACAAGACTAGGTATATTAAGCTCTTGAGATGATATCTTTTTCCTGTTATTGATCCGATGAATTCTTTTGGTATGGAAGATATCCAGTTTCAGCAAGACAATGCTTCTCTTCACCAGGCTTATAATATCATAGATTGGTTGGAGAGAAATTCTATGAAAGTGGTGGAATACCCTCCATGCTCTCCTGATTTAAATCCTATTGTACATGTATAGATTGAGCTCAAACGCAATTACACCCACAGTATCCAAGGATTGCAGATATCTCAAGAGGAAAAGAAGCTGTTTAAAAGAGACATGGACAAGTATTACCCCTGGTTTGAGAGACAATTCCTGAGGAGCTTTTTGAAAAGTTGAGAAAATCAATGCCTGATAAAGCATCTGCAGGTTTGGAGGCAAAGGCAGCAAGCTATACAAGGTATTAGCTAGCATTCTTAACTTCAATTGATATTTTTATTATTTAATTTGTCTACAAAGTGGATCATTGAGAAATAATCTTGAACAATTTATCATTGTCGCATATAGGTATGAACGAACGCATGGAAAATTCATTGCTACTGGCCACCCTACTACTCGACTCCTAGTATATAGTGTAATACCTAATTAAACATATTTGGGATCATGAACACCTCTGACTAGAACCTGTAGTAATATTCAGCTTTCCCTAGCCCAAACAAGTCTCTCATTGCCTATGCCCACAGATGGTAGTACTTCTTAGTACCATCTCGCCAGAGAAGATATGGAAGGGTATTTGGAAATAATAGTCTATGAGGAGGAGATCGAAGCCTGAAGTTAACCTTTGATAGATGGTGTGAAGCCTGTGATATAGCTTTTACCGAATATAGAAGTCAATGAAGAGTAAGAAGAGGATTTTGAAGATGAAGATGTGGACTTTGTCAACCGCTATGAGTCTGCCGATAATGCCAGTGATGATAGTGAGGACTCTGAAGATAGTGTCTATGATGAAGATGTGGAGGATGAGTTGTGTAATGGGGGGAGTTGCGGAGAGCATTAGGAGTACAAAGAGTGTGAGAATATAGAGGAAGAATTCTCTGCTCACATGATTATCAAGTTTGAAGATGTGGATATCGAGATGATGGAAATAGAGAAATGATTAGGGCAGTAGAGAGGAGAGATGGGGTGGGGAACCCATGTTGACCTAATTCCAATACTTCTATAGGTGAGCTTTGCAGACATGTAGCAGAAAACTGTTTTTATGCCAGCCTATATGAGATTAGAGAGTGGCTGCTTAGGTGGGCTATGACTGCTAAAGACTTCTTCAGCTGCCCAAAAGCGCAAAGGAAAAAACGTCAAACATATTGTTAGTAAGATGAGCCAGTTTCTTGCTGGCAATACTCAGCTACTTGTTGATCTTAAGGCAGCAGCGAGGGAACATGCTAGAGAAGAAGGAATCAACCTCAAAGAGATTGATAATATTGACTGCAAGATGGGTAGGCTCACTCTCTTTAACATTGCCGCCCAGCAATTCCCGGGGCGTGGAGAAAAAGAGCCCCAGGATTAATTTGGTACTCTTCTCGAACAGTTTCTTCTAGCCCCATCTCTGTTTACATATTCCTTTGTTCTTGCTTTGTCTTGGGCTTTTTGCCTTACTTGTTCAATTAGTTTTCTTTTGTTACACTCTTATTCTGTCTTATTTTCTTTGCCTTTCTTGCTTTGTATCGTTTTCAATTGCATTTCTTGCTCTGTCTAGATTTCCTCCTTGCCTTTTCCAGGTGTTTTCTTTGCCTTTTCCTCTTGCTCTGTCTTGGATCCATTTGCCTGTTCCTCGTTTCCCAGTTTCCTTTGCTGTTCCCTTTATCCCCTTCCACCCATTTTCCTATATCTCTATCAAAATGTCTTTGGTACTTCTACTAATTTTTTCTACCATCTAACTACTTGCCAACTCAAAAGGTGTACTCTTACTCTCATCTTTCTAGTTCAGGAATCCATTACTTATATTTTTCGTGTTTCTATCATGTTTTGTGATTGACTTTTTCTAATCCTTAGTCATAATACATTATTAAGCAGATGCCGATCTCTAGTATAACTGCGAGGCGGAGGCCAAAATCTTTGTTTGGAGAATCTGTCGAGGAAGGCTTATCTTAATAAAATATATAAAGTAAAAATTTATGAAATAAACATATTTTTATATTGATAAGATCTCTTCTCTGCGGCTTGATGATTTCCGTAAAGCTTGAGAGGCACGTCGATATTTATATCTCATGTCCGAGTGTCCGCCAACTACTTCTAGCTACTATGCCTCCAAAGTACCACTCTGGCTTTAATATAGAAATGTCTAGAATTTTATAAGTACGAAAAGTATTTGACCCTGAAACTTATCTCGTTCTTTCATTATTATGAAATGTTATTCCTCTGTTTGAGATGACTACGCTATTTGTTATACCAAACAGCGGCCTTCAACTTAGTTGTCTGCATAGACTATTATATTACTTTAGTCTTGTTGACTATCATTCTAGTAGTCTCTTCGGTCATGAAGTGATCAGGTCCAAGCCAGGCCAACTAGTGCAAATGGCAAGTCCAAGCCCAAGGTGTCAATATCTCAAGGGACTCCAAGAGATCTAGGTCTTCCTTTCTGAGCATGCTTCCCCTTGGTCCGCCAGCTTCTGTAGTGGGGTGCTATCACTCGGACCAACCAACGTACAGCTGATCTCGGAAGCGTAGAGGTAGATCCGGTATATCCTTAATAGCCACTGCTACGGGGACATCCTCTTGGAGTATTTTGCCGCAAGCGTCCTGTCACCTTCATCCCATAGTTTTGGAAGCCTAACTTTGAAGCCTACTATCTCAATGCACCTGGGACGGCATTCTTCCATTCCACTTCCCAGATGTGGCCAAATGTCCCCTCTTATATATCCCGCGCACAGCCTGTAGTTGCGTAGACGGCGGTGCTGTATATGGTGTTACGAAGTGGGCTTCATTGATATGACATTTTGGTTATGAGACGCAACTCACGAAATCTCGCTCATGACGTGCGGGCTCCACAAGAGGACCGGAGGGGGGTGTTGGCACTCCAGACAATCGAGGGTCTTTGCGTAGTTACCCTATCATGAGGTCTGTGCATTTGAGGTCTCAGATTTCCATATGCCTAACATGAGCTTTCTCCTACCAGACTTCGCCTTAAATGCCTTCATAACTTCTTCTATAATTTTTCTAAATACATTTTAAGTCTCAATGTGGTCAGGATAAAGAACCTTCCATGTTTACTTGGCCACAGTAGGAAAACCTTTTCTGCACTATCTCACTTTTATCCTTCCTGACATGTCCGGATTTTGATTATAAAAACTTTCCACCACTTCCTCTTTGTTTTCCATACCAGTAGCTAGCTCTCCTGTATTCTTATCATCTGAACATCCTTGCCATTTGACAAAGTACCACAGTTCCCACTTCTCTTGATAGTGGCCCCATACCTGTTTTCTGTAAGAGTGAATCCTGCTTCTTACTATTTTTTCAACCTCCCATTGTAAATTAATGCCAATGTCCTCCAGTTTTCTCGGGGATTGCTGGTAATTATCATGAACTGATTTCGCGACAGAGTGTTCATGGTGCGACATGGAATACGGAGTGAATGTTCCATTGATCCGATATGTTGAGCTTGAAAGCTCATGATCCGCTCTTCTCCTTGATTTCGAAAGGACTGCAAGGCTTGGGACTTAGCTTCTTTGATTTCTGTCATGTGTGAATGTTCTTTGCGTTTCTTAATATTACCTTGTCCCCAATCTTGAAGCCCGGCTGTTGTTGAGCTCTCCCATCATAATATTTTAATATTGCTTCCCTTTTCTTTTCTAGTGACTCCCATGCTTGTTCATGTATCGTCTTAATCCAGTCCATGTAGAGTGTTGCTTCAGGATTTTGAGCTTTGCGCTCCTTCAGCCAATCCATCTGTGGATGGAAGCCGTAGTTCGCATAAAATGTTGACATCCCATGAGCGTTCATTGCGGAGTTGTTATAGGCATGTTCAGCTAGTTGTAGTAGTGAATACCGATCATCCTAATTACAGTGTACAAAACTTTACAAGTATCATTCCAGCACTTGGTTGGTACATTTGGTTTGTCTGTCAGTTTGAAGGTGGTATACTGTCAACATCCTTCGCTTAATCTCCTGCGCTTTCCAAAGGAATTCCCGGAATTCTCTTGCGAACTTTGAGTCTAGATCTACGACAATTTCGTTTGGCAGGCGATGCAGCCTTTATACTTATTTCAGGAATGCGCCTGTGACATCTTTGGCAGTAGCTGATATCTGTAGCCTGATAGAATGTGCCATTTTTGTGAATCTATCCTATACTACCATTATTTGAGTACATCCTTGCGACACAGGAAGTTTGGTGATGAAGTCCACAGAGATAGATGCCCATGCAGTATAGGATATTTGCAGTAGTTGCTATAGTCCATATTTAGGATGTCTGCGCAATTTATTATATTGGCATTCATCGCAGGATGGTGCATAATTGTGGACCAATTCTGCTAGTCCATTGCAAGAGAAGTCGTGCATGATAATCTCCAATGGTTTCTCTTGTCTGAAATCTCCCGCTATTTTTACATCGTGACATCTTTCTGCAATCGTGGTGCATAATGCCTAACTATTTGGCACAAATAGTCTCCGCTTATCATATAGTAGATAGTCGGTTCAGGTCCAGTCCTTGGAGAAATCTTTTCTTTCGTCTCATAATCTAATAAGTTCTTCCCTCTATGGCTTCCAAGCTGCATTTGTCCCGAGAGCTGTCTGTATCTCAGTTAAAAATTCTGGATTACACTGCTTTATACCCTTTTGTAGGATAATCATGTTTGATATTACAACCTTTTCTGGTACTTCTGCAATGTGGTACCAATGTTCGTTGTCTTTAGCCGATGCCTGTAGGTAGCTGATACTAGGTTCCTGTTCTTTCACAAGCAAGGATTTTATGGCTATGTCAGTGCTTCCGAATTCCGCGGGTCCTCATTCCGTGTCTTCCAAGTTGTCTACTTCCATTATGTCCAAAGTATTAATGTTTTCAACTACAAGTTGGGCCATGTGATCATCCATTCTTATTTGATAGTCAAAGTCTTTATGGTTCAAAAGTAGGACTTTGAGTTCACCACTGTAAAGGGCATCGATTACTCAAGCTCCGGCAGAGATTCCGCCTCTTACTGCTAATGTGCTTCTCACAGCAACTCTTCAGTAAGTTCCTTCTCAGAGCTCTACACTATACCCATCCTTCTTAATTCTGGTCCATATTTCAGGATCATGTCATCCTCAATGGCCTACAGGTCATATCGTGCCACCATTCTTAACCCCTTTATTGGCAAGTATGCCCTTTTGCTCAATCTTTTGACCCTAATCACGTATTCATTTCAACCCCCTCTTCAAGGTTCCAGATCCAAATCGTTATCTCCATCTCTGTCTTCTCCTTCATCGCCTACTCTCACTACTTGTGATACTAAGAAACCTTTCGGTTTCGAAACTTTCTGTTCACAATGTGTAGCTCCCTCCTCAGGACGCTAGTCGTGTTGTCTGCTTAACATATCAGGCTTTCTGCTCTTCATGCCTGGTCGGTATATAATACGAAAATTGTATTCCTCCAAATTCTGAGCCCATCGAATTCGATAGCCACTCCAGCCTTTCGAGATGAGGAGGTATTGTAGGTTCTGAATGTCGGTAAAAACTGCAAGCGGTTTTTCTTTTCCAATAATGTTATAACTCTATTCCTTAAATACTTCATGGATTACGAGAAGTTTTATATCATGAATTTCATAATTGCGCTCAACTGACTTTAACTTTTGTGAATAGAATGCTACTAGATGTAAATCTTTTCTCAAAAAAGTTGAGAAAGGAGCCAACCGTATACGAAATCAATAGCATCAGTTTCTACCACTATTTTTCTTTCTGCGAAAAAGTGGTGGAGTATGAGAGCTGTGGTGAATTAGTGTTTTAATTCTTCGAATGCTGTATCCTGATCAACTCCCCATTTAAAATTCTTAGAGCTTTTTTGTAATATCTCTGTTATGGATTTGCAAATAGCGGAGAAGTTTTTAATGAACCGTTGGTAGAAGTTTGCAAATCTAATAATAACTTGCATATTCCTAACTGACTTTGGTGCTTTCCAAACCATTATGGATTCGACCTTGTAGGTACTCATGGATATCCCATCGACTACCACGATATAACCAAGGAATTCTACTTCTTTAGTGTAGAAAGTTAATTTCTTTTAGCGATACTGCTAATTGAAAGTCTGATAGACTGTGTAAAACTCTTTTGAGAACTTTGATGAGTTCCTTTTCATCCTTAGAATATACCAGGATATCATCAAGATAATGCACAACTGCTCCATCCCAGTATTCTTTCAGTACATGGTTCATTATATCTTGGAAAGTTGCCAAAGCATTGACCAATGCAAGTGGTATGACCTTATATTTATAGTACCCATATCTTATCCAGAGAGCTGTTTTCCACTCATCTCCTTCCTTAATTCTAAGCAACCAGTTGCTGCCTTTAAGATCTAGCTTAGTGAATATCTTAGTGGTGGCTACTCAGTCTCCGAGTTTGGACATTAGTGGAAGGGGATGTTTGTAAAGGATGGGACTCCTGATTATATTCCAGTAATCTACAACTAGGTGTAGCCTCCCACCAGGTATGAGTACGAATAATATAGGTACTCATACAGGAGATTAACTTCGCGTAATCATTCACTTTTTAAGCAATGTCTCCTAGTATTCTCTTAATGCTTAGGGCTGTTTTTTCGGATAGTTGATATATCGGTCCCCCATGGAGAGTTGATCTAGGAATAAACATGATTGAATAATCGAAGGTGCATCTGGGGGCTAGTTTTTCCACCGTCCAGGCTTTGAACAAAGGCTTGCAGTGGGAGTATTGCTGCGGGAATGATACGAGTTCCACCGTATCTTTAATGATTCCGATTCTTCTAATACAACTGGTATTCGGGTCCCAAGTAACTGATTCGTCATATTTGAACATGTTCATATTCCTTCATCTTCCCCCCAACAGTTTTCACAACTTTTTAGGAAGAAAGTCGAATTATCTGCATCTTCTATGTGAAACACGGGGTGTTCATGATGCCACGAACCAAGTAGAATTATCATTCCATAATGACCTGCTGTAGCCACTTCACACGATACTACAGAAATGTATTGGTTTTTTCCATATTCTAACTTTATAGGTAGGGTATAATACTTCCCTCTAGACGCGGCTGATGATCCATCAAAGCCTAAGATATCAACTACATGGTTGCATTCAATAATAGGAACACGAAGGTCTTCAACTAGGTCCTTATTGATGAAGCATATATTGGTGTTAGGTATCCTACCTATCCTCCGATGTCAGTGTGTATCCTGCGACAGGCAACAGCTCTCTGTTAGTCTCTTGGTAATAGTGCGATACTCTTCTTCCTCAATGAGTCGTTACTTCGATTTCTCTTCTTACTAAGACTTTGATTATTATTCTTAGACCGTTGTCTACGTTCCTCTTTCGAACGCTAATAATCAAATCATATTGTGGTAGAACTTCCCAAAGTGGTAGAATAGAATCTATTCTGCTAGTATAGGTAAGAAAGTATAATAGGTGGTTGCATGAAGAACTAACTACCAGGCTCTATCGGCCTCCTTTTATAGTCCTTCACTCAACCCGCTTATAAATCAAAACTACTATAAGTCATAATCGTGACTCATGAAAAATATCATATGACCGCATCATTAGTCATGTGTGTAAACCACCTGACCTTTTAATAGGTCATGTGCGTGAAAGTAAATCAAACTGCGTAGCACCCTTGGCCTCGTGCGCTGCCCTCATGACCTATTAATAGGTCATGTGCGTGAAAGTAAATCAAACTGCGCAGCCCCCTTAGCCTCGTGCGCTGCTGCCATGACCTCTTAATAGGTCATGTGCGTGAACGTAAATCAAAACTGCGCAGCCCCCTTGGCCTCGTGCGCTGCCCCCATGACCTCTTAATAGTTCATGTGTGTGAAAGTAAATCAAGCTAGAACCCTATGACGAATATCTTCGTCATGGTGAAACATCTCCTTCCACTACCTGCCACAAACATCTCCTTCCACTATTTGCCACACGACCGTGACAATAGCTCCCCTCTCCCCATGGCCTAAGTCCCTTTGGGCTATCGGGAACTTATCCACATCTTCAGTTCCTGCCGTCTGCAGGATATTGTGTCCTATCCGACGCATCCAACTCTTGCTCTCTTTTTCAAGGTTTTCTAACCTTCAGATCCTCGCATCCCTCCTCTTTGTTTGGGATTCTGTGTTCCCAACTTTGTATTCCGCTAAACTTGCCCTCACCTGTTGAGCCGTCACCGCTCTTGCTAGCTGCACGTTGTTTTTATCCCATTCTCTCGCCTTCTACTCCCACATCGACGCCTGGCCTTTGTAGAGTCCCCGCTCTACTTCTGACGGCTTTTTTTGTTCGCTGATCGTGATCAGCTCCCGCTGCAGGCTTTCCACCGGGTCTTCCCGTATTGCCGATGAGATCGGCGACGGTGCCGGGTCTTGTTCCCTGGTGACTTTCCTGGATTTTTTGGCACCCCTCCCCATAGATTTGGTCCCCGAAATCTTGTTCTTGTCGCCTAGCAGAGCTGACACCCGCGGTGTCCTGTCTCTTTTCTTGGGAATGTAGTTAGTTCCCACCTTCTCTGTGGAGTGAGTGGGGTACCTGTCATTGTTGCATCATGTCCATGATAGACACTTGTGTGCTTTCTCGTCTTCCATCTATTTTGTTTTCCTGATCGGTAGGTCCGCGAGTTGGACCCAATCTTCGTCGTTTACTTCTTCCTTGATCTAAATTCCGTCTTCCATCCGGCAGATGTCTGGGCTTGTCCGGGTACCTTTGGTGGAATTGTCAGACAGCATCTTGAGCGTTGGTGAAGTTAGTGGCTGGATACCACTCTTGATCGTGTTCTTCCTAGTAGCCAGTCCACTGGGCTCTGTACTGGAGTTTGTTGTAGTGTAGTCTTGAATCGAGGATTTTCTCAAGTTCGTATTCATCTTCGCCCTCGATCTCGATAGGCGGTAGAGGAAGTTTTTTTTTTGATGCGAAGGCATTGTCTTGGTAGAGTTCAAGGAGACTGAGGTGGAATATAGGCTGAGTGTTCTTCATCGAGTGTGGGAGGTCGAGTTTATATGCTCTTAGTTCGATGCGTTTGATGATTCTGAATGGTCCTAATTTCTTGTAGTCCAGTTTCTTTGACGGTGGCGTGGTTCGTATATTCCTTGGTATCAACCACACCTAATCATTGACTTGGAGGTTGGGATCATGTTTTCGGTATCGATCGGCGTATTCCTTCTGTCTTTCTTGTGCGAGACACATTTCTTCTTGCAACATATCATGCAATTGTTGCTTGTTTTTTGTTTCGATTGATTGCGCGGGTATGTCGTATTTTGCCGGTTTGTATATTGGATCATACCGATATTTCCCAAAGAAGGATGTCGTTTTTGTCATTTCTTGTTTTCCGTTGTTGTATGTGAACTGGGCAGTTGCTAGCATGTCGGCCCAGTCATCCTGTTGATAATTGACATATGCCTGCAGATGTTGTTCCAATATGGCACTCCTCCTTTCTGTTTGTTCATCTGTTTGTGGATGGAATGCCGTGCTGAGTTTCCTTTCGATGTGCTACGGTCTTCTAATCTCTTTCCAGAGATTTGCTGTGAATAGTGATCCTCTGTCTGATATGATATGTTTCGGTAGTCCGTGGATTCTGAACACCTGATCCTTGAAGAGGTGAAAGAATTGCTGTGTGTTTATGTCCGTTCTGCAGGGTATAAAGTGGGCCATCTTTGTCAGACGATCAATAACGACCCATATTGCATCATAACCTTTCGATTCCGGAAGTCCAGTTATAAAATCCATAGCAATAGATTGCCATGGTCTTCCTGGAGGTTCGATAGGTTTTAGCAATCCGTATGGCGCGTGATGTACTGCCTTCGTCCTCTGGCATATCTCGCAGTTTTGGATATATTTCTTGACGTCCTCTCTTATCGTCGGCCACTAGTATGATCTCCTGATCAGTTCCGTAGTTTTGGCTGTTCCGCCGTGTCCCGCCTGTGGTATATCCTGATTTCTTCTTGTCGTTTCCGTTTGAAGGGGTTTGTCGGCCAGGATCCTTATTTTCTTCTCGTACCAAAAATATCCATCTTTTTCTTCGTATAGCCCGAGTGCTATCCCCTTCATTTCTTTTGGTTCCTCGTTTAAGGCTTTCCTGATCAATCGTATTTCCATATCCTTTTCCATCGTGCTCCGTATCCACTCTGTCTAGTCGTAATTGGATAATGTTGATGTTTCCATCTCATTGACAGATTCGATTTTTCCGTTTTCTTGCTCGTCTTTGAAGTACCTTTCTCTTTGTAAGATAATCCTTTTTCTCTGCTGGATCCTTTCGTCCTCTTTGGTCGGTAGGTCTTCTTGTCTCCTGGTAAGAGCGTCGTGTTGTCCTCCTTGTTTTCCAGGTCGGTTCTCAATCTTGATGTGATATTGAGATAGGGTTTCACTCTATCTCGTTTGTCGTTGATTGAGTTCCTTGGTGGTGGTAACGGCGAGGAGGTTTTTATAGTCAGTTATCACTCTAATATCGTGTTCGTTTTCCAGTGCGGATTTTCTCCACGCCTTAAGTGCCTGAACTGTCGCCAATAGTTCCTTTTCGTGGATGTCGTAGTTGGATTCGGCTTTGGTCATCGTCTTTGATCGGAATGCCACCGGGCACCATAGTTTGTCGTCGCCAATCTGTGATAAAATCCCCAAGCAGACTTAATTCAACGCATCCGTTTCGATCCTGATTGGCAATTTCGGATCGAAGTATCACAGTATCGGTGCCATGCTGAGTTTGTTCCTTAATTTATCGAATGCTGTTGGCTGCTTGTCCCTCCAGTTCTATCTGGTATCCTCTTTCGTTGTTGCGTACACTGGTTTCACCACTCTGCTGAACCCTTCGATGAATCAGCGATAAAGGTTGCAAAAGCCCAAGAAGCTTTGTACCCCCTTTACGCTCTTTGGTGGTTTCCATTTCTCGATCACTGCTGTCTTGACCGGGTCTGTTCGTATTCCATCAGGGTTGATTACAAACCCCCAATATTCGGTTTCCAGTTGATGGAATTCGCATTTCGTTGGTTTCAGTTTGATCTTTGCTTCTCTTAGGGCCTGCATAATATTTCGGATGTCCTTCCGGTATTGTTCCATTGTTTTTGAATATATGAGGATATCGTCTAAGTAGACGATACAGCATATATCCAAGAATCTGGTGAGTTCAGTGTTGATACATCTTTGGAACATTGCCGGTGTGTTGAACAGTCCAAATGGCATTGCCCGGTATTCGTATAGCCCGTACCGTGTGCGAAATGCCATTTTCCATTCGTCTCCTTCGAACATTCTGATATTGTGGTAGGTATCCTTGATGTCTAGTTTCGTGTAGTATTGGGCTTCCCCCAATCTATACAATTCTTTGTCGATCAGCGGTAGTCGATATCGGTGTTAGATATCCTACCTATCTCCTGTATATCAGAGTACCGCTGCGACAGGCAACAACCCTTGGTTAGTTTTCCGGTAAAGGGTAATACTTCTCTTTTTCTGTATGTAACCTTGACTGATTCTTGTTCTTCTATCGAGACTCTGATTATTATTCTTAGACCCAGGTCTACGTTCCTTACTTGAACGCTAATAATCAGATCGTATCTTGATAGGATTTGCGAGGTGGTAGAATAGATTCTATTCTTAATAGTATAGGTAAGAAAGTATAATAGGTGGTTGCGTGAAGAACTAACTACCAGGCTCTACCGGCCTCCTTTTATAGTCCTTCACTCAACCCGCTTATAAATCAAAACAACTATGAGTCATAACCGTGACTCATGAAAAACATCATATGACCGCATCATTGGTCATGTGCGCAAACCACATGATCTCTAAACAGATCATGTGTGTGAAAGTAAAACTAACTGCGCAGCCCCCTTGGTCTCGTGCGCTGCCCCCATGACCTCTTAAATAGGTCATGTGCGTGAAAGTAAACTAACTGCGCAGCCTTCTTGGTCTCGTGCGCTGCCCCCATGACCTCTTAATAGGTCATGTGCGTGAAAGTAACATATAACAAATAAAACCCTATGACTCCTAACTATGAGTCATAGTGCGAAACCAATCTTCCACTTCTTGCCGCAAACATCTCCTTCCACTATCTGCCACAGAACTGTGACAATCGGTCCTCTTTAGTGACTGCATTCAGTCCTCAATAATCCACGCATAGTCTGAGCTTTGCGTCCTTCTTTTTGAGGAATCATATCAGTGCTCCTGCTGATGACGAGGATGGCTGCATCCATCCTCGCTCCACGTTCTGCTGGAGAAAATCTTGTAGAGCCTTCCTCTCTTCTTCTCTCAAGGAGTAAAGTTTCATGAACGGTACTCTGTCCACTAGGTCGATCCTGTAGTCCTCTTCTCTGTATTGTGGCTAGTCCGTCCTTTCTCCTTCTTCGAACATGTCTAAGAGGTCATGGTATATGCTTGGTACCAGCTGTCTTAGAGTCCCTTTCTTTTTTGTTGCTTCATGTTGTACCGCTAACCTGGTACTGATGGTCGATGTTTCCGCAATTGTCATTCTCTTTTCTGCTTGACCCCATTTGAGAATACCGGTTAGTTCTCCTTTCCGCTATAGTTTTCCCAAGGTCTTGGCTGATATAAAGTTGGTATCGACGCATCGTTCTTTGGGTTCTTCGCGGGTGTTTTTTCCGGTGCTTCCAAATCCACGTTCTTGTCTTCCTGTTCTGTCGAGGCCGTCTACTTCTCGTAGTCCTCTATTGTCAATTTTCTCGACAATCAACTTTACGATCCAATCTCCTTTCTTGACTTCGTAGTCTTCTTGTTTAAGGTTCATCAATAGAACCTTGATTTCTCCACAATAGTCTGCATCTATCACCCGCGCACCTGTGGTTAGGCCATGCCTGGTAGCTAATCCACTTCGTGGGGCAATTCGTCCATAGGTGCTATCCGTTAGTCTGATCACTATTCCTGTCTTTATCATCGCTTGCCCTTTGGCTGCGATGATTTCCTCTTGGATGCCGTACAGGTCGTGTCCAGCTGCTCCCTGCGACCCTTTGGTCGGTATCTTCGCCTCAGGATCCAACCGTGGGATCCGAATATCCTTATTTTCTCTTCTTGTCTCCGTGATTCGGCTGTATTCGTTTTCCCATCTGGCCAGTTCGGTAGGCACTGCGTTGACCTTGGGTGATTCGTTTAGGCGTACTTGGGTACACCCCTTGCTTCCAAAGTTGATCTGTCTTTATTTCCAATTGATATTTGGGTTGTGTTTCCTTAGCCATGCTATTCCCAGGATAGCAGTATGTTTAACCATATTTGCTACCTGTAATATTTTAGTTTCTTGATGAGATCCTGTTTTCATGGCTATTTCGGCCACATGGGTTATGGGGCCCGCTTTGCTCTGTTCCCAATTAACCACGTAGATGTCTCTTGGTTTGTCGATTTTCGTGAGGGGTATCTGGTGGGTATTGCAGAATTTTCTGTCGATAAAGTCCTCCATTGCTCCCGAATCAACCATCCCGCTGGTTTCGGTAATCCAGTTTTTTGTAAGTATTTTGATTTTTATCATCACTTGATCTGATTCATTGTCATTATTATCCGTTGTCTTGATTTGTGCCATGTAGTCTGTTGCCGTCAATATTTGTATAATCCTAGCGGGTTTTTCGTGCTGGTCATCCCTCAGACCACTCTGTACTGAGGACCATTGTCGGTTAAAGTCTCTTCCATTTCTTCCGATTCCCGGCCCACTATCTCTCAAATCTTGGCGCTCTGGCTTGGTCGTTTGAATGCTAGATGCCCTACCTTCCTGCAGCGGAAGCATAAATTGCTGTCCCTGCATTTCCGAAACCTTTCCAGTGTTATCCTTGGGAGGTTCGGCCGTATTGGTCTCCAGGCTTGTCTAAACCTCTGTCCCGGTCTTTGGAATTGTTGTGTTGTTCCCCTGATTGCGTCATGGTCCATTTCCTCTCATCCTTGATTCGTCGTCAGGACTTTCGGTGGTCCATTCTGTTTTCGGGCCGATCTTTCCCAGTTGCTTCTTCCTTGGTTCTCACTATTCCTAAGCTCTGCGAACCACTGGGCTAGTTCTTCGGTGGTACTAAATACTCGATCCGAGTTGGTCCATGCTTCGTGTAGCTCTTCGTGGACTCCTCGGAGAAGTTGTCGCTGTAGGGTGTGTGTATCGTATTCGGTATCCGGCGCTAATAGCTATATGTTGTGACAGAATTCGATAACCATGTTCTTTCCTTGAACTATTTTCTCGATCCGGTTCCTTGCTCCTTGTCATTTGTTCTTATCCTCGAATCGAGCTCTGAGGTCTCTTTCGAACTCTTCCTATTCGTGCAACTCATTGGGGGTGGTTCCTTCCACAATTGGAGGGATCCATTTCTCTGCTGTTCCCCGGAGTAAAGTTTTTGCGAATCTGATCTTCTTGTCGTCGTGTTCGCTCGCCTATTCTTTGGCTTCATAGTACAGTTTAAGCTGTACCAGGAATCGTTGGAGCCTGGTCGGTTCACTGTCAAAGATGTCGGAATTCCGCAATTTTAGTCTTTCCGATGTCCATGCAGGTCTGAGTCCTGCTACCTTGTATTCCAGTTGTTCTCCCATTATGCTCAGCACATTCAATGGTGCTGGAGGCGCCGGGGTCGTCCCCGTCCCTTCTCCTGCTTGTTCTGCTTCCATGTTGCTGTTGGGTGTCGCTGTTGCGACGTCACGAAATGTTGCGTATCCTACCTATCCTCTGATGTCAGTGTATATCCTGCGAGAGGCAACAGCTCTCTGTTAGTCTCTTGGTAATAGTGCGATACTCTTCTTCCTCAATGAGTCGTTACTTCGTTCTCTCTTCTTACCAAGACTTTGATTATCATTCTTAGACCGTTGTCTACGTTCCTCTTTCGAACGCTAATAATCAAATCATATTGTAGTAGAACTTCTCGAAGTAGTAGAATAGAATCTATTCCGATAGTATCGGTAAGAAAGTATAATCGGTGGTTGCCTGAAGAACTAACTACCAGGCTCTATCGGCCTCCTTTTATAGTCCTTCACTGAACCAGCTTATAAATCAAAACAGCTATGAATCATAATTGTAACTCATGAAATACATCATATGACCGCATCATTAGTCATGTGCATAAAGCACCTGACCTTTTAATAGGTCATGTGCGTGAAAGTAAATCAAACTGCGCAGCAACCTTGGCCTCATGCGCTGCCCCCATGACCTCTTAATAGGTCATGTGCGTGAAAGTAAATCAAACTGCACAGCTCCCTTGACCTCGTGCGCTGCCCCCATGACCTCTTAATAGGTCATGTGCGTGAAAGTAGATCTAGCTGGAACCTCATGACGAATATCTTCGTCATGGTGAAACATCTCCTTCTACTACCTGCCACAAACATCTCCTTCCACTATCTGCCACGCGACCGTGACAATTGGATCCCGAGTCTTACCAGACTTTAACTTGATATCGCTTATCGAGTATATTGAGGTAAGTGATCCCCTCTGGACAGTTGTATTGTTTTGGTTTTGGAGCATCTAATTCCGCGCATTTAGTATGGACTAGACTTTCCTGGTTATAGTATTCAAGTATCCTAGGTGTTGGGTCCACGTAACACAATGTTTGTTACTATGCCTACGTAGTTTCAACTATTGTGGTCTACTCAGACAAACTAGTAACTCTTTAGCTCTAAGAATAGAAGTTTACATACTTTGTCGCATTTCACCGATATGCAATTGCGTAGGACCAGTTTTCAGGCTAGATGCCTTCTCCTGACTTGCCAGACCTAGGCTCATAGCAGAACTTTGGGCAATTATTAGCCATTTTACTCCCTGTCTGTGGGGTTCCTATTTTCACCGATCCTTTCCCTTAGAGTTTCAGTTATCCGTCCAGCTACCTCACAGTGGCCTTACACACCAAGGCAGTAGATCTTGCATTGCCATGTCCCAACCTCTTCGGTATACAAGCTTGCTTCTACATGGGTAGTATGTGGCCACCAGGTGACTCCAGGAACTTCATACTGTTCACTTCCAGGCTCTGTTTGTATGTTAACTATCCTCTCTTTGGATCAAGACTATCCTTATATTCATTCCTTGTGTTCGAGCTCGTAAGTCCCTCATGGGGTCCCTTCACTTGGAGCCTACTTACTTAGATCTTGAAAGGAGAGACTTGCTCAGCGCGGCTTTGATCATATTGAGTTTTGAATCTCATAGTTGTACATGGACTACCCAATCCCCATTGTGGTTGGTACCCAATACACCGCAACCGAAGGGGGTTTCTATCTCGATTCCAGCTCTATCTGTATACTGAATACGGAAATGCCATCGCTGTTGGTGCCAATGAACTATCCTAGATTAGTTTCTAATTGTCTGCTAGCTCTGAGATCCTGTTCATTCGGGCCGGTTGCTAGATAGTAGTGACTCTGCGTGCTAGTACACACTTTACAATAGCCAATCTCCCGCGGCTAATTTCCCTTTTGATCAGTCTTGAGCTAACCATTGCCACAGATATATGGGCATCTCTGTAACACATTTAGCAGGTATAGTTTTTCTTTTCACAATGTGTACAATCACCATCTTTCCTCATAGTGTCTATCACACTCTGCGGGAGGCTGGTATGTACCCATCGTCCCTCCCCCATCCCCATGCCGGGGCTCCACCTCTCTGGCTATAAGTTTTGTTCTCCCTTTGTTGCTTTAGTTTGGAGTCCCATCGCTCTTCCCTTTTAACTTTGGAGACTATTTTTGGCTTCAGCAGTTTGTCACTTGCAAGCTTTTCTTTTGCAGAAAAATTTCCTCTTCCAATAGACTACATAGCCGGGATGCGTCTTCCCATTCTTAATCCGTCATGTATTGCTGTGCCAACAACCTGCGCACAATTTGTTTGGTACATTTGTTTTCAACTTCCTCCTCCACAATTTTCTGGTCAAGCATGCACGGATGTTTAGCTTGTACAATACTGTTAGGGGGACGCCAAACTCAAGTATATAACCGAGGGACGTAGGCCAAAATCTTTGTGCGGAGAATCTGACGAGGAAGGCTCGTCTCGATAAAATAAAGGTAAGGTAAAGATTTGTGTGGTAAACAATTTTGAATTGATAAGATCTCTTCTCCGTTGCTTGATGATGTCTGTAAAGCTCGGGAGAGACTTCGATATTTATATCCCACGTCTGAGTGTTCGCGGACTACTTCTAACTACTATGCCTCTGAAGAACCACTCTGGTTTTAATACGCAATCGTGCAGAATCTTATAAGTGCGAACACCGTTTGACCCTGGAACTTATCACAGACTTTTGTGGACTCGGAATAGTATTCCTCTGTTGAGATGACTGCGCTATTTGTTATATCTAACAGCGGCCTCTAACTCAGATGTCCGCATAGACTATTATATTACTCTAGTCTAGTTGACTATCGTTCCAGTAGTCTCTTCGGTCATCAAGTGATCAAGTTCATGCCAGTCCACATAGTGCCAATCGCAAGTCCGAGCCCAACGTGTCAGCGTCTTAAGGGTCTCCGACTTATCTATGTCTTTCATTCAGAGCATGCTTCCCCTTGGTCCGCCGGCCTCCGTAGAGGGGTCCTATTATTAGGACCAACCAACCTACAGCTGATCTCAGAAGGCTATGGGTGGATTCGGTCTACCCCTGGTAGCTTCCACCACCGCGATATCCTCCTAGAGTATTTTGCCGAAAATGTCCCGCCACTTGCGACCCATAGTTTAGGAAGCCTAACTTAGAAGCCTACTATGTCAATGTGCCTCCCACGGATTTCATCCCTTCCACTTCCCGGATGTCGCCAAAGGTCCCCTTTCATATATCCTGCGAACAGCATGCGGTCGGACGGACGGCGGCGACGTATATGGTGTTATGAAGTCGGCTTCATTGTTATGTCATTTTAGTTATGGGAGGCAACTCTTGAAAACTCGCTAATGATGTGCGGGCCCCATAAGGGGGCCGGTGGGGTGTGTTGGCTCCGGTAAATTGATGGTCTTTGCGTAGTTACCCTATTGTGGGTCTGTGCACATGTCTTGGATTTCCATATGCCTAACATGAGCTCACTCCTACCAGGCTTCGCCTCGAATGCCTTTATAACCATTTATAATTTCTTCTAAATACATTTTAAGACTCAGTGTGGTCAGGGTAAAAAACCTGCCGCGTTTGCTTGGCCACGGTAGGAAAACCTTTTCCTCACTATCTTACTTCTGCCCTTCCTGGCATGTCCGAATTTTAATGATGAAAATTCTCCACAACTGCCTTTGCATTTTCCATACCGGTGGCAGGCTTCCATGTGTTCTCATCTTCCGAACACCCTTGCCATTTAACGAAGTACCACAGGTCCCGCTTCTCTTGATAGCGGCCCCCTACTCGTTTCCTGTAATAACGAATTTTGCTTTTTACGATTTTCTCAACCTCCCATTGCAGATCGCCGTCAATATCCTCCGGCTCTCTAGGGGGTTGTTGGCTATTGACATGAACTGATTTGCGGTAGGGTTCTAATAGTGCGACATGGAATATGGGATGGTTGTTCCATCGATCGGATATGTAGAGCTTGAATACCCTGGATCCACGTTTTTCTATAATTTGAAAGGGGCTGTATAGCTTTGGACTTAGCTTCTTGGATTTCCGTCGGGTACGGAGGTTTTTCGCATTTAACATTACTTTGTCCCCCATCTTGAAGTCCAGCTGTTGTCGAGCTTTTCGGTCATAATATTTCGACATCCCTTCTCGTGTTTTTTCTAGCGACCCTCTTGCTTGTTCATATATCGTCTTAATCCAGTTGGCATAAAGTGTCGCTCCTGGATTTTGAGCTTCGCGCTCCTTCATCCACTCTGCCTGCGGATGGAATCCATAGCTCGCATTGAATGGTGACATCCCATGAGCGTTGGTTGCAGAGTTGTTATAGGCATGTTCAGCTAGCGGTAATAGCTGATACCAGTCATCCTGATCGTGATTGACAAAACTTCGAAGGTAACCTTCCAGCACTTGGTTGGTACGTTCGGTTTGTCCGCCAGTCTGAGGGTGGTATGCTGTTGACATTCTACCCTTAAAGTCCAGCGCCTTCCAAAGAGATTCACAAAATTCTCCCGCAAACTTTGAGTAGATGTCCGAGACGATTTGGGTTGGTAGGCCACGCAGCTTCCATACTTCTTGCAGGAACGCGTTTGCGACATCCTTGGCCGTAGCCGAGGTCTAAAGTCCGATAAAATGTGCCATCTTTGTGAATCGATCCACTACTACCATTATCTGAGTGCATCCTTTCGACTCTGGTAGTTGGGTAATGAGGTCCACTGAGATAGACGCCCATGCTGCGTAGGGTATTTGCAGTGGTTGGAATAATCCGTACTTAGCGTGTCTAGGCGACTTGTAATGTTGGCATTCATCGCAGGATCGTACGTAGTCATTGACCCATACCGCAAGTCCTTTCCAGTAAAAGTCTCTCATGATTATTTCCAAAGTCTTTTCTTGCCTGAAATGTCCTGCAACCTTTCCATCGTGACATCCTTCTGCAATCTTAGTATATAGCGCCTGAGTATCTGGTACAACTAGTCTTTGCTTATAATATAGTAGATCGTTGGTTACGGTCTAGTCTTTGGGAAAATCCTTTCCTTCGTCTCGTAACTTAATGAGTTCCTCCCTTCGTTGCCTACAGGCTGTGTCTGTCCTGATACCTGCCGGTATCTCGTTCAAGAATTCAGGATTGAACTGCTTCATACCTTTCTGCCGGATAATAGCATTAGACATTAGAACTTTTTCGGGTACTTCTGAAATATTGTACCTATGTTCGTTGTCTTTAGCCGATGCCTGTAGCTAGCTGATGCTAGGTTCCGGTTCCTTGACGATCAAGGATCTTGTCGCTATATCGGTGCTTCCGAATCCTGCAGTTCCTCGCTCCATTTCTTCCAAGTCGTTGACTTGCATCATGTCCGAGGTGTTGACCTTTTCTACCACTAGTTGAGCTATACGATCGCCCATTTTTATTTGGCAGTCCACATCCTTATGATTGAAAAGTACTACTTTGAGTTCGCTGGTGTAATCAGCATCGATTACTCCTGCACCGGTAGAGATTCCGCTTAGGACAGCTAATCCACTTCTTGTAGCAACTCTTCCGTAAGTTCCTTCGGGTAGCCCCATGGCTATACCCGTCCTTATTAATGCTTACCCATATTTCGGGACAATGTCATCCTCTATGGCGTACGGCTCATGTCCTGCTGCCATTCTTGAGCCCTTTGTTGGCAAGTATGCCTTTTTGCGCAATCTTTTGACCCTGATCACAGGTTCCTTTCCACCTATTCGAGGTTCCAGATCCCAATCTTGTTCTCCATCCCAATCCTCTCCTTCATCACCTACCCTCGCTACTAGCGATCCCAAGCAATTTTCTACATTTAAAGTTTTCTGTTAGCGATGCGTAGCTCCCTCCTAAGGACAGTACTCCGGCCGTCTGCTTAATGCATCAGGGTTTCCGCCCTTTGTGCCTGGTCGGTATACAATGCGAAAATTGTATTCTACCAACTTGTGAGCCCATCGTATTGACGGCCACCGCAGACTTATGGGGTGCGGAAGTATTGTAGGTTCTGATGGTCGGTAAAGACTGGGATCGGTTTCTCCATTCCGATCAAGTAGTGTCTCCATTCTTTAAAAGCTTCTAGGATCGCGAGGAGTTCTTTATCATGAATCTCATAATTGCGCTCCGCCGGGTTCAATTTTCTGGAACGGAAAGCTACTGGATGCAATCTTTTCTCAAAGTACGGAGAAAGGACGCAGCCAAGTGCAAAATCGCTAGTGTCCGTTTCTACCACCGTTTCTCTTTCTGGGAAAAGGTGATGGAGTATTGGGGCGGTGGTGAATCGGTGCTTTGGTTCTTCGAAAGCAGTGTCCTGTTCAATTCCCCATTAGAAATTCTTAGGATTTCCTTGTAATGTCTCGGTTATTGGCTTGCAAATAGCAGAGAAGTTTTTTATAAATGGTCGGTAGAAGTTAGGAAACTCCATGAAGACTTATACTTCTTGAAACGACGTAGGCGCTTTCCAGACCATTATGGATTCCACCTTGCGCGTGCTCACAGACATCCCATCGACCGCTACTATATAGCCCAGGAATTCCACTTCCGTGGCATGGAAAGTCTATTTCTTTAGCGATACCGCTAACTGAAACTCTGATAGACTTTGTAAAACCTTCTTAACAGCTTCGATGTGTTCCTTTTCATCCTTGGAGTAGGTGAGAATATCATCAAGGTAACACACTACTCCAATGTCCAAGTATTCCTGTAGAACTTGGTTCATCATATCTGGGAAAGTTGCCAGAGCGTTGACAAATCCAAAAGGAATAACCTTATATTCGTAGTGTCGGTATCTCGTATGGAAAGCTGTCTTCCACTCATCTCCTTCTTTTATCCTAATCAGGTGGCAGCCATCCTTAAGGTCTAACTTGGGGAAGATCTTTGCGCCGGCTACTCTATCTCTGAGTTCGGACATTAGTGGCAGGGGATGTTTGTTGAGGATAGTAATCTTATTTAGATTTCGATAATCCACAACTAGACGTAATCTACCATCTGGTTTAGGGACAAATAATATAGGTGCGCCTGCTGGCGATTGGCTCTGTATGATTTTTCCTTGTTTGATCATTGTTTCCAAGTATTCTCGTAAAGCCTTAAGCTGTTTTTCGGACAGTGGATATATCGGCCTCCATGGGGGAGTTGAACCTGGAATCAGTTTGATTTCTTGATTGAATGTTCGTCTGGGAGTCAATTTTTATGCCATCCGGGCTTCAAACAAATGTTTGTAATCCCTGTATTCTTTCAGTAATGATTCGAGTTCCAGCGTATTTTCGATCGCTCCGATTCTTCCGATGCGACAGGCATTAGGATCCCAGGCGACGGATTCGTCATATTCGAACATATCCGCTATTCCTTCATCTTCTTCCACACAACTTTCGCAATATTTTGCAGAGAAGGTCCAATTTTCTGCATCTTCTATGTGAGACACTGGGTGTTCATGATGCCACTAACCAAAAGGAATTATCATTCCATAGTGACCTGCTTTAGCCACTTCATAAGACACTTCAGAGATGTGTCGGTTTTTTCCTATTTCCAATTTTATTGGAAGAGTGTAACACTTCCCTCCAGAGGCGGCTGACGATCGGTCGAAGACTAAGATATCAACTGTGTTGTCGCGTTCGACACCGGGAACGCGAAGGTCTTCAACTAGGTCCTTATTGATAAGGAACACATTAGCTGCCGAGTCTAATAAGACATTAACTTTGTATGCCTGATCATGTATAAGGAGGTAAGCGATCCCCTCCCGACAGTTGTATCGTTTTGGTTTTGGAGCGTTTAGTTCCATGCGCTTAGCACAGATAAGACTTTCTTGATTCTTTTGTTTAGGCGTCGTTGGTGAGGGGTGTAGGAAGCAAGATGTTTGTTACTACGCCCACGTAGTTTCGACTATTAAGGTCTCCTCAGACAAACAAGTAACTCTTTAGCGCTAACAATCTGGGTCTACATACTTAAGCGGCATTTCACCAATACGCTCATTACGCACGACCAGTTTTCAGGCTGGATACCTTCTCCCGCCACGCCAGACCTAGGCTCATAGCAGATTTTTGGGCGGTTATTAACCATTTTACTCCCCTAGTGTGGGGTTCCCGCTTTCACTGAGTCCTTTCCCTTAGGATTTCGGTTATCCGTCCAGCTCCCGCAGAGGGGCCTTGCGCACCAAAGCGGTACATCGCTATCCCACACTCTGGCCAGAAGGCAAGATAGTACATATGTATAATACGACTCAGACTCGTGTGGTAGCTGGAACGCCCCGTGTCGGTTGTCCTACTGTCGTGTATTGTTATCAGGTAGATCTTGTATTGCTATGACCCAACTTCTTCAGTATAGTAACTTGCTTGCACACGCTTAGCAGGCAACCACCAGGTGACTCGAGGAACTTCGTACTGTTGGCTCCGGGGCCATGTGGGCAAGTTAACCATCCTCTCTTTCTACCAAGACTCTCCATATATTGATTCTTGTATTCGAGCTCGGAAGTCCCTCGTGGGGTCCCTTCACTTAGAGCCTACTTGCGTTGATCCTGAAAGGAGAGACTTGCTTCGCGCCACATTGATCATTTTGAGTTTCGATTCCCGTAGTTGCACACGGACTACCCGATCCCCGTCGTGGTCGGTACCCAATACACCCCAGCCAAAGGGGGTTCTCATTTGATTCCAGCTCCGTCAGGACACTGAATACCCAATCGCCGTTGCTGTTGGTACCAATGAACTGACATAGGTCAGTTCTTCGTCGTCTGCCAGTTCCCAGATCTTATTTACCCAGGCTGGATTCTGGACGGTAGCAACTTTGCGAGCTAATTTAGGCTTCACAATAGCCAATCTTGCTCGCCAAATTGCCATTTTTATCGGTCTGGAGATGACCGTTGCCGCTAATATATGGGCATCTCCCCAACACGTCTGATAGGTGTGGTTTTTCTTTCCACACCGTGTGCAATCTCCTTCTTTCTTCCGAGTGTCTATCACACTCTGCGGGATACAGGTATGGGCCTGGGCTAAGTTTGTATGGGTGGTCTTTGTCACACCTCCCAACCTTTTCCTGGGCTTTTCCAGTTTCTCGCCCCTTTTCAGTTTTCGTAGTGGGGCTCTACCTCCCTTGACGTAAGGTTTAGTTTCCCTTTGTCGCTACATTTCAGAGTCCCGTTGGTCTTCTCTTTTGACCTCTTGGACTATTTGGGCTCGGACAGTTGGTCTCGTCCAATTTTCTTTCAGGCTAGCAGTCCTTCTTCTGACCGTCCACATAGCCTTTGTGCCTCCTCCCATTCTTGATCCATCGTATATTGCAGGGCCGACAACCTGCAAACAATCTGTTCAGGAAGTTTGTCTTCGACTACCTCTCTCCAGGATTCTCCGGTCATGCGTGCACGAATGTTATGGTTTTGCATGACTGTCAGATATCGTTCAATACTACCGTCGTACGTCACTAGTTTCATTGCTCGAAGAGCTAGTCTTTCGTCTTCCACTGGGGCGAATCGCTTCATCACATCATGTTCAAAGCGAGTCCACGTCGCCAGCTCTGGCTGCTGGGTTTCCCCTTGAAGTCCCTCCATAGCCTTTCGGTACCATATGGTATACGGAAGGACTATGTCTCCGTTCGTACGGCTGAGCGCATATATGACAAGTTCCCGAGCAACATCCCAGATTCGCTGGTTTCTTTCGAAATAGTCGGTGCATTGCAAAATCCACACATATATATTTTGTGCGGGTCTGTCTTCTAAAAATGGTGGTGGCTCTGATGGTGGCTTGATGTTTAGCGCCATCGCGTTGGCAAGTGTCTCTGCCATGCCAGGCTGTCCTGGTATTTGTCATTGCCCACTTCGGCTGGGACTTCCTCTCGGTCTTCCTCTCTCATCCTCATCATCATCATCATCGTCACTAGGATCCACTGGGTTACCGCCTTGGGCATCTGAAGGGGATGCAGCAGTGGCTTCTCTGCCTTTTCGCTTTTCCCTGCGTGGAGGTGGAGCGTAGTACTCCTCATCATCCGTTTCTTGGACTGCAGGTAAAGGGGCGGGTCCTGCAGCTTCAGGACTTGGTGCGGCACCCAACATTCTGTTAATCGACTGTGTCAATACCTTCAGGGTATTGTTAGTCTCGTTATTTTGTTGTTGCTGCTGGTCCTGAGATTGGCGGATTTCCACCTGGCGGGTAGTCTGATCTAAACGCATCTGTCCTAGGATATGGTTGACCTCTCTTTCACGCGTAGTGCATTGGGCGCGGAATTCTGCGAATTCCGCCCCTAGACTGAGGACCATTTGTTCCAAAGTCTGATCACGGGCTAATGCCGCTTGGCTTGTTTCCCCGAGAGTTCCCTTTAACCTCCTAGTTACCTCTTCATGTTCCTGTTGACGCTTATCTAGAGCATCTATTTTCCTTGCCACTTCCCTTATCATTTCTTCTTGGATACCCTTAACTTCCCTTTCCATGCCTGCCAGCTGCATCAACAATATTGCAATGTCGTTATCGTGGACATCATGTCCTTCGGCTATTTGCTGTTGAACCTTAATTAGGTTAAAGGTATTGTCTTAGGTAGCCCCCTTCAAATGTTGGAAGGCGATATTGGCTTGGTCGAGGGAGGTATCTATATCCTGCCTTATTCGACCCAAGGTTATCCCAAGACGGGCAGCGAACCTTACTAAGCTTGCGGCATGGTCTCCTCCTGATTTAGTCGCGGGGGACCTTGATATCCGATGTGTACTTGCTACACTGGAGGATCGGCGAGAGGGTATATTTCCTCTCTGAAATGCGGGTTCATGAGGTGTTGATGGGGACGGACTCCATATGGCCGTATCATCGGTCTTATCCATCGTATCGGGTCAGGTATCCATTGGTTCACCCGCCATTATTCTTTTTCTCGGGTCTTGAGGTATCTCAGCCATTGTGATACTTTCCAGATAGGCTAGCTGTTCTAGTAGCGTTGGATGAGTGATTACTGGTACTTCGTACCAGAGTTCTCGATATCCTCCAAAAGTTTTAAGGAATCGTATGTAGGGTATCCAATGCTTGAGATACTCTAGAGGTGTGGGTATACTTGGATTCGGCTGGTCCGACTCTGGACTCAAAACCTGAATCTCTTTTTTCTCGAGGTTTAGGATGTACTTATAGTACATATAAAGGTGTGCTTAGGCCCAGGCCGAGGGGATGTCTGATCCTCGGATAACTGTGCCTGGGTTTTCCTTTTTCTTCTCTTCTGTCTTTAAAGAGCACTGGGTGCTCCAGGCGACGAAGTTTTCCGACTAGGTCGAATTCCACTCAAATTCCGAACCTTGCCAGGTACGATATATGCTATTGGATTTATCCTTCGTTGGCATCCCAAAAGGTACTGTGTACCATGAGGGTTCCTGCATATATTCTTCTTCGATCTCGAATCGCTGGCTACCGAAGACTTGTTCAAATTTCTGAATATAGATAGGACAGTGAGGTACTTCGAAAATGTAATCGAAGTCTGAGGTGAGGGTGCAATTTGAAGTGAACTCATATTTCATATAGTGAGTTTTGGTAACAGGAGAACTATCAATATACTGTTCAGCAGACGTCAAACTCAAGTATATAACCGAGGGACGTAGGCTAAAATCTTTTTTCGAAGAATCTGTCCAGTAACGCTCGTCTCGATAAAATAAAAGTAAGGTAACGATTTGTGTGGTAAACAATTTTATATTGATAAGATCTCTTCTCCGTTGCTTGATGATGTCTGTAAAGCTCGGGAGGCACTTCAATATTTATATCCCATGTCTGCATGTTCGCGGACTACTTCTAACTACTATGCCGCCGAAGTACCACTCTGGTTTTGATACGCAAACTGTCAGAAATACAGGAACTGAGGTTTTGAAATTCAAGGTCTTTAGAGGGACAGAATTCAAGTATAGGTTCAGCTGTAATGAAGCGAGATGGAAGAGACTGAGAGAGATGAAGGTCACAATTGTTTGGAGCAGAATGATTGCTTGGTTCAAAGAGGAGAAGATTGTCGTTGTTTTTGTTAACTACAGAAGAAAGCACGAAGAGCTCCTTTTCCATGAAGAAACTAGATCCTCCTTGACAACCAGTGACTAAGCCCCGACTGTCCACGTATACACAACACCACATATACACAACACAAACATCCAGAATCTTATAAGTGCGAACACCGCTTGACTCTGAAACTTATCACACCTTTTCGCGGACTCGGAATAGTCTTCCTCGGTTGAGATGACTGCCCTATTTGTTATATTAAACAGCGGCCTCTCACTCAGATGTCCACATAGACTATTATATTACTCTAGTCTAGTTGACTATCGTCCCAGTAGTCTCTTCGGTCATGAAGTGATCAAGTTGATGCCGGTCCACCTAGTGCCAATGGCAAGTCCGAGCCCCATGTGTCAGCGTCTCAATGGTCTCCCACTTATCTAGGTCTTCCATTCTGAGCATGCTTCCCCTTGGTCCACCGGCCTCCGTAGAGGGGTCCTGTTACTCGGACCAACAAACCTATAGCTGATCTCAGAAGGGTATGGGTGGATT
>JACCEG010000389.1:6134-35978 GCA_014065205.1 Tuber brumale | reverse complement strand
AAACAATTTTATATTGATAAGATCTCTTCTCCGTTGCTTGATGATGTCTGTAAAGCTCGGGAGGCACTTCAATATTTATATCCCATGTCTGCATGTTCGCGGACTACTTCTAACTACTATGCCGCCGAAGTACCACTCTGGTTTTGATACGCAAACTGTCAGAAATACAGGAACTGAGGTTTTGAAATTCAAGGTCTTTAGAGGGACAGAATTCAAGTATAGGTTCAGCTGTAATGAAGCGAGATGGAAGAGACTGAGAGAGATGAAGGTCACAATTGTTTGGAGCAGAATGATTGCTTGGTTCAAAGAGGAGAAGATTGTCGTTGTTTTTGTTAACTACAGAAGAAAGCACGAAGAGCTCCTTTTCCATGAAGAAACTAGATCCTCCTTGACAACCAGTGACTAAGCCCCGACTGTCCACGTATACACAACACCACATATACACAACACAAACATCCAGAATCTTATAAGTGCGAACACCGCTTGACTCTGAAACTTATCACACCTTTTCGCGGACTCGGAATAGTCTTCCTCGGTTGAGATGACTGCCCTATTTGTTATATTAAACAGCGGCCTCTCACTCAGATGTCCACATAGACTATTATATTACTCTAGTCTAGTTGACTATCGTCCCAGTAGTCTCTTCGGTCATGAAGTGATCAAGTTGATGCCGGTCCACCTAGTGCCAATGGCAAGTCCGAGCCCCATGTGTCAGCGTCTCAATGGTCTCCCACTTATCTAGGTCTTCCATTCTGAGCATGCTTCCCCTTGGTCCACCGGCCTCCGTAGAGGGGTCCTGTTACTCGGACCAACAAACCTATAGCTGATCTCAGAAGGGTATGGGTGGATTTGGTATACCCCTAGTAGCTTCCACCACTGGGATATCCTCCTAGAGTATTTTGCCAGAAATGTCCCGTCACCTTCGGCCCATAGTTTAGGAAGCGTCACGTGGAAGCCTACTATCTCAATGCACCTCCCTCGGATCTCTTCCGTTCCACTTCCCTGATGTCGCCAAAGGACCTCTTTCATATAACCTGCGAACAGCATGCGGTCAGACGGACGGCGGCGACATATATGGTGTTATGAAGTGGGCTTCATTGATATGACATTTTAGTTATGGGACGCAACTCTCGAAATCTCGCTAATGACGTGCGGGCCCCATAAGGGGCCTGGAGGAGGCTGTTGGCTCCGGTAATTTGAAAGTCTGTGCGTAGTTACCATACCGTGGGTCTGTGCACATGTTTCAGATTTCCATATGCCTAACAAATACCATGAGGTAATGTTCAACACTGATCTCGTACTCGACCAGCTTCATAGCTCAAAGAGGTACTCTTGCATCTTTTACTTTAGCAAATAATTTGATCATATGCTGTTCAAAACGAGTCCATGTAGCCAACTATGGCTGCTAGATTTGCTCTTGAAGCCCATTCATATCCTTCCTATACCAAATGATGTAAGGAAGTACTATGTCTCCTGTTGTATTGTTAAGGGCATATATAACTCCTGCTCTGGCATTATCCCAGATCCACGGGTTTCTTTCCAAACAGTCCGTGTATTGTATAATCCAGACATATATGTCTGGTTAGGATTTGTCCTTAAAGACTGGGAGTGGCTCTGATAGCCACTTCACATTGAGTGCCATCGCATTGGCAAGTGTCTCTCCCATCCCAGCCTGTTCTGGTGTCTGTCCTCACCTGCCTTGACTAGGACTTTTTCTCCTGTATCCTCTCTTATCATCATTATCATTATCATCGCTAGGATCTCCTAGGTCACCTCTCTGTGCCTCTGAGAAGGAGCATCAGCAGCTTTTCCGCCTCTCCCCTTTTCCCATCACATAAGCGGAGGGTAATAGGTTTCGTCATCCACCTCTTCCACTGCCGATCAGGGTACTCATCTCACCACTTCCGCAATTGGCACCATGGTCAGTATCTTATTTATTGATGCCGTCTGTATCCTTAGGGTATTGTTCGGCTCTTCATTTGGCTGGTATTGCTGGTCTTGGAACCGAGAAATCTTAGCTTGTCGAGTAGTGCCCTCTAAATGCCATTGTGCAAGAATACAGTTGATCTCCCTTTTACATGTGATCCTTTGAGCATGGAATTCTAAGAATTCCATTCTTAAACTGTTAACCATTTGTTCAAGCATTTGATCTCGGACTAAGGCCTCCTGATTTTGTTGCGCGGGAGTTTCACGTAACTTTGTAATTACCTCTTCATGTTCCTGCTGACACCTATCTTCGATGTCTATCTTCTTAGCTACTTCTCGTAGCATTCCTCTTGGATACCCTGAACCTCCTCTTCCATGCCTGCAAGCAGCATCAACAAGATCGCCATATCGTTATCATGGACATCTTATCTGTCCGCGATTTGCTGTTGTACCTTAAGTAGTTTTAGGGTATGGTCTTGAGTGACTCCCTTTACATGTTTGGAGCCAATATTAACTTCGTTGAGTGAGGTGTCTATGTCTTGCCTTATTCGACCCAATGTTATCCCTACACGAGTAACCAGCCTAGCTAGGTTTGCAGCGTGATCTCCTGCTTGCTTTGCCGTGGAGGATTATGATATCCTATGTGTACTTGTTAGGCATATCGAAATCTGAGACAAAGTGCGCAGACCTCTCCGTAAGGTAACTGCACACAAACCCTCGCTTGACCAGCATGCCAACACCGCTCTCCGTGCCCCTTATAGGGCCCGCACATCATTAGCGAGATTTTGAGAGTTGCATCCGATAACTAAAATGTCGCACCAATGAAGCCCACTTCATAACACCATATACGTCGCCGCCGTCTGTCCGACTGCACGCTGATCGCAGGATATATGAGAGGGGACCTTTGGTGACATCTGGGAAGTGGAACGGAGGAAGTCCCGCAGAGGCGTATTGAGATAGTAGGCTTCCAGGTTAGGCTTCCTACACTATAGGCTGAAAGTGATGGGACACTTTTGGCAAAATACTCCAAGGGGATGTCCCAGTAGCAGAAGCTATTAGGGGCATACCAAATCCACACATATCCTTCTGAGATCAGCTGTAGGTTGGTTGGCTCTAGTGATAAGGCCGCTCTTTGGAGGCCGGCGGACTAAGGAGAAGCACGCTCAGAAAGGAAGACCTAGATAAGTCAGAGACCGTTAAGACGTTGACACATTTGGCTCGGACTTGTAATTGGCACAAGGTGGCCCCGCATGAACTTGATTACTTCATGAATGAAGCGACTACTGGAATGATAGTCAACAAGACTAAAGTAATATAATTATCTATGCGGACATCTAAGTTAGAGGCCGCAGTTTGGTATAACAAATAGCACAGTCCTCTCAACAGGGGAATACTATTCCAGGACTGTGAAAGGGTGTGATAAATTTAAGTGTCAAATGGTGTTCGCACTTATAAGATTCTGGACGTTTGCATACTAAAAGCAGGATCGTACTTTGGGGGCATAGTAGTTAGAAGTAGTCTGCGAATACTCAGACACGGGATATAAATATTGAAGTGCCTGGCGAGCTTTACAGACAACATCAAGCAATGCAGAAGAGATCTTATCAATATAATATTGTTTTACGGGTTAAATCTTTACATTACCTATTTTATCGAGACAAGCCTTCCTCAACAGATTCTCCAATTAATGATTTTTGGGCCTACGTCCCGCAGTTATTTACTTGAGTTTGGTGTCCGCCTAACCATATATTGATAGTTCTCTTGTTATCAAGGCTCAATATATGAACTACGAGCTCCCTTCAAACTCCACCCTCAGCTCAGACTTGGATTATAATTTCGAAGTACCTCACTGTCCCATTTACATACATAGCTTCGAAGAAATCTTCGTAAATGAGCTATTTGAATTTGAAAAAGAGTACATCCAAGAACCGTCATGGTTCACAATACCTTACGGAATCTCAACGAGGGATCAATTCAAGCTCATATATCATACCTGGCACGGTCCTAACTTCGCGTGGAGTTCTACTACGTCGGAAGCCCTCATCGCCTGTAGTACGCAGTACTCCGCGGAAGGAAAATCACACACTACCATCCGTGGGCCAGACATCCTCTCCGCTGGGGCCTAACAAACCTTTATATTTACTATAAGTACATTTTAAACCTTTAGAAAAGAAAAATCCGGGGTTCTAAACTCAGAATCGGATCACCCAAGTCTTTCCATACCATCTCTCAAAGAATGCCTCCTGCGCCACCAACGATTCCTTAAATTCCACAAACCTTTTAGCTGAGATTGCGAATATTGGTACGAGGTACCAGACTCTGAATCCAACAACACAGTGTGGGGATTAAATTTATCAGAAAGAACTTTTAATGGGAAGACTGAGATACCACAAGATGCAAGAAACAGGATAACGGCAGGAGAGCTGATAGACAACAATTCAGATACGATGGGAACTGATGATTCGGCTATATATAGCCCCTTCCTGGTGACTCCGCAGGAACCAACATTCTATGGTGGAGCCCTACCCTCTCACCAATCGTCGAGTGTCACGAGCACACATCGGATATCACGATTCTCCACACCCAAGCCAGGAGGATATCATGCTACAAACCTAGCCAAGCTACCTGCCCATCTGGGGATAACCTTGGGTCGAATAAGGCAAGATATAGACACCTCACTCATGTGTATAAGAGACAGACCTTGGGTCGAATAAGGCAAGATATAGACACCTCACTCGACCAAGCCAATATCGCCTTCAACCATTTGAAAGGGGCTACCCAAGACAATACCTTAAAGCTACTTAAGGTTCAACAGGAAATGACCGATGGACAGGATGTCCCTGATAACGATATTGCATTACTGTTGCCGCAGTTGCCAGGTGTGGAACAAGAGGTCAAGGGTATCTAAGAGGAAATGCTATGGGAAGTAGCAAGCCAGATAGTTGAATAATACCAGTGGCAGCAGGCCCATGAAAATATAACTATCCTGTTACATGGTAGCCTAGGACAGCAAGGACAAGAGGCCCTGACGTAAGATGAAACTCTGGGAAAATTGGTGTCTGAATTCGGTGGCGAATTCAACTAGTTCTCCAACCAAACAGTGGCTGAGGATAAGGATTTCGCAGTATCATTAATAGACATACATGATGACTTGAAAGAACAACGTAAGAGCTTAGGCACATCGCAAAGGGAGGAAAAGAAAATGGATGAAGATACCACTGTACTGATCAAGTGTCTGATAAAAGCCATAAATGATTTAGCAGAGACAAAAAAGGAACCGGCAAGGCCAGACCCAGCACCGCTAGATTCAGTCTCAGAGGAAGAAAATGATAAAAACTATTATTCCAGACCTACACATAGGGAAAAGGGGAAAGGCAAGGAAGCCGCTGATGCATCCCTCTTGGGTGCCCAGGGTGGCGACCCTGAGGATCCTAGTAATGATGATGACGAGGATAATGTGAGATGAAGAAGGAGAGGAAGTCCTAGCCGAGGCAGGCGAGGACAAACACCAGATAAGTCTGGTATTGTAGAAACACTGGCCAACGCGATGGCGCTAAACATTAAGCGACCATCAGAACCACCTCTATTCTTTGAGGATAATCCTATACAAGATATATGCGCGTAGAATTTACAAGGTACCGACTATTTCAGAAAAAACCCGCGAATTTGGAACAATACCCGGGAACGAGTTATATACCTGCTATATCGTACTAAGGGAGACCTAGTACTTCCTTATACTATTTGGTATCAGAAGGTTATGAATGGACTTCTGGGGGAATGCCAGCAGCCAGAACTGGCTACGTGGACTCACTACGAACATGATATGATTCAACAATTCGCCCAGGGGGAAGCCAACAGAGGAGCTCTACGAGCTATAAAGCTTGTCGAGTACGAAGATGCTATCGAACATTAGCTGACGGTCATGCATAACAATAACACTCGCGCATGCATGACCGGAGAGTTCTGGAGGCAGGAACTCCAAGACAAACTTCCCAAACAGATTGTGCGCAGCTTGTCGGCTTTGCACTATACTACGGATCAAGAATGAAAAGCAGGGCTCAGGCTATGTGGACGGCCAGAAGAAGGTCGCATCGCTAGAGAAAGAATTGCGAGAGACAAACAGTCCAAGCGTAAGATAGTACAAGAGGTCAAACGAGAGGACCGACGCAACTCTAAGCAAAAGCGACAATGGGATACTAACCCTAATATCAAGGGACGTGCAGCCCCACCACCAAAACGGAAATGGGACAACAAGCCGGGGAAGCTTAGGAAATGGTTGGGAGATGCAACTAAAACCACATACAGAAACTTTGACTAGGCCCATACCAGCATCCTGCAGAGTGTGATAGACACTCGTAGGTGAGACAGAGATTGCACACGTTTTTGGAAGAAAAACCACACTTACAAGATGTGTTGGGGAGACGCCCATATATGGGCGGCAATGGTCAGCTGAAGACTGATAAAAATCGGAATGCGACGTGCAAGATCAGCTATCGTAAAGCCTAAATTAGCTCCCAATGTTGCAGGCGTCCAGCATCTAGCACATGTGAACAAGATCTGGGAACTGGCAGGCAACAAGGAACTGACCTAAGTCAGTTCATTAGCACCAACGGCAATGGCGTTTGGGTATTCAGTGTCCAGATGGAGCTGGAATCGAAACGGGAACCCCGTTTAGCTGGAGTTTATTGAGTACCGACTACGACGGGAATCTGGTAGTCCATGTGCAACTATGCCAGTCGAAATTCAAAATGATCAATACGGCACGAAGCTAGTCTGTCCTTTCAAGATCGATGCATGTAGGCTCTAAGTGAAGGGACCCCATGTGGGACTTACGATCTTGAACACAAGAATCAATATATGGAGAGTCTTGATCGAAAGAGCGGATAGATAACATGTCCACATAGCCTGGGAACCAATACTACAAAGTTCCTCGAGTCACCAGGTGGTCACCTGCTACCCGTGTGCAAGCAAGTTGCTATACCAAAGAAGTTGGGACATAGCAATGCAAGATCTACCTGAAAACAAATACATGATAGGAGGACAATCAACGTGGGCTGTTCCACCTACCACATGAGTCTGACTGGTATTATACGTATGTACTATCTTGCCTTCTGGCCAGAATGTGTGATAGGGATATACCACTTTGGTACGAAAGATCCCTCTGAGGAAGCTGGATGGATAACCGAAACCCTAATGGAAATGGTCAGTGAACGTGGGAGCCCTACACCACAGGAGTAAATTGGCTAATAAGAGCCCAAAAGTCTGCTATGAGTCTAGGTTTGGCATGTTGGGAGAAGGCATCCAGCCTGAAAACTGGTCATGCAAAATTGCGTATATGTGAAATGCCGCTTAGTATGTCGACCCAGATTGTTAGAGCTAAAAAGAAGTTACTAGTTTGTCTGAGGAGACCTCAATGGTCGAAACTGCACAGGCGTAGTAACAAACATTTGTTACCTACACCGAACACCAACGATGTCTAAATGAAAGAACCAAGAAAGTCTTATCCATGCCAAGCGCGTGGAATTAGATGCTCCAAAACCAAAACGATACAACTGTCCAGAGGAGATTGCTTACCTCCACATACATGATAAGCAATACAAAGTTAAAGTGTTCTTAGACTCGGGATCCAACGTGTTTCTTATTAATACAGACCTAGTTGAAGACCTTCATGTTTCTATTATTGAACACAACAATGTAGTTGATATCTTAGGCTTTGATACATCATCAGCCGCCTCTGGAGGGAAGTGTTACACTCTTCCAATAAGATTGGAAATAGGAAAGAATCGACACATCTCTGAAGTGTCATGTGAAGTGGCTAACGCAGGTCACTATGGAATGATAATTCCTTTTGGTTGGTGGCATCGTGAACATCCAGAGTCTCACATAGAAGATGCAGAAAATTGGACTTTCGGTGCAAAATATGGTGAAATCTGTGTGGAGTAAGATAAAGGAATAGTGGATATGTTCGAATATGATGAATCTATCACGTGAGATGCTAATGCATGTCGCATCGCAAGAATTGGAGCCATTGAAAATACGGTGGAACTCAGATCATTACTGAAGGAATATTGGCATTACAGACATTTGTGGGAAGTCCAAACGGTAGAAAGGTTTGCCCCAAGATGGACATTCGATCATGAAATCAAGTTGATTCCAGGATCAACTCCCCTCTGGGGGCGGTATAACCACTATCAGAAAAATAGCTCCCCAGTATTAAGAGAATACTTGGAGACAATGATTAAGCAGGGAAAGATTACTAGGAGTCAATCTCCTGCCGGCACACCTATATTATTCATACCCAAACCCGTCAGAAGGCTATGCCAAGTTGTAGATTACCAGAATCAGAACAAGATTACTATCCTCAACCAACATCCCCTTCCAGTAATGTCCGAACTCCGAGACCAAGTAGCTGGCGTTAAGATCTTTACCAAGTTAAACCTAAAAGATGGCTACTACTTGATTAGGATAAAGGAAGGAGGTGAATGGAAAACAGCTTTCCAGATAAGATATGGGCATTACGAATAGAAAGTTATGCCGTTTGGATTGGTTAATGCAGCAGCAACCTTCCAAGATATGATGAACCAAGTACTCAAAGAATACTTGGATGTTGGAGTAGTGTGTTATCTTGATGATATTCTCGTCTATTCCAAGAATGAAAAGCAACACATCGAAGCTGTAAAAAGAGTTTTACAAAGTCTGTCGGACCTTCAGTTAGCGGTATCGCTAAAAGAATTGACCTTTGATGCTACCGAGATAGAATTCCTCGGCTATATGGTAACAGTCGATGGAGTCTCTATGAGCACCTAGAAGGTAGAATCCATAATAGTTTATAAAGCACCTAAGTTGATTACCGAAGTACAAGTCTTTATCAGATTCGCTAACTTCTACCGACAATTTATAAAAAACCTCTCCGCTATTTGCAAACCCATAACTGAGACAGTACAGGGAAATCCCAAGAATTTCAAATGGGGACTGGAACAAGATACGGTGTTCGAAGAATTAAAACACCGATTCACACAGCCCCCATACTCTACAATATCTTCCTAGAAAAGGAAACAGTTGTAGAAACGGACGCTAGCCATTTCTCACTCGGTTGCGTTCTTTCTTAGTATTTTCAGAAAATGTTACATCAGGTAGCTTTCCATTCCAGCAAACTAAACACGGCGGAGACCATTTATGAGATTCATGATAAAGAACGTCTGGCGATCCTCGAAGCATTTAAGAAATGGAGACACTACTTAATCGGAACGGAAAAACCAATTACAGTCTTTACTGACCATCAGAACCGATAATACTTTCTCATGTCAAAAGTCGGGAGTGGCTGTCAAATTCGGTGGGCTCAGAATTAGATAGAATACAATTTCCGCATTGTATACTGACCACGCATGAAGGGCGGAAAGTCTGATGCATTGAGCAGATGGCCGGAGTACTATCCTGAGGAGGGCGCTACATATCCAGAAAAAGAAATTTTAAAAGAGGAAAATTTCTTAGTATTACTAGTAGCAAGGGTAGGCGATGAAAGAGAAGACTGGGATGGAGATAAGGATTTAGATTTGGAACCTCGAAGAGGTAGAAATGAACACCTTATTAGGGTCAAAAGATTGAGCAAAAAGGCATACTTGCCAACAACGGGCTCAAGAATAATGGCAGGACATGACCTGTGCACTATGGAGGATGACAATGTGCCAAAATATGGACAAGCTTTACTAAGAATGGGTATAGCCATGGGACTACCCGAAGGAACTTAGAGAAGAGTTGCTCCAAGAAGCTGATTAGTGGTCCAAAATGGAATCTCCAGCAGCGCTAGAGTAATCGATGCTGATTATACTAGTGAACTCAAGGTCGTACTATTTAACTATAAAAATGAGGACTGCCAGATAAGAATGAGTGATCGCATAGCTCAGGTGGTAGTAGAAAACGTTAACACCTCAGACATGATGGAAGTAGATGACTTGGAAGACACGGAACGAGGAACTGCAGGATTCGGAAGCACCCATATGGCGAAAAGATCCTTGATTGTTAAGGAACTGGAACCGAGCATCAGTTACCTACAGGCATTGGCTAAAGACTACGAACACTGGTACGACATTTCAGAAGTACCTGAGCAAGTTCTAATGTCAAATGCAATAATTTTGCCAAAAGGTATGAAGTAGTTCAATCCTGAATTCTTGAGTGAGATACAGGCAGCTAGCGGAACAGAAGCAGCTGGGAGGCAACAGTGGGAAGAGCTCATTAGGTTACGAGACAAAGGAAAGGATTTCCCCAAGGACTAGACCTTGACCGATGATCTACTATACTAGAATCAAAGACTATTTGTACCAGAGTATCAGGTGCTCTACACCAAGATCGCAAAAGGATGTCACGATGCAAAAGTTGCAGCACATTTCGGAAAAGGAAAAACTTTGTAAATAATCATGAGAGACTTGCACTAGATTGGACTGGCAGAATGGGTCCACGATTACATACGAATCTGCGATGAATGCCAGTATAACAAGTCGCCTAGATATACCAAGTATGGATTGCTGCAACCATTGCAAATACCATACGCAGCATGGGCATCTATCTCAGTGGACTTTATCACTCAACCACCAGAGTTGCAACGGTGCACTTAGATAATGGTAGTAGTGGATCGGTTTACAAAGATGGCACATTCCATCAGACTTCAGACCTCTGCTACAGCTAATGATATCACAAACGCATTCCTACAAGAAGTATTGAGGCTCCATGGGCTACCAACTGAAATCGTCTCAGACATGGACTCAAAGTTCGCAGGTGAATTCTGGGAATCTATCTGCAAAGCGCGGGAAATTAAGTGAAGAATATCGACGGCATACCACTCTCAGACTGATGGACAAACTGAACGAACCAACAAAGTGCGGGAAGGATACCTGCGAATGTTTTTCAACTATGATCAGGATGACTGGTATCAGCTATTACCTCTAGCTGAACATGCCTATAACAACTCCGCAACCAGCATTCACGGGATGTCACCATTCTATGCGAACAACGGATTCCATCCACAAACAGAGTGAATGATGGAGGGCGAAGCTCGAAATCCAGGAGCAACACTCTATGTGAACGCAAGTAAGGCGATACATGAATAAGCACGACGGCTACTAGAAAAGACACGGCAATGAATGTCAAAATATTATGACCGGAAAGCTCGACAACACACGTACTACAAGATTGGGAACAAAGTAATGTTAAACGCAAAGAACATTCGAACCCGACTGAAATCAAAGAAGCTAGGTCCAAAGCTATGCGGTCCTTTTGAAATCATGGAAAAGTGCAGATCACGAGCCTTCAAACTCAACATATCCGATCGAAGGAACATTCACCCTGTATTCCATGTCGCACTATTGGAACCCTACAGTGAGTCAGTTCTTGACAATTGTCAACAACCGCTTAAAGAGCTGGAAGACATGGACGGCGATCTACAATGGGAGGTTGAAAACATAGTAAGAAGCGAGATTCACTCTTGCAGGAAATGGATACACGGCCGCTATCAAGAAAAGCGTGAACTGTAGTACTTGGTCAAATGGCAAGGGTGTTCAGAAGATGAGAACACATGGGAGCCAGCTACCAGTATGGAAAATGCGGAGGAAGTTGTAGAGAATTTCGATAATGAAAATCTGGATATGCCAGGAAGTGTAAAAGTAAGATAGGAAGAAAAAGGTTTTCTTACTGTGGCCAAGTAAACGTGGGAGGTTTTTTACGCAGACCACACCAAGTCTTAAAATGTATTTAGAGGAAAATGATAAAAAGTTATAAAATGCATTCGAGGCGAAGCCTGCTCGGAGAGAGCTCATGTTAGGCATAGGGAAATCTGGGACAAAGTGTACAGACCTCTCGGTAGGGTAACTGCGCACAGACCCTCGATTTACCAGAGTGCAAATACCCCCTCCGGCCCCCTTATGGAGCCCACACATCATTAGCGAGATTTCAAAAGTTGTGTCCCATTACTAAAATGTGACATCAATGAAGTCCACTTCATAACACCATATACGTCACCTTTGTCTGTCCGACCGCATGCTGTTCACAGGATATTTGAGAGGGGTCCTTTGGCAACATCTGGGAAGTGGAATGGAAGAAACCTAGCAGAGTCGCATCGAGATAGTAGGCTTCAAAGTTAGGCTTCCGAAACTATGGGCTGAAGGTGATGGGATGTTTTCGGCAAAATACTCCAAGGGAATGTACCAGTGGCAGAAGCTATTAGGGACATACCAAATCTCCCCAGACCCTTCTGAGATCATCTGTAGGTTGGTTGGCCCTAGTCATAAGACCCCTCTATGGAGGCCAGTAGACCAAGGAGAAGCACGCTCAGAAAGGAAGACCTGGATAAGTCAGAGACCATTAACACATTGACACATTGGGCACGGACTTGCGTTTGGCACTAGCTGGCCTGGCATGAACTTGATTAGTTCATGACTGAAGAGACTACTGGAACTATAGTCAACAAGACTATAGTAATCTAATAGTCTATGTGGACATCTAAGTTACAGGCTGCTGTTTGGTATAACAAATAGCACAGTCCTCTCAATGGAGTAATACTATTCAGTGACCCCGAAAGGCTGTGATAATTTTCAGGGTCAAATGGTGTTTGCACTTATAAGATTCTGGACGTTTGCGTACTAAAATCAGACTAGTACTTCGGGAGCATAGTATTGAGAAGTAGTCCGCCAACACTTAGACGCAGGATATAAATATCGAAGTGCCTCCTGAGCTTTACAGACATCAGCAAGCAATAGAGAAGAGATCTTATCAATATAATATTATTTCACGGTTTAAATATTTACCTTATCCATTTTATTGAGATGAGCCTTCCTTACCAGATTCTCCAATCAAAGATTTTTTGGCCTACAACCCTCCATTATCTACTTGAGTTTAGCGTCTGCCCAACAGTACTCACGTCACTGGACGATTGGTGTATGGCAGCAATAGTCCTCCTCTAAAACTGCTATTCATGAGGTGTTTGCGAGGAGGGACTCTATACAGCTAAAGCATCCGTCCCCATTGTAGCCAGGTGGGTCTCCACAGGTACTCCCATATTATTCTCTTTCTCGGGTCGTGAGGTATCTTAGCCCTTGTGATCTTTTCCAGATAGGCTAATTGTTCTAATAGCTCTGGATGCGTGATTACCGGTACTTGGTACCAGAGTTGTTGATATCCTTTACAGGGTTTGAGGAATCGAATAAATGTTATGGAATATTTGATGTGCTCTAAAGGTGTAGGTAAACATCGGTTCTGGTAATCTGAATCTGGATTCTGGACCTCAATTTCGTTTTTTGAGATTCAAAATATACTTGTAGTACATATATAGGTTGTTGGGGCCAAACCGAGGGGCTGGGTGACCCCTGGCTAACTGTACCTGGTTTCTTGACTACAGAGTACTATGTACTCCATTCGACAAGGTCTTCAGACTTGGTAAAACTGTACTCGAAGTTTGGACTATACCAGGTATAATATATCTGTCTGAATTGATCCCTTGTTTGGATCCCGAAGACTATTGTGAACCGTCAGAGTTCTTGCAAATACTCTGCCTCCATTTCGAGCTCATGGTAGAATATTTCTTCGAATGTAAAAGTATAAAGCAGCGTGTGACGAGTTCCGGATATGTAATCAAAGGGAGAGAGCACACCGAGGAGTTTGAAGTGAACTTGTAGTTCATATAGTGAGCCTTGGTAACAGGAGAACTATCAATACACTGTTATGCGGATGCCGATCTCTAGTATAACTAAGGGACGTAGGTTAAAATCTTCATTCAGAGAATCTGTCGAGAAAGGCTCTTCTCGATAAAACCTGCAAAGTAAAGATATATAAGGTGAACAAACTTTTATATTGACGTGATCTCTTCTCCATTCCTTGGTGATTTCTGTAAAGCTCAGGAGGCACCTGGATATTTATATCCCCCATCTGAGTGTTCGTGGACTACTTCTAACTACGATACCTCTCAAGTACCACATTGGCTTTAATACACAAATGTCTGGAATCTTGTAAGTGTGAACACCTTTGGACACTGAAACTTATCACACCTTTTCATGGTGACGGAATAGTATTCCTCCGTTTGAGATGACTACAGTATTTGTTAAACCAAACAGTGGCCTTCAACTTAGTTGTCCAGATAGGCTAGTATATTACTTTAGTCTTGTTGACTATCATTCTAGTAGTCTCTTCGGTCGTCAAGTGATCAGGTCCATACTGGGCCACCTAGTGACAATCTCAAGTCTGAGCCCAACCTGTCAACACCTCAAGAGTCTCCTACATATCTAGGTCTTCATTTCTGAGCGTACTTCCCCTTGGTCCCCCAGCCTGCATAGAGGGGTACTATTACTAGGACCAGCAAAGATACAGCTGATCTCAGAAGGGTATGGGGAGATCTGGTATGTCCTTAATAGCCTCTGCTACTGGGACATCCTCATGGAGTATTTTGCCAAAAATGTCCTGTTACCTTCAGCCCCAACTATAGGTAGCCTAACTTTGAAGCCTACTATCAGAATAGACATTCTACAGATATCTTCCATCCCACTTCGCAGATGTCTCCAATGGTCTCCTATCATATATCCTGCTAACAGCATGTGGTCGGTTGGATGGCGGTAACGTATATGGTGTTATGAAGTGGTCTTCATAGATGTAACATTTTAGTTATGGGACTCAACTGTCAAAATCTGACTGATGACATACGGGACCTGTAACGAAGCTGGAGGGGGGTGTTGGCCCTCCAGAAAATCGCAGGTCTGAGCACGGTTATCCTACCATGAGGTCTGTGTATTTGAGGTCCCAGATTTCCATATGCCTAATACCCATAGTACTACATGTATTCTTAACTTAAGTTTAACTGGTTTTTATATTACCCAGTTTGAGGCTAGATTTATTTTTAGTAAATATATGACATGGAGTTTCTGCTTGCAGTTTAATGCAGAGTTTATCTTTATTAAAACCTGATTTCATACTACAGTAATTCATATGTATCAGCTGACATAGTTTGTTATATACTATATAACTAATTGCATAAGCCAAAATTCAAACACTCTACTATATATATAAAGCCATATGTCTATAGCCACATACCCTAAACATAACTATATACCTAAAGCTATAATATAACTATATGGCTATAGCCATATGCCCAAAGCCATACACTCAAAGCTATAACCCTAACCATACTCCTGTAGCCATATGCCTAAAGTGAAACACCAAACTACGCACCTAAAGCAATATGTCCAACTACATGCCTGAAGCAATACCCACGAGGGCATGCACAAAGCTCAATGTCTAAAGCTAGATCCCCAACTATATGTCTGTAGCCAGATGCCTAAAGCCAGCTATCTAACAAACACCCAAATTTAGATCTCTACTAGTATTTCCTGATTAATACTAGTAGAGTATTTCTAATTCTAATTTCAGAATTCAACTAGGCAATAAAGTAACTTGGTACATATTTTAGGCAAGCTAATCCTGACGGTCAGCACGATAGAATTCTATTTCAGAATCAAAATCAGAATTTACAATTGAACTGTCCTCCACTCCTATGATAATCCTACTGCTACCACTTCCACTATGTATTATCTTTATTCAATACAAAGTAGTACAGATATAGATTCCTGCCTTTAGGACAATAAGATACCCACTACATTCCGCCTCCTCATAGTGCAAGAACCTTGATACCATCTCTTGTATTTGGAGCTCTACATTTTCTGACTTTTCCTGGTAGGCTTTCATTCAGAACCAGTATGTCCTTCCCAATATTGGGATATCCATTTCAGCCTTCAGATAATCTGAGACATTTGTAAACCAGTATTATAAGGAGTGTGTAACGCATGAGCTTGTTCCAATATTTGACTTGCAAAATAAGCAAACTTCATAGCCCCAGGCAACCAAGTAGAGATATAGATATGAAAACCGGTTTTGCCCCAGCTCACTATGGTTGTCCAGAGTAGTGAGAGGAAAGATCTTACAGACAAAAAAACTATGATCAGCTGATACATCAGCCACCATGCAAAGCCATGGGAGCAAATAGATATTGAGGTCAATGTGGCAAACTGGGTAGGATATAATAAAAATGTTGTCCCTGTGAGTCCCATGGTATGAACTAATAATGATAGATACAGAAAAAGGAAGAAAGTCAATACCCTGGTGGTAATAGAAAGTTTAGGAATGATTTTGGTAACAGACTGCAAAATGATTGATAGTTACAAGCAGGAGGATCTGAATTTGAAAGTAGCAGTGGAACTCTTGAATAGGATAGCAGCGAGGTAATAAGTAACCCAGTATCATGAAAGCTCATATCTATGTATTTATCCAGCTAAACTATACCAGGCTTACTGCAGAAAAGCCAAACTGCTCATCAATTAGGCAAAACTAGAAAGTTGGAACAAAGAAGCCCTCATTCTGAATCGGAGTCTGAAACCAACTGCTAGTTCATTTTACCCTTCACAATTATACAGTTAGAATCATACTGCCAAAAGATTTCCAAACTTGAGACTTGGTATTAGTCATATGGAAATCTGAGACAATAAGTGCACAGAACTCATGGTAGGGTAACTGCGCACGGACCCTCGAGTTTTCAGGTAAGGTAACAGTCCTCTCCAGCCCCCTTATAGGGCCTGCACATCATTAGTTAGATTTCGACAGTTGCGTGCCATAACTAAAATCTCACATCAACGAACCCCACTTCACAATACCTTATCCATCACCGCCATCTGTCTGACCACATGCTGTTCCTAGGTTATATGTGTGGAGACCTTTGGTGACATCTGGAAAGTGCAACAGAAGAGTTCGGACAGAGGCGCATTGAGATAATAGGCTTCAATGTTAGGCTTCCTAATTACGGGCTGAAGGTTATAGGACATTTCCGATGAAATACCCCAAGAGAATATCCCAGTAGTGGAGGCTATCAAGGAAATATCCAATCCACTCATAGTCTTCTGAGATCAGCTGTAGGTTGGTTGGTCCTAGGAACAGGAGACGTCTATAGAGGTAGGCAGACTAGTGGGAAGCATGCTCAGAGGGGAAGACCTAGATAAGTTGAAGACCTATAAGATACTGCCATATCGGGCTTGAACTTGCGATTGGCACTAGGTGGCTCGCCATGAAACTGATCACTTCATGACTGAAGATACTACTAGAATGATAGTTAACAAGACTAAAGTAATATGATAGTTTATGCAGATACCTAAGTTGAAGGCCACTGTTTGGTATAACAAATAGCACAGTCACCTCAACAGAGGAATACTATTCTGTAACCATGAATGAGTGTGAGAAGTTTCAGAGTCAAATGGTACTTGGACTGATAAGATTCTGGACGTTTGCGTATTAAAACCAAAGTGGTACTTCATAAGCATAGTAGTTAGAAGTAGTCTACAAACACTCTGATACGGGATATAAATATCAATGTACCTCCTGAGCCTTACAGATATCACCAGGAAACAGGAAAAAGATCTTGTCAATATATCATTGTTTACGCTTTAAATCTTCACCTTACTTATTTATCGAGATAAGCCTTCTTCAACAGATTCTCTGATGAAAGATTTGGCCTTCGTCTCTCAGTTATACTAGAGTTTGACCTCCGCCTAATACTTGGCCTTCTATCTTATAGTCTAAATTGAGTACTTGTATAATGTCTTGAGATTCTACAGTCTCAAGTTCCAACATTCCTGTAATCTGTCCACTCCTACCTAATTTGACTATCTTCTCTCCATTACTTGCCAACTGGTACTCACACTGCTTCAACTTATATTTTTGTCCAATTCGTGGAGACTGGCTATTAGCCCGAGGCTTGTCTTCATTTCATGGTAAGTCCTTGGAGTACTAGTAATCAGAAAAACCGTTAAGTTAGACAGAATGAACCAGCATCTTACAGAAATAAAATCTAATTGTCTTTCTACTAAAAGACATATGGTAGAGCTCAATTGGTCCATTTAGGTAAAATTCCCAGGTCTGGAACTCTGAAATTGGCACTCACTGTAGTGTAGTAGCCATTATCTAAACAATATAAAAAAGAGAGGTGTTAGGATAGCAAAGATTTCAGTATAGTTGTCTTGTAACTCAACCGGAGAGGGGTGTTCAAGTGGATAGTATCTACATGATTCATATCCTATGATGTCCAATTCATATCTGGTGGGTAGAATGAGAAGTCATATCTGATTACTCAGAAACTAAGTCAGAGATTGTGCTATATGGGTATTGTCTTTCAATACTATCATTCCTACGAATCTTTAAGACCACATCGTGGCCTATAGTACTTGTAGGCCTTGTTGTAAGATTAAGTTACAATATACGGGGAAGGCAGTATGTGCGAGTACTTAATTGGTATTAGTGTATTTGGATAAATATTACAATTCCAATATACTCAACTACCCATGGCCTTGAGCCATGCACTGACTATATTTACAGAACCCAGAAAACCATGGAAAGCTCAAAGCTCATCCTGTGTTAATCCTCTGACATCTATTCTCAAGTCATATGGCTCTTACCATACTTTATCAGGCAGTAATTACAGTGAATTAATATGTACACATATGCATACATACACAAGAAAATTCATATAAAAGTAGAAAACAATATTTACAGAATAGTACTCTGGTGAGCTACTGGTGTAGTGCTTAAGGTATCTTATAACCACAGCTCATAGCCTAGTACTAAGAAGCCATTTAATTATTTCAAAGAAATCTAATTATTCCTACTATCAAAAGCTACCTCTCTACCATCAAGTAATATTTTCTTATTTTTGTACTTTATAGAAATGCTTGCACAACCAGGATCCTCTACTACCAGAAATCAACCTGCCCAGTACCCTGACAGTGTGAGTGCAAGAAACAAGACATCATTTCTATGGATGTAAGAAAGACCAGTACTGCAATAGTTTCTATCTGTATTCTTCCTTTCTGTCAATGCAAGTCCATACTTGAGTATAGGTCTGGCCATGCTAACACCTAGTTGTGGCATAACCTGAGGGCTATGTTCTACAATGCCTTTGCTACCAGATTCTGTTATAGCATATTATGAAAACCTATAGAAGGCTTGGAATTCACCTAACCTACCAGTACTGGCAGCTGCCCCAAGTGGCCACACATAATATGCAATATATTTAGAAATCTTTATCTCTATACTGAAGAATATAATAAGAGTTAAATAAAGTGGTAGCAAGTAATACTAAGCTTTGCAGCATATTGTATGAAACATATAGGCAAGAAGAAGATAAGATAGAACACCGACCTTCGAGGCATGGATATGCAGAAATACTTTTAACAATACACGGATTACTTAGGTAATTCTATTGGCAGACAGCAAGTAATCTGCATTATATGAAAGAAGGTTGTTGCTCACCCAATTGGTATAGGTACTAGCTCGATACATGATCATAATGGGTCCTCTACCTGTTTGGAGTCTAACAGGTCTGACAGGTCTGGTGCTGCAAGTTCACTGACGTCAAGTGTACTGGCTCTCCTGCAGGTGGGGGTCAGGGCAGGAGATGGGCACAGGGGGTTGGTCTATCAGGGCCGATCAAGTTTGATCACAGCAGTTTCGAGGAATACTTCCTGTAGGCCCTCATTACCGTAAATCTGCCTTTAATTGTTGAAACAACCTTGCCTTCTACTGAGTTTACAAGTATATCTGATTAGGCATTAGTATTCCCAGCCTATCAATCCATATTGACAAGACACTTGAAATGGCTGGGTAATTCTACTGTAGACAATGTTCAAATTAGTTTACCAGTTGATGCAAAGATTTCACAGGCTGCTGACATATAGAGTACAATGAATAAACTTGCATTTCTGGCACTCATGGCATATTGGGTATTGGATAACTGGAAGATAGAGGAGGTGTTGATTGCATTCAAGGAAATAAAGAGTTCTCACTCAGGTGCCAACAAGGGGGGATAATTAATAGGGTTTTTGCAGAATATGACATTTAGGATAGGATTTATAGGTTCACTACTGATAGTACCAGCAATAATAAAACACTCAATGAGGCATTAAATAAGGCCGTACATTTACTATGCATCGAATGGTGCCATTTAGAAAACAATATTCCTTGCAAAGCCCATGGTGTCTAGCTCATTCTTAGAGCATTCATGAGCTCAATTAAGGTCAAATTGAAGCATGGTCATTTGTCATCTGGCTTTAAGGCGGATTCCATCTATTAGATTAGGAAGTTTGATAATAGTTTTCACAAGACAATAGAAGAAATGATATATTCTAGTTCCCATATACCTGTAACTGCATGAAACTCGGTTCTCAAGCATGTACAACTAAATTCATATACTCAAATTCATACCTCCAAATTCATATGCCCCAATATAAAGGAACAATCATTATCAATGTGAAAGCCTTGAACTATAAATTATAGTTCATTTTTATGCTTGTTTTCCTTGGAAACCTTTTACCTAAATGATATTAATGATATTAAGTGTAAATTAGCATTGGAAAATGAGTATTATGGCAGGAGCTATACTATAACACCAGCAGCACTTCATAGATATACAGAATGGCAGAGTCAAGATCCCAACTACACTTTACCATGATGTAAAACCATGCTGATACTGGACCCTAATCATGTTCGAGAGATCCGTACAATTGCATAAATTCACGAAGAGTTGGTTAAAATCCTAACCTGAATTTGTTACTCAGTGGTCTATACCCGAAGAATGAAGGAGGGTGAATTACATCTTAGAGGTACTCTAATCAATATGATTTCAGACCTTGTGGATGTCCAAAACATAGAGAGTTACAGTTTATCGCATGTTCCAGTATATCAGTCCATTTTCAATCATTTAGAGGCACAAGTTGCCAAGTTGGGGTAGAACTAGATGCAGTGAAAGGGTGATATTCACAAGGGTTTGCTAAGAGCTAAATTGAAGGCAGTGGTCTACTATGTAAGAACAGAAAGTTCCAGAGGTCTTCCCTTTGGCATTGAAGCTTTTCTTAATCCAGATTGCAAACTGGACGTCTTTTGTGAATGGGATTCCGACAATGTTGATGGTGAGGCTACTTATGAGAACACTGATAAAGAACAGTTTATCGCATATTACGATTTTCACTTTACTCTGATAGCACCTCCACGTCCTGATATGCCAATTCTATGAAACAGTTTAAACAGTCAATGCAATCATCTTCACACAGTGAGACAAAGAGCTGTCATCAATAAGGAAGTCAGATATATTGAATCAGATATAGATATTGAATATCTGGAGCTGGAGAGTAGTGCAGCAGATCCTACACTAGACACTAGCTTAGCTAGTATCTTTTATGAGTTGAATATAATCTGCTAGTAGAAGGTTAATGCAGGAAGGTTTTCTAATTTATCCCGAATAGCTGAGGATATTCTTGCGGTCCAAGGAGATTGTCTTGAAATAGAATTGGTCTTTAGTATAGTGCGAGATGTGATTTCGTACCATCGTTCTAAATCGAAAAGCAGTCCAATTAAGGTATCGAACATCGTAAAATCTTACAGGTCTAAAGTGTTATGATGAGAACTAGCCAATAGTGACCCCAAACAGGAGGCAGCATGGCTGGAAGAAATGGCAACAATTGATGATTACTGCAGTTAAGATGACCAGCGGGAGGAGAGCACTGTAAAAGACCATGGCTGTATCTCGGATGACAATGAATTGCGTAAAAAGAATGTAGTCTGGACTTTGGTTGATTGGGATAGGAGCAGGGCATTTGGAAAGGAACTGCAGTGTCTACTCCCAGATCCTGACAGTGTGGAATCTCAATATACTTGTCCTATGCATAGTTGACTTCAAGATAATCTTGATCAATTGGAAGGGTTTGAAGAGACAAGTACAGACTATGGAATCTGTGATAGTGCAGTGAACTTGTATGTTGCATCTGATTCTGAAAATGGTGAAGACTCCTGTAAAGAGGATAGTATCTCGGGGAGGAGGAAACCTGAAAATGATGATGATATGGAAGGTACAAGTAGTACTATTATGGTAGACTTAGTGGACTAGCAGGAAGACGTTTATACAGGAATAGCAGCATTAGTTCTATTGATGTTATGCATGACTCATTGCAGAGGGCAGGATGATAGTTCAACCATTGAGACTGAAAAGACAAAGCGTGCTGTAATGGATAGGAAATCAAAGAAGAGGTTGCGAGTAAACTAGTGATGAATTTTATTGCATTTGAGTACGCATGTAATATAGCCATTGAAAAACAGGAGGAGCAGTATTGGGATGCTAGCTCTATTAAATGGTATTAAGTTGAATGATTTTGAAAAATATACATGGACAACCCTTAGTGTGATGAAAATTCTTAGAATTATTCCGTCATAGTGAATAAATCTGTACTGCTCAAAACAGTATAATAGGCAACATCTTACTCTTATGACTTTGATCTATAGAGAGGTTTAGAACATGTCAGTAGGATTGGTTTTCTGGGCATGAAATCATAGATTCAAAATAGTATAATGCATGCGAAATCATATGATAAGAAATCATATGTCTAAATTACAGATTCAGAAATTGCACCTGAAATACAGAAAAATTGTATACCTGGAATGTAAAATCATTCTTGGAGTAATAGTTTCAGCAGCCATATACTATGTATCATACTATACAGTACTAGTACTATTAGTGCTCGCTCCCTTCATCCTTTGCCTGTCTGTTTTCCTTTTTCCCAGAACAATCAAAACTGCTGATAACTAACAACATGCCAAATAGAACATAACTGTATGATAATGAAGGACTTCAAGTACTACTCTCAAGTTATATCTCAGCTATTCATTCTTCTTGAAATAACCTTTACTCTATCCTGCTTGAAGCAGGAAGGAAGCTTACTTTGAGCAAGTTTGAATACTTGATGGGAAAAATGACAGCCAAGTTATTAAAAGAAAAAACAAAGGAGGTAATGAGGCAGAAATGGAAGCAAAAATGCCAAAGAAGTACTAACAGGTAGAATCAGAAGAGGCTTATTATAGTTGATAAGAGTGAGCAAAGTCACAATCCTGGCCCAGCTAAAGGTATGATATTATACGTAGAAATTCAATAGAGCTCAGTTTTTACATTGAAAGTATGTATTAATTTGATTCACAAATCACATCAGACCTTTCGCTACTCCTCTTGTAGCTAAATTGTGACATGCTATACAGTATGAGACAGAATATTTGCCACATGTTAATCAAGTCCAGGTATAAATATCTAGTTGTATACCATCAATGTCCAGATTTTGATATCCAAGATACAATCCTTTTGCAACCTAAACAGCAGCCAGAATCCAGCGTAAATGAGAGCTGTGAGTAGAGAAATGAGTTAAAATTAAAGTACGTTATAGACAATATTGTGATTATAGAAAACATGTAAGTAACTAGTAGTATCCCTGACTATGAATAGGTTTACAAAGTAGTTGAACTATAGGCACAAAATCCTGTGTATACTAAAAGCCAGGAACTGAAAGGCAAGTCGGCTGTGATCTCAAATTTAACCAGTGATCTACAAATATATTTCTTTGCAGAATATAGCAGCAGACAATATCCCGCATGGTGAAATGGGTATGGACCAATGATATAAACTGCATGAGATACTGGATTTCTGGAGTGCTCCCGTGGCTGCCAACGACAGTGTGGATTCCACAACTTTTAATTTGTAAAAGGGAAACACTAAAACTATGCTTAATCCTAATGGCACTTTGACAAGAAAGGGTTGCGTTTTAGTGCATCATGTATTTGTACCAATAATGGTACAGAGAATAAAGGATATCCAGCTCAGGCCTTGACCAGCCATATCGTATACCTAGAAGACAGCCATTGCACTATTGAAGCTATTTTCCCAAAAGCTTCAGCTACTAATTCAAACTGTTGGGGCTTTGTTTCATGCTTTCTTCCCAGACGTGTATTCGAAATTCAAGACAGTCTATGAGACTATTTACAATGCAAAAGATAACAAAATGGATGAAGAATTTGGAATAAGGACTTCACACTTACTTGTTATCAATGTGAATACAAATAACTACAAAGTTGTGAAGGGTGTATGGAATGGATATTATGCCGTTGTGATATTGGGGGACTTTGAGGATGGCAATGCCTGTTTCCTGAAGCTTGGAGTCAAGATTAACTGTCCTCCTAGTATGTGCTCACTGTTTTATCTCTCCAACAGCCTATGACTAATATATACCATCTGTGCTCTATTATCTTCATACACATGTATGCGGTATAATATTACATCAGAGCTTTTATAGGCAATCGCTATAGTATAGTCGACTTTACAAACTAGGACTTGCACAATGTATATCTGGCAAGTCCGGGAAAGGTATTGTGGGAGTTTAATAAGATGCTAGAATAGTAGCGCGATCCTGTAACAACTTGAATGTATAGATATTTCCCTTAGTTTCACCTTCTTGTAAAGTAGATATCACAGCAATAAAAAATAAAATCTTGGCTGCTTAGACATACATGTGTTTACTGAGAAGAAAAAAATCATATGCCCAAAATAATCTATACAGATCAGGATCGTATACCACAATTGTATGCCAAAATCATACACTGAGAATTCCTATGTTTGCTATTTATACTATCACGATAGAGGGAGTAAGTTACAATATGTATAAGGATATAATTTGTGATTGTGAATGCCCATTACTGTTCTTACAAAATACCACTTATTCAGGAAAACAGGGCTCTCTGTGTGGTGGAGAAATAAAGAATAATAAAGCATGGCTCTGCTTAGGTAATAGATTGGGAAAAGAAAATCCCCACTGCATCCCATAGCCCAGAGAGGGCCCTGTGTGAGACAGAGTAGAGAGGGGAGGCACGAAGTTGACTCAGGGCTGTACAGAGGCCGGGGCCGCAAATGCAAAACCCGCCCTCTTCTTTCCCGTAATGAACACTATCTGCTATCATATCCTGCAGGACTCGGAGTACCTGACTAGTCAAACCAATCGCATTTGAAAGTGGGTTCTGCGACGAGGTGTACTCTGAAATGAGTAACTATGTGAGGCTTACTATTACTCCTTTAGCATATATTACTGGATTTTATTATGAGTTACTTGACAACATGTTGTCTTGCTGTGGAGTGGCAAGAAAATAGACTGAACTAGAGCTCCTGACAACAGATGTAAAAGTACATCGGCCATCAAGTCGTGATGAAATACTGGAATGATGGTAGTAGAAACCAAGGTTACAGGATGAAAGAGTAGAAGCTGGCAGGATTATTGTGGTAATTAGAGCAGTGGTTGTACTCACTTGCCCAGTACTGCTCACAGAAAAAATAGCAGCCGAAGGTTTCTTGAACTCTATCATGCCTACAATCGGATTTGGCTAGTAGTCTTAAAGTTTGGTAGAACACAGGCATCCAAGGGTTCTCTGATACAAACTGCGAGATGGATTGTAGCTTATCCAGTTCAAATGACACCAATGGCTGGGAGTCTAGATAGATAAATGCATGGGTATTAGTTAGCACGAGGTAATCACATTGTCTCATATATGTAATTAGCTGAGGTGTTTAACTCATAATATTAGGGAAAGCTTAGGAAAATGTGAAACTTATGTTGACATTATCGTGGGACAGGCAGGTGGTGTACAAGGGTCTTGAGAGGCCTAGGGTACTCAGTTTCTCATTTTATAAGTGTGATTAGCCACAGTACTTATTTGATGATGAGTTAACTGAAAGTGGTAAATAGCAAGAACTGACATCATTAATCAGCATTGCTGCTGCATGCCATTGGGCTGGATAGTTAGTATGATGGACATTTATTGGGGTACAGGTGAACACATCTTCGTCTTATATATGTTATTAGCTATTAGCAATAGTCCTTGATGTGAACTAAAAGTTGGCTATATTTTGAAACTCACCTTATAGATAATGATTGCAGGTATGCACTAGTGCCTGAGAGAATACAGCTCCATCTCCTCCTGCTATTTTTCTTCCTCCTCTCTCTCTCCTCCTCCTGCTCATGCTTCTCTTCCTCTTACATGCCCTCCCCAATATTTCCTGCTTGCCAACTGCAATTCAAAACTTTGAGGTCAAAGAACAGGTATCTGCTATTGGCAGAGTTGGAGGTTGAGGCTCATAGCTGAGGCTCATGACTGAGCATGATACTGCTCCTGGACCAGGAGGTCTAGTGGACTTTCACCACTATTGGCCAGTGTTTATACATTAACATTTTCATCTTCATATAATACGATTTAGCACAGTGAGTAATAAAGGCTCTACAAGTGTACAATATAGTACTTGTGCACATTCAGCCATCACCCTATGGAGATATTAGGAGTAACAGATAGCTGACTACACACATTGTCCCATGATTACCATGAGTACATTTTCTGTCCCAGTGATACAATGACCCTGTAGCCAATTTCTCAGTGGGAGTTGGTGACATATTAGGTGTAGTCAAGGAACACATGTCATTCCTGTAGGAGGTTTGTTCCCTGAACTTTCCAATATTATTCCAAATTTAGTAAGATCAAATCTCTTCCCCTCATCTAGTACAAGATTCATTATGAGTATAGTACCTAGAAATTCTTTAGAAAAAAGAAGTTATGAATACATTAGACTCCATCAAGTAACTTAAGAAGTAATCTATGTAATTCTTTTCAATTAAAGAATATATTCTGATCTCGACTATCATGAAATAAGTTAATTTATTGATTATGATTATCAGATATTGAACTTGCATTAGCTATACTATAGTCAGAAAAGGTTTAAATATCCTTTCGAGAAGTATTGTACTTAGCTGTCACAAACTCTATAATCAAGGGAGTTACTGATATGACAATTGACTTGAAAGCACAGTTCTATAGTCTCTGTCCATTCCTGCTCAGCTAACCAACAAATATAAAGTATTATTATCTTATTCTTATTTTGACCGCTACAGTTATCAGCTTAAAGACATATATCAGGTTTCATCTTATCTCTTAATGTTATGAAGTAATGGAAGAGAGATACTACTTGGTTTAAACCTTTTAATTGCTCTCTCTCTTTATATAGTAGATTGTAATACTTATTATAATCCTTATGCTCACTGACAATTCTAAAACAATACAACCTAAAAATTGAAGAGAAGTATCATTGACCAGGCTGTTCAGGAAGCTTTAGTATCTCAGTGATTTATTAGAAGTTAAATGAATTACAAGCTGTATCTTTTGAATAATATGTTGCTTGCAAGATAGTGGCCTCATAAAAGTCTCTACATTTGTGATACTTCTTCTAATGCTGATCAAGTTCTCTTTGAGTTTGTATTAGCCTCTCATCGTCTTCCATTTCATCATGGATTTAGTATTTTTCTCCCAGAAACTAGAGTTATATTTTTAGTAGAATAGACTAATTACAAATGTTATTAATAGAGTTCATTACAAGGTGGGGCGGGGCGCGTTTTCCGATTTCTACCCCGCACTCAAGACGGCCCGGGGTTAAATTTATGTCTCACTCCTGCCCTACCTTCCACAAGGCCCTGCACAGAGCGTGCAGTGGGGTGGGAGGTTTTATTTCCCTGCTTACTACCCAAGCATGGCCCCGTTCTAAAATTCCCCTTATCTCAACTGCATGGAGCCCTGCTTTCCTTAACGACTGGTCACTAGTAACTAGACCAAAATTTGTTTATCACTGTATCCGACATACAATAACTATATATTATTGAACATATGCTCCTCAGCATTTGATCCTTAAAGGGTATGACTTTGGGCCTGTGATCGTCGGCGTATCATTAGGCGTAGAGTTCTGGGTGTATACTTTTAAGCTAATATTTTTATGTGTATCATTTTGAGCATATAGTTTTAGGCGTATGGTTTTAAGTGTATGCGAATGACCTCATTCCACTTCGCCAACTTAGATATAGTTATATTTATAATACTCATTCATATATATATAGGACAAATTAATGAGAAATAACTGTCTACACATTCAAGTTCCTACATGATTTCTGGCACTATTGCGGCATTTTGCAGAATTCCCACAATGGTTTCCCGGTCTCCTCTATGTTTGCATCATGTACCACCTGGTATGTAAAGTGGACTACACTATAGTGATGGCCCACAAAAGATCCTATATAATGCTCCATCAGATACGAGTGCATGAAAGTAATGAAGTCTAGATGGTACATATTAGTTACACATAGTTGATGACAGAACAGTCTATAGTACCAGAAAGACAATCAACCAACTCCAAGCTCTGGGAAGCTGGCATCGCCTCCTTTAAAATCTCCTAATACAACAATAGCACACTATCTATGGCATACATCTACCACATCCTTGTGATTATTGGTATTTGCATTGATTACTAGTGAATGTGAAGTCCATATCCCAAATGCTTCATCGATGTTGTCTGCTCTTCTATCGTAAATGGTCCCATAGACAGTCTTTTATTTGGGATACTCTTGCGTGAAAAAAGCATTAAATAAAGCCTCCACAGTTTGAGTGAATGGTAAAAGCTTTTGAGCAAATACCCTCGATGCTTCAATGGCCGGTTTCAACTTATATGACGGTGATGGTCCTGGTCCAAGTTTGATATCCTTTATTCACTTTTCCATTGTTGGGGCAAATGAGCGGTGTCCAATAATATAGCCCTTTATTCTTGGAGTGCCATCAGAATTAACCTTGTTGCTTACATTTCCTTCTAAAGAGCCAAAGGTTATGACATCCATATGGTCGTTGATGGCATTAGTATCTTGAATATCTAGTATTCCACCCAGTCTATAGTACTCCCGCGTATCCATTGCAGCATGCCGGGTATGATCTACTGCTAAATTCCTAGAAGCAACATATTTGTGGACTGCTGGTTCAATTTAAGGTAATAGCCAGCTGGCCTTTCTGTTCTCGGCTTTTATTACACATGGGATGTTATGCCTAATCATAGTTTAACCACTGTATAAGCCTATTTACAGCTACGAGTATTATGAATTACTTACCTGTCCCTTATGATCACAACATTGCCTATGACACACTGCAATTTTAGCTCATTTTCCTCCTCAAAGGTTTCTGCTAAGTTGGTCTGGCTGACGTTTAGGCCTTGAAAGAATTGTGTCCAAGACATCAAAATCAGCACGTTGATGATGATATCTTATATGATGTCTGGGCTTAATCATTGGGTGAATATTCCATTTCATGCTATATAGCATCTTGCCTGTAACACATGGGATAGGTAGCCAGGAATCTAATACAATTGATAAAGGGATCAGTATATGCTCTCAATGTATAAAACCTTATTAAATAGTTGTAGATAATATCACATTTAGCTACACCTGAATTTGGAGTGTGCTTACCCTCATTGACATTAAGAGTCTCCTGAGCCTGCTTATCATTTTTTCATTATTCCTGCTTCCATTTCTGCCTCACAACCTCCTTTTCCTTTCCTTTTGATAACCTGCTCATAGTCTTTTCTTGAAGCACACAAACTTACTCAAAGCAAGCTTTCTTCCCACTCAAAGCAGGGTAGAATAAAGAGAGTTTGATATAGAACAATGGCTATGGTATATCTAGAGGGTAGAGTAGGGGGCCTCCGCGTCAAGTTCTCATACTCGGGTGCTTTTTGCCGCAATGTAGGTGCTCGTAGTTGGATTTGAAGGGAACGGAAGAGTAGAGGGATTGAGGAAAAGAGGGAATAGGAGGAACCTTGGAATAGGAGGAATAGAGGCATTGAAACTATTGTGCAAGGGTAGTTATACGAACAGGTCACATGACAGGTTGTGTTACGATCCCTAACCGGTATCAGTTCTCAGCGACGGGTGGACGATACTTCTCTCTTTCTCCCTCGACGATAGTTCTTAGGCCGTTGCCTACGATAAGGTGGGAGAGACTCTCGTGTCTCTAGTCCTTATCGCCTATCGTACTCTTTCTTCAACTCGACTCTGTACCAGAGTCCTTCTTCTCGTAGGTAGGTATTCGTAAAGAGCGTAAAGGTTTTATATTCGTAAAAGCATAAAGTAATAAGTAAGGAAATAACTTAGAACGAAGCGTGAAGAGCCTATCTACTCGGACTTTTTTTTT
>JACCEG010000388.1:37681-145812 GCA_014065205.1 Tuber brumale | reverse complement strand
TCGAGCAGAGCGAGCAATAGGGGGACATGGGGACGGACTCCTGACAACGAAGAGTTTTCCGAGGGGGGGAGGGGGACCGAAGAGGAGTCCATCGTTGACTAGGTAGTGAGGTCCCAGCCAATAGGCTTTTGGGAATAGCTGGATCTAGTGTGTACACCGGACGCTGATGGTGTTGAGAGTGTGTAAAAAATGTAGGGGGGGGAAAATAGCGGAAGCGGAGCATGGTCTATCTACTCGGACCTAATGTCCTCCTTATATAGTTGACCTTCACGCCCTCGTGACTCATCCTTCAAGTCACACGCCACATATGACTCACAACTGTGAGTCATACAAAAACATCATAAACTAGTCATATGACCAAAACGGTCACATGCGCAAAACCCATGACCTCTTAATGAGGTTATGTGCCAAACATAACATATCATCATAACTCAATCATATGACCTAAATGGTCATATGTGCGAAACCCATGACCTCAAATGAGGTCATGTGCGAAACATAACATACCTATGACTCATAACTATGAGTCATGTGAAAACCTTTCCTTGCTAAGCCACATTCGTGACAGGTACTTACATAATCATCTAGTGCGATGATCGATTTTTAAGGTATTAATGTTTGTACGGAGTACAAGTTGGTTTCAAGATGAAAAACACCCCCAAAAAACCTTTGTAAGCCCTGGCTTCCTACCTTCCTTTGACCTCTCTCCTGACTGTCCTGACCATACAAATGTACCTTTCAACACCCCCACCACACCTTTCATCATGTTTCCACTCAAGAGACATCTGCAGTCCTGCACGGTCTCTCACTCGCCCTCGGTATATTTCCTAAATAATTCTGTTTTGTCCCCTTCATAATTGTTTTTGTTTGTATCGAATTCTGTTGGCTCTGTGGCTAATGCAATCTTCTAGCGGACAGACTTCGTCTTAAAAAAAGTTCACCCCCCCTCCAATCCTCACGACCCTCTCGACCTTCCTTCTCTCAAGTCACCCCACCTACCACACCCACTCCACTCCTGTTCCTGGTATGTTCCCCAGACAATTCTATTCTTTTCCATTCAGGATTGTTCTTGTATCAAATTTTGCCCACTTCAAAGCTAATCCAGTTTTCTAGCAAACAAACTTTGTCTTAAAAAAGGTTCACCCCTCCCCTCTAATTCTCACAATTCTCACGACCTTCCCTCACTCAAGTCACTCCACCAACTACACCTACTCCACTTCCATCCTCAGTATTTTCCCCAATCAATTCCATTCTCCTCCGTTCAAGATTGTTTCCTTGTATCAAATTTTGTTCCCTCCAAGCTAACGCAATTTTCTAGCAGACAAACTTTATTTTAAAAAAAGTCCATTACCCCTCCAATCCTCCTGACCCCCCAACTTACCCCATCAACAATCACAATGCCACAATCAAAAGTGGGCCTCATTTGTGCAAGAACCCCGGGCCAGGAAAATGATGGTAACATGCATTGGTGGAAACATGTCTGTGGCTTTCCAAACCCAAACACCTTTAGTCTAGAGTATCATGCCTGGTGGCATGCTGTCAAATGCCGGATGGAGCATGACGGGATCCGGAGCTTCCGGCACTCAAGCGCAGTAAATTAGGAAAGGCTTCAGGCATATGCACTCACCGTTAAGCCAATTGCCAGCAACAGTCATGTGTAACACTAAGAGAAGGATACAAGAAGAGGCATATATTTTACAGAATGTCTGGATTACTTGCTCAAGGATGTTGCGAAAAAACATTCACAAATAGTGTGAGCGATGATGCAGGCCATCCCTCCTCCTAGTCCTATGCCTGCTGCTGCTGTCGCCAATAATGACTGTAAGTTTCCTAAAATTATTCGCAGTAAGCTTATATACCATATATGCAAATATCAATCTCATAGGTTTGGCCAGCCAGCGCTCTGTCCACCTCTGGCTCAATGTCCCTTTGGAGGTCAGGCCTGACAAACCACTGGCTCTCGAGCTGGAAAACGTCTCGTGGAAGACTCACAGAGTGGTCTACTGGCTCATGCTGACCAAACCTACCCTGGAGCACCTGCTTGAGGAGATCAACCAGATGATAACGCCTAGAGTCAGATTTCATCATCACATGTGTGGGACCAGGTATGCCATGCATTTACTCCTAGACAATCCCGTGGAGCCGTTGCTGATCTCCTAGATGATCTTGATCTAGTCAACCCAGCATGTCTGCATCTGGTGGAGTGTGAGTCTGGCGAATGAACCAATGGACCATCTTTTCCGCTGTCATCGTGACACCGATAATGAAGCTGCAACCCCTGTCCCGTCAGGTCAGAGATAATGCTCGCTAAATAATTGGGACCAGCACGCGGTGGAGGAGGACGATGCGGAGGAGGACAAGGCAGAGCCGGAGGAGGAGAAGGAGTAGGAGGAGTTGAAAAAGGTTGGTGGTGGGCATAAGTGATCTGGAGCTGGGTAGTTGGGCGGAGGTCAAGGTCAGAGTAGGGGCACATTTGCGTTTATTTTTCTTTTTTTGCTAGATGTTACTTTTTTTTGCTTTTGGAGTTTTGTGAATGGTTTTTTCATGGCTATTTTCGTTTGGTATCACCATCGGTATCTTTTTCGGTGCCAGAATTTTATCCTATGTCTCATTTGTTTAGTCGTAGCCTTAGCCATATGCTATACCCTTTGAGATTAGTATTTCAAAATCTTACCACAACCTTTCACCATGTTTGTTATAGTCTGCTCACCAGTTTACATGAACTAGATTAGTCCCCTTATTTTAACTTTGATCCCACGAAGTAATAGATGATCCAAGTACCATCCTTCTTTATACTTTGTAATCCTGCCCATGATAACGTGCTACTGTGTTTTGCGTTGAAAATATACAAAGGCAATTGATCTGAAATCGAGTGACAACCTGTACACATGTACTTATTTAAAAATCTATCTGGACCCATTTTGTCTGCTAAATACAACCTCCATACTACTTCTTTGTTATTGACATATATACATTCCCCGACACTCAGGCTATCTATATTTCCCAAACTACTCAATCAAATTGTTCATTTATTTACCTCGTCATGATGCCACAACAGCTGTGACCTAATGCTGACAGACTACATCCATCGTACCAACTTAGGCAAAAGCCGAAGGAGGTCCGCAGCAGGCGTGTCTGAAAATTCAGATACAAGGAGATATTGGCTACAATACCATTGACTTTGCCTTCTCTTACTTCCATTCGGTCCACAAGTCTCAGAAGCTCAGCATCCCAACTTCAGATACCATAGCCTAATCACCAGCATAACAGAGATGAGAGTCTGGATACTGCAGATAATAGTATAAACTCGCATAATGGGGAATACGAGGATAATGTTAGTCAGGGCGGTGACAGTGATGAGGCGGACTTGATAGAACTTGATGAGATTGAGGACTCAGTAGCAAACTGTGGGGCACAGAGACCGATAACTTGTCCAGAGTTAGAATCCAAACGATCAATGATGATAATAACAGTTACTTCAACTCCGAAACCACAAGGGATTAGTTTGCCCAGACAGAAACCACCAGGACCACTACGAGTTAGCTAAAATTATTTAACATCAGTACCGCCCTCCGGATTAGACTCCGGACCGAATATACCTATAACACCAGCTATTACACCAAGTCACACATGACTGAGAACTCCAGAATTTGACAGCACAGCCTCAGTGGTGACCAGCAGCTGACGATATACTGCTGTGGGGATTGAGCTCACTATTCAGATCAAAGCCCGTGAATCAATCTGAGATTGGACACTTTTCAAGAATCCATTTCCAGACCCCATTACCCTGACCTAAATGGTACACACGTGTTCGAATGATGCCACGCACGAGTTAGAGTTTTCCTACTTTGCAAATGCTATACTGGGCTGTAATGATCAGGTAGGTTTTCTTTAATCAATAATCTACTTCTCATTCGCATGACCAAATATAATGGCTCCTAGCCACTAATTGTTCAGATCCGAGCAAACCACAGTGCATACAGATCCTAGTATCTTCATTGTGCAAAGAAGCCTATAACAGAACTCTATAAGCTTAATACGGAGGATCTTATGGCCTGTGCACAAAAAGTAGAGTACTTACTTGATGGTGACTGGTTTAATTGTGCCCCTAATGGGTATAAGATTTGCTCATACCTCTTCATTGCGATTATTCCAGACCACGGTAAGACTGAATCTGTCTAACAATGCAGGCATGCACACTCTCTTAGATTCTTAGCCCTACAGATTCCAGGTGTCCTATATGCACAATTTTATTCAGGCAAGAAAAGGAGAGGTACAATTGATGATGGATTCTTAGGGAAGATTAATGGCACATTTCTGTATCTGACTGCGGCCATATTGTGTCATGCTCTCCGGTATTGGCAGACTGGGAACTTTGTTGATGAAGTATTTTTCATGTGTTCTAGTTCTCAAGGTAGAAATAAAAAATATCTACTAGAGTCTAATGATAGTCAGGCTAATGGAAAAACAGTGCTACTAGAAGGTCAGTTAGGAATTTGGGAAAATATGCCAGTGTCTTTTCAGACTAAAATCAACGGGCAGATAACAAGAGGATTAAAAAATAGAATTGCGAAAGATCACAGAACGTGTGTAGAGAGAACTGATTGATATTCAAACAACCTCAAAGCCTTGTAGCAAGAGTTTGAAATTCATTCAGAGCAGGTTGGATCACAAGTGGGCGGTGTTGACCGCGGGCGTACCACCCTGCAAGAATATAGTCAGGGAGCACCAGAACCAGTAGAAATGCAAGGTCCGCCAGTGGGCTTAACTGACTGTGATCAGTACGGTGCAGCTGAAGATCCCCATCAGTGTTTAGACGAAACCGAGTCAGATGACGAGGATGAAAATGAATTTATTGATTTATAATTTGGTATCTGTAAGGAAAAAAAGTAATAAAGTAGATTAAAACTATCACATAGAAAGTAAGATTCTATAAGAGGTAGGGGACAGGATCTCGTTCAGGTCATAGTATTGAAGATACAGGGATAAGAAAATATAGAGCAAATAAATTGCGGATGGAGTCAGACAAAATCTGAAATCAGGAAAGAATTTTAGAATACGTCCAGTAGATTTGGTGAAATACAATGTGGGGTTGGAATGTACAGCATAATTAGTGAAGGTGCAGAAGTCGTCTGAGGTTTACGGAAGGGAAAGGAATGTAAGTGGTGAATGCGGACGAAACGCGAATGATGAGAGGCTACTTAGGAAATACATTGGATGTATACAGAAATACAAAGTAGAATTGGAAGATGGAAACAACATGAGGGAGAACGGGAGAGAACTCAGGGGTGATAGGAGGACTATCGGACAAAAAGGAAAATACTAGACGGAATGCAGACAAAGTGCAGACAAAACTAGCAATCAAGTTGAAGGAAAGAGCCGGTGATAGCAGATATCATGGGGACTCCAAAAAAGGTAGATCTGTGGGAGGCAGATGTTTGCAAAGGGAATCGAGGGTCAGCAGATGCTGGGAGTAATTAGGCCAGAGTCAATAAACTAGGAGAATGGTTACTAGAGATTGTCCCCAGGGTACCGTCTGATACGTCCAGATGAGAAAGGGGCGCGCAGAGCTCCACCCATCCAGATTGGGAGTTTACATTTAGCACTTCTTGAGCATCAGACATAGAGGAGGTACAGGACGTAAGATAAATCCTTTACTGATGTACCAGCACTAAGATAGAGTCTACCGACCAGCAAGGGTCGAGATTTTGAGTGTACTTAACTCTGGAGATCCATCAGAGTCATGTGATCTTGTGGTAGTCTAGCAGCAAGCGAGGTCAGATTGGTGAATCATTACAATAGTAGAAATTGGCACAATCATTGGCCTAGCCTACCTAATCCCCAAAGACCAGTAGGGATGACTAGTCAACAGTCAGATCAATTTAAGAATGTTCAAGGAGATATATTGATCCGATATCGGATGAAACTGCGGCCCCTTCACGAACTTTAGAAGCTCTGCGTCATGGGTAATATCTCATCTATGGAGATGTTTCGGGTTGGCAAAAGCAAGGGAGATTTGGCCTAGTACCATTGCTCAAACATTGGGCAATAGTGCTAAGCCAAATCTCCTATTATTGAAGACATGGCTAATGTGAAGAGAACTCAGACGGTGAGGCACTGGGAGCGAGAAGGGTGAATAAATAATGTACTAGAACTCGTTGAATAGTAATAATTAAGGGAACAAAAGATGAAGCTATTTGGACAATCATTAGTAAACCTGCGAAATCAACAAGAGCGCCGGTACTGTAGGATGTCTGGCTGCCCATTATGGCAAAAGAATACAAGACGGCGTAAGGGACAGATACCGGATAACTGTCCAATGCAAGTAAGAAATTAGAGAAAGAGCAGCAGTGGTGGTCAACACCCGGGGGACTGGTGGTGACAGGAGAAAAATAATAGTGCATCAAGATGCATAGCCGATACTCACGATGTCCAGTGCTAGTCAGGAGAGTGGAGGACTGTTAGGCATATGGAAATCCGAGACATGAGCACAGACCCTGGGTAGGGTAACTGTGCACAGACCCTCGATTTACCGGAGTGCCAACACCCCCCTCCGGCCCCCTTATGGGGCCCGCAGGTCATTAGGGAGATTTCGAGAGTTGCGTCCCATGACTAAAATGTCACATCAATGAAGCCTACTTCATAACACCATATACATCGCCGCCATCCATCCGACTGCATGCTGTTCGCAGGATATATGAGAGGGGATCTTTGACGACATCTGGGAAGTCGAACGGAGGAATTCCGTAGGAGGTGCATTGAGAAGGAAGGCTTTAATGTTAGGCTATGTAAACAACGGGCCGGAGGTGACGGGACGGTTTCAGTGAAATACTCTAAGAGGATATCCCAGTAATGGAAGCTATTAGGGGTATACCGAATCCACCCATACCCCTCTAAGATCAGCTGTAGGTTGGTTGGTCCTAGTAATAGGATCCCTCTACGTAGGCCGGCGGACCAAGGGGAAGTATGCTTGGAAAGGAAGACTTAGATATATCAGAGTCCTTTCAGACATTGACACGTTGGGCTCGGACTTGCGATTGGCACTAGGTGGCACGGCATGAACTTGATCACTTCATGACTGAAGTAACTTCTAGAATGATAGTCAACTAGACTAGAGTAATATAATAGGCTATGCGGATATCTAAGTTGGGGGCCGCTATTGCGGATAACAAATAGCGCAATCATCTCAACGGAGGAATACTATTCCGGGTCCGCGAAACGGTGTTATAAGTTTCAGGGGCAAACGGTGTTCGCACTTATAAGATTCTGGACATTTGCGTATTAAAACCAGAGTGGTACATCGGGGGCATAGTAGTTAGAAGTAGTCGACGACCACTCAGACGCGGGATATAAATATCGAAGTGACTCCCGAGCTTTACAGACATCATCAAGCAACGGAGAAGAGATCTTGTCAATATAAAATTGCTTACACTATAAATCTTTGCCTTAGCTATTTTATCGAGACGAGCCTTCTTCAACAGATTCTTCGATCTAAGATTTTTAGCCTACATCCTTGGGTGATATACTTGAGTTTGTCGTCCGCCTAACAGTATATTGATAGTTCTCCTGTTACCAAGGCTCACTATATGAACTACGAGTTCACTTCAAACTCCACCCTCACCTCAGACTTTGATTACATTTTCACAGCACCTCACTGTCCCATCTATATTCAGACATTCGAAGAAATCTTAGACAGCGAGTTATTCGAAATCGAAGAAGAATTTATCACAGAACCCTTGTGGTTCACAATACCTTTCGGGATCCCAACTAGGGATCAGTTCAATCGCATATATCGTAAATAGTACGGACTGGACTTCGAGTGGTGTTCCACAAAGTTAGAAAACTTCGTTGAGTGGAGTACCCAGTACTCCGATCATTAGAAATCAGGCACAGCCATCCGAGGGCCAGACATCCCTCGGCTTGGGCTTGATAAAATCCTTATATGTACTATAAGTACATTTTAAACCTCGAGAAAAGGGAAATTCAGATTCTGAGCCCAGAATCAGACCAACTGAACCCTTTCATACCTACACCTCTAAAGTATCTCAAGCGTTAGATACCTTACATACGATTCCTTAAACCCTTCAAAGGATATCAAGAGCGGTGGTATGAGGTACCAGAAATCACACATGCAGGACTATTTGAGCAACTAGCCTACCTGGAAAGCATCACAATGGCTGAGATACCTCAAGACCCGAGAAAGAGAATAATGGCGGGAGAACCGATGAACACCCATCCTGACACGATGGATAAAACCGATGATTCGGCTATATGGAGTCCCTCCCCGTCAACACCTCATGAACCCACATATTGGAGAGGAAATATACCCTCTCACCAATCCTGTAATGTCGCAAGTACACATCGGATATCAAGGGCCTCCATGCCTAAACCAGGAAGAGACCATGCTACGAATTTACCAAGGTTGGCTAACCGTCTTGGGATAACTTTGGGTCGAATAAGGCAGGATATAGATACCTGGCTCGACCAAGCCAATATCCCCTTCAAACATTTCAAGGGACCCACCTAAGACAACACCTTAAAATTAATTAATGTTCAACAGCAAATGGCCGAAGGACAAGATGTCCATGATAACAATATTGCTATCATGCTGATACAACTGGCAGGCGTAGAAAGCGAAATCAAGGGGATACAAGAGGAAATGCAACGGGAAGTGGCAAGGAAAATAGACGCTCAAGATAGGTGTCAACAGGAACATGAAGAGGTAACCACGAGGTTACATGGAACATACGGGGAAGAAAGCCAGGCGGCATTAGCCTGAGATCAAACGTTGGAACAAATGGTCCTTAGTCTAAGGGTGGAATAGGTAGAATTTCGTGCCCAGAGTGTCACGCGGAAAAGAGAGGTCAACCGTACCATGGGACCGATGCGCACGGATCAGACAACCCGCCAAGCGGAGATTCCCAGGGCTCAAGACCAGCAACAAGTGCAGAATATTGTGACAAACCAAACTCTAACAGGGTTGACGGCGGCCATAAATAAGATACTAGCTACTGCACCAAGTCCCGAAGATGCAGGACCTGCACCTTTACCCGTAGTCCAAGAAACTGACTATGAGGAGTACTATGCTCCACTTACACGTAGGTACAAGGGAAATGGCCGGGAAGCCGCTGATGCATCCCCCTCAGGTGCCCAGGGAGGTAACCCTGGGGATCCTAGCAACAATGATGACAATGATAATGAGAGAGGAAAGAAGAGATGAAGTCCTAGCTGGAGAAGGCAAGGACAAACACCAGAACAGTCTGGTATGGCAGAAACACTAGCCAATGCGATGGTGCTGAATATTAAGTGAATATCCGAGCCACCCCCATTCTTTGAGGACAAACCGGTACAAGATATTTATGTGTAGATTTTACAATGTACCGACTGCTTCGAACGAAACCCGCAGATCTGGGATGATACTCGGGAACGAGTCATATATGCACTTCGCCATATACGAGGTGACAGAGTACTTCCTTATACCTTTTGGTAACGGAAGGCTATGGACGGACTTCAAGGGGAAACCCAGCAACCGGAACTAGCAACGTGGACTCGTTTTGAACACAATATGATCAAATGATTTGCCACGCTGGAAGCCGAACGACTAGCACTTCATGATATGAAGCTAGTCGTGTATGATGGTAGTATTGAACGTTACCTAACCATCATGCATAACCATAACATACGTGTACCTATGACTGGAGAATCCTGGAGGCAGGAAGTAGAAGATAAACTTCCAAAACAAATTGTCTGCAGGTTGTCAGCCCTGCAATATACAACGGATCAGGAATAGAAAGAGGCACTAAGACTGTGCAGTCGGTTGGAAGAAGGGCTTCTGGCCAGAGAAGAAATTGGGCGCGACTAACCATCTAAGCCCAAAGTAGTCCAAGATGTCAAAAGAGTAGACCAAAGCGACTCGTGACCAAAGCGACAAGGGGAGAATAAACCTTATGTCCAGGGAGGTAGAGCCCTACAATGAAAGCGGAAAAGAGATGATGAACCGGAGAAGCCCAGGAAAAGGCTGGGAGGTGCGACAAAAACCACCCATACAAACTTTGACCGGGCCCATACCAGTATCCCGTAGAGTGTGATAGATACTTGGAGGAGAGATGGAGATTGTACACATTGTGCGAAGAAAAACCATACCTACCAAACGTGTTAGGGAGACGCCTATATATCAGCGACAACCATCAGCTCAAGACCGATAAAAATAGGAATTCAACAAGCAAGATCGGCTGTTGTAAAGCCTAAATTAGCTCGCAAAGTCGCGGCCATTCAGCATCCAGCCCAAGTAAATAAAATCTGTGAACTGGCAGACGACAAAGAAGTGACCAAGGTCTGTTCGTTGGTACCAACGGTGATGACGTTTGGGTATTCTGTGTCCTGATAGAGCTGGAATCAAAATGGGAACCCCCTTTGGCTGGGGTGTATTGGGTACCGACCACGATGGGGATCAGGTATTCCGTGGACAACTACGGGAATCGAAACTCAAAATGATCAAAGTGGGGTGAAGCAAGTCTCTCGTTTCAGAATCAACGCAAGTAGGCTCTAAGTAAAAGGACCCCATAAGGGACTATTGAGCTCGAACACAACAATCAATATATGGAGAGTCTTGATCGAAAGAGAGGGTTGTTAACATGCCCACATGGCCCGGGGCTAATAGTACGAAGTTCCTCGAGTCACCTGGTGGTTGCCTGCTACCCGTGTGCAAGCAAGTTACTATACTGAAGAAGTTGGGACATAGGAATACAATATCTACCTGATAACAATACATGACTGGAGGACAACCGACGCCCGCCGTTCCACCTACCACACGAGTCTGAGTCGTATTATACGTATATACTATCTTGCCTTCTGGTCAGAGTGTGGGATAGGGGTGTACCGCTTTGGTGAGCAAGGCCCCTCTGAGAGAGCTGGACAGATAACCGTAATCCTGAGGGAAAGCATCGGTGAAAGCTAGAACCCCACACCAGGGGAGTTAAATGGCTAATAACCGCCCAAAATCTGCTATGAGCCTAGGTCTGGCATGTCGGGAGAAGGCATCCAGCCTGAAAGCTGGTCGTGCGCAATTGCGTAATTGTGAAACGCCACTTAGTATGTAGACCCAGATTGTTTAGGAGCTAAAGAGTCATTAGTTCATCTGAGGAGACCTCAGTGGTCGAAACTACATGGGCATAGTAGCAAACATCTTGTTACCTACACCCAACACCAACAATGCCTAAATGAAAAAAGCAAGAAAACCTTATTCGCGCTAAGCGCGTGGAGTTAGAAGCAAGAAAACCAAACCGATACAACTGTCTGGGGGAGATCGCTTACCTCCATATACACGATAAGCGATACAAAGTTAAAGTCGTGTTAGACTCGGGATCCAACGTAGTCCTTATCAATAAGGACTTAGTTGAAGACCTTCATGTTTCTACAGCGGAACGCAACAATGCAGTTGATATCTTCGGCTTTGACGGATCGTCGGCCGCCTGAGGAGGGAAATGTTACACTCTCCCTATAAAATTGGAAATAGGAAAAAACTCATACATCTCTGAAGTGTCGTGTGAAGTGGCTAAGGCAGGTCACTATGAAATGATAATTCTATTTTGTTGGTGGTATCGTGAACACCCAGTGTCTCACATAGAGGATGCAGAAAATTGGACCTTCTGCACAAAATGTTGTGAAAACTGTGTGGAAGAAGATGAAGGAATAGCGGATATGTTCGAATATGACAAATCTGTCGCTTGGGACCCTAATGCGTGCCGTATGGGAAGAATCGGAGTCATCGAAAATACCGTGGAACTCGAATCATTACCAAAAGAATACTGTCATTACAAGCATTTGTTTGAAGCCCAAATGGCAGAAAGATTGGTCCCAAGACAGACTTTTGATCACGAAATAAAGTGGATTCCAGGATTAACTCCCCCCTGGGGGCCCATATATCCACTATCCGAAAAACAGCTTAAAGCTTTATTTGAATACTTGGAAACCATGATCAAACAAGGGAAAATCACGTGGAGCCAATCGCCAGCAGGTGCACCCATATTATTCGTACCTACGCCAGACAGCAGACTACGCCTAGTTGTGGATTACCGAAATCTAAATAAGATTACTATCCTCAACAAACATCCCCTTCCTCTAATGTCCGAACTCAGAGATAGAGTAGCCAGCGCAAAGATCTTCACCTAGCCAGACCTTAAGGATGGTTACTACTTGATTAGGATAAAGGAAGGAGATGAATGGAAACCGGCATTCCGTACAAGATACGGACATTACAAATATAAAGTCATGCCTTTTGGATTGGTTAACGCTCCGTCAATGTTCCAAGATATGATGAACCAAGTACTCCATGAGTACTTAGATGTCGGAGTAGTGTATTATCTCGACGATATTCTCATCTATTCAAAGGATGAAAAAGAACACATCGTAGCTGTCACAAGAGTTTTACAAAGTCTATCAGACTTTCAAGTAGCGGTATCGCTAAAGAAATCGACATTCCACGCAACTGAGGTAGAATTCCACTGCTATATGGTGGCAGTCGATGGGGTGTCTATGAGCACTCGAAAGGTTGAATCCATAATGGTTTGGAAAGCACCTAAGTCGGTACGAGAAGTACAAGTATTTATGGGATTCGCTAACTTCTACCAATACTTTAACAAAAGTTTCTCCGCTATTTGCAAACCCATAACCGAGATATTACTAGGAAATCCTAAAAGTTTCAAATGGGGACTGGAGCAAGATACGGCTTTCGAAAAGCTAAAGCACCGATTCACCACAGCCCCCATACTCCACAACTTTTTCCCAGAAAGAGAAACCGTAGTAGAAACCGACGCTAGCGATTTTGCACTCGGCTGCATCCTTTCCAAATACTTTGAAAAAAGATTACATCTAGTAGCTTTCCATTCCAGAAAGTTAAATTCAGCAGAGTGCAATTATGAAATTCATGATAAAGAACTTCTTGCAATCCTTGAACATATAAGGAATGGAGACACTACTTGATGGGGAGAGAAAAACCGATTACAGTCTTTACTGACCATCAAAACCTACAATACTTCCTCACCTCGAAAGTCTGGAGCGGCCGTCAGATTCGATGGGCTCAAAAGCTAGTGGAATAAAAATTTTGGATTGTATACCGACCAGGCACGAAGGGCGGAAAGCCTGACGTATTAAGCAGAGGCCGGCGTACCATCCTGAGGAAGGAGCTATGCATCGCGAACAAAGGATTTTGAAAGAAGAAAATTTCTTGGTGTCACTAGTAGCGAGGGTAGGATGAAGGAGAAGACTGGGATGGAGATAAGGATTTGGATTTGGAACCTCGAAGAGGTGGAAAGGAACCCGTAATTAGGATCAAGAGATTGAGCAAAAAGGCATACTTGCCAACAAAGGGCTCAAGAATGGCGGCAGGACATGACCTATATACCATAGAGGATGACATTGTCCCAAAATATGGACAAGCATTGATAAGGATGGGTATAGCTGTGGGGCTACCCGAAGGAACTTATGGAAAGGTTGCCCGGAGAAGCGGATTAGTGGTCCGAAGCGGAATCTCCACCGGTGCCGGAGTAATCGATGCTGATTACACTGGCGAACTCAAAGTCGCACTTTTCAACCATAAGGATGTGGACTGCCAGATAAGAATGGGTGATCATATAGCCCAGTTGGTGGTGGAAAAAGTCAACACCTCAGATATAATGGAAGTAGACGACTTGGAAGACACGGAACAAAGAACCACGGGATTCGGTAGCACCGATATAACAACAAGATCCTTGATCATAAAGGAACAGGAACCAAGCATCAGCTACCTGCAGGCATCAGCCAAAGACAATGAACACTGGTACGACATTTCAGAAGTACCAGAGAAAGTTCTAATATTGAATGTGATAATCCTGCAAAAATGTATGCAGCAGTTCAACCCTGAATTCTTAAGCAAGATACAGGCAGCTATCAGGACAGATGCAGTTTGGAGGCAATGGAGGAAAGAACTCATTAGGTTACGAGACGAAGGAAAGGATTTTCCCAAAGACTGGACCTTAACCGACGATCTATTATATTATAAGCAAAGACTATTTCTACCAAATAGTCGGGCACTAAATACCAAGATCACCGAAGCATGTCATGATGCAAAGGTTGCTGGACATTTCGGACAAGAAAAGACTTTGGAAATAATTATGAGAGACTTCTACTGGAAAGGACTTGCAACCTGGGTCAATGACTACGTACGATCCTGCGATGAATGCCAACATAATAAATTGCCTAGACACGCCAAGTACGGATTATTGCAACTACTGCAAATACCCTACGCAGCATGGGCATCCATCTCAGTGGACTTCATCACACAACTACCAGAGTCACAAGGATGCACTCAGATAATGGTAGTAGTTGATCGGTTTACAAAAATGGTGCATTTCATCAGACTTCAGACCTCAGCGACAGCCAAAGATGTAGCCAACGCATTCCTAAAAGAAGTATGGAGGCTACATGGCCTACCCACCCAAATTGTCGTGGACATGGACTCAAAGTTCGCAGGAGAATTCTGGGAATCTCTTTGCAAAGCACTGGAAATTAAGCGAAGGATGTCAACAGCATATCACCCTCAAACTGACGAACAAACTGAACCAACCAACCAAGTGCTGGAAGGTTACCTTTGAAGTTTTGTCAACTACGATCAGGATGACTGCTATCAGCTACTACCACTAGCTGAAGATGCCTATAACAACTCCGCAACCAATGCGCATGGGATGTCACCGTTTTATACGAACTACGCCTTCCATCCACAGACTGAGTAGATGAAGGAGCGAGAAGTTCAAAATCCAGGAGCAATACTCTACGCGAACTGGATTAAGACGATACATGAAAAAGCAAGAGGGTCACTAGAAAGGACATGGGAAGGAATGTCAAAATATTATGACCGGAAAGCTCGACAACAGCCGGACTTCAAGGTTGTGGACAAAGTAATGTTAAACGCGAAGAACATTCGCACCCGACGGAAATCAAAAAGGCTAAGTCCACAGCTATACGGTCCTTTCCAAATCATGGAAAATTGCGGCGCACGAGCCTTCAGGCTCTACATATCCGATCGATGGAACATTCACCCCGTATTCCATGTCGCTCTATTGGAACCCTACCACGAGTCAGTTCATGACAATCGTCAGCAACCGCCGAGAGAGCCAGAGGATATTGACAGCGATCGACAATGGAAAGTTGAGAAAATAGTAAGAAGCGAGATTCGCTCTTACAGAAAACAGGTATGCGGTCGCTATAAAGAGAAGCGGGAACTGTGGTACTTCATCAAATGTCAAGGGTGTTCAGAAGATGAGAATACATGGGAGCCTGCTACTGGAATGGAAAACACAGAGGAAGTTGTGTAGAATTTTCATAATGAAAATCCGGACATGCCAGGAATGGCAGAAGATAGTCTGGAAAAGGTTTTCCTACCGTGGCCAAGTAAATGCGGAAGGTTTTTTACCCTGATCACACTGAGTCTTAAAATGTATTTAGAAGAAAATTGTAAAAAGGTTATAAAGGCATTCGGGGCGAAGCCTGGTAGGAGGGAGCTCATGTTAGGCATATGGAAATCCGAGACATGTGCACAGACCCACGGTAGGGTAACAGTGCACAGACCCTTGATTTACCAGAGTGCTAACACCCGCCTCCGGCCCCCTTATGGGGCCCGGAAGTCATTAGCGAGATTTCAAGAGTTGCGTCCCATAACTAAAATGTCACATCCATGAAGCACACTTCATAACACCATATACGTCGCCGCTGTCCGTCCGACCGCATGCTGTTCGCAGGATATATGAGAGGGGCCCTTTGGCGACATCTGGGAAGTGGAAAGGAGGAAAGCCTTGCAGGTGCATTGCGATAGTAAGCTTTAAAGTTAGGCTTCCTAAACTACAGGCCGCAGGTGACGGGACGTTTTCGGCAAAATACTCTAAGAGGATATCCCAGTAGTGGAAGCTATTAGGGGTATACCGAATCCACCCATACCCCTCTGAGATCAGCTGTCAGTTGGTTGGTCCTAGTAATAAGATCCCTCTACGGAGGCCGGCAGACCAAGGGGAAGCATGCTCAGAAAGGAAGACCTAGATAAGTCAGAGTCCTTTGAAACGTTGACACATCAGGCTCGAACTTGCAATAGGCACTAAGTGGCCGGGCATGAACTTGATCAGTTCATGACCGAACAGACTACTGGAACGATAGTCAACTAGACTAGAGTAATATAATAGTCTATGCAGATATCTAAGTTGGAGGCCACTGTTTGGCATAACAAATAGCGCAGTCATCTCAACGGAGGAATACTATTCCGGGTCAGCAAAAGGGTGTGATAAGTTTCAGGGTCAAACGGTGTTCGCACTTATAAGATTCTTGACGTTTCCGTATTAAAACCAGAGTGGTACATCGGGGGCATAGTAGTTAGAAGTAGTCCGTGAACACTCAGATACGGGATATAAATATCGAAGTGCCTCCCGAGCTTTACAGACATCATCAAGCAACGCAGAAGAGATCTTATCAATATAAAATTGTTTACGCTATAAATCTTTACCTTACCTATTTTATCGAGACGAGCCTTCCTCGACAGATTCTCCGATAAAAGAATTTTGGCCTACGCTCCTCAGTGATATACTTGAGTTTGGCGCCCGCCTAACAAGGACACGCGGCAACTGTCTGGAGGTGGGGAGGGCAATAGGTGAAGAATAGCATATGAGAAAGAAGGGGACCTGTGGGAGGCGCATAGGACATGTTTCAGATGTCGAGGTGTGCCCAAGACCTGCAGGACGTGGTTCAGAGATCGGGGTGTACCCAAGTCGTACTAGACATACACGACATATCGGCCATTGCAGGGCAGGTCCTGACGCACAGGATGCAGGGGACGCAAGGGTTAAGTGACCAGCATCAGGATACCAGGCAGGTACATTAGACGTAGGATGATTTTTTGCTGATGCAGGCCGACTATCTGATCCAGCTTCAACAATGAGGTAGTATGTAACCGTTACTTGTTACTAGTTTAGGATTTTCAGGTATCAGTTGATACTGTTTGTATTTTGAATTTGTTTCAGGAAACAAGATATGCCTCTAGCCTGATAGTATAGAGTTTGATTATCTATATATTTTATGTTTGGTTTCAAGTATGGGTTTGATACTCTATATATTTTATGTTTGGTTTCGAGTGTCAGTTTGATACTCTATATGTTTTATGTTCCATTTCAAGGCTACCATTTTGGAGTCTTACATGTTATGAGAATAAGGCTCCCAGTAGTCTAAGAAGTGTATTTAAGAACTGCTATTCTTCACCTTAGAAGAAGCAGACTTCGGTAGACAGAGTTTTTAATATACTTGGTTGAACAATTACTCTCTTCAGTTCACTTCGAGAATCTTTAGTTTGAGATCTACCAAATATCTCATAGACTTTAGTAGTTGCGAAACAGTAAGAAGTCCATTCAACAACTTCAGCTAAAGCCTTTGGACTTTGATTCACTAGTTACCAATTTCGGTAAAGAACAATACCCGTTAACTCTACGATTACCGAATCTCCCAAGAGGCAGTTACATAGTAGGTCCATGTTGCTGTCCCCTTTCTCTCTTTCTTACTTTCAAATATGACTCACTGTTAGTCTTACTGGCATGATAGACAAAACAAAAACCCCTGCCCTAATTACTTTTATGTTTATCAATTGACAGAATTGGCCAACTTACATCAGCCAAACAAGTTAACCACGGACTAGACCTTTACCTAATTGAAGATAAACCACTGTTTATACCTTTTATAGCTAGGAGGCAGAAAAGAATAAGCACTTGAAAAGAGGTAAAGTGATAGAGAGGTGGGACTTAAAACGAATGAACAAATTCTGTTTAATTTTGTACTTAGTTAGCAGATCGGTTCATCAAACTGGAATTATTGTCCTCTGTGAGGGCTCTACCGGCATAGGATACCTGTATTGTCTCGTCAGAGATTTGAGTTTGGGCAAGGTAGATCTCTTCTTGACCAATGGCTCAGTAAAGTATCGCTCTCCAATTGCTGGTATTTATACCCACTTTACTTCCGCAATTGATTTATGTCTATCTTACATTTATAAACCTCATCATTACTCTGGGCAACAGCTGTGCTCATTGTTATAGTGATTATCATCATGACTTCGGCTTCATTTCCCTTTTTAATATGTTCTGACGTTGTTCACCAAATTTAGTACCATTCTACTCGTTCCGGAAGACCTTTTGTAGCTACCAAATTCCGAATACACTATGAGAACATAAGTAGTTAACTACTCGAGCACGCGTTCCATGTCAACCCTCGGATGAACTATGATATCATACAAATACATGAATCGGCAATGAAGAACTTAGGGGTTCAAGGTTTGGGTTTTACCGTATTTTGCCAATTAGGCGGGTGCTGGCGCAGTGTGGGCAGTTCTGGCAGTTGTAGCCGGCAGGAACTTGAGGGGCCCCGACAGAGACTGCATGACTTAGTGAAAACACGCAAGTTGTCGGTAGGCCGCTCGCAGTGAATGAATATTATTACGTGCTTGTGGCAGCTGGGGGGCGGGGCGGGGTACTGTAGTAAGAAGTGAGGAATAGTGTCATTTTGGGGGTACTTGTAAAATGCACAAGTGATGATGAGCTGTGTCGTTGTGTCGGCCGGTTGGTTCCGTTGCCACTTCTGCGCAGCCCTCGCAATACCGGCCTAGATCGCGATATATTTCAACAAGTACTGCACAGTACAGTACCGGCACTAGTATGATAGGCGGCAATTTCAGAAATTGGGAACCAGGGGTGTCTGCGGCTGTTCATCAGAAATTTCTCGACTGCAGTATGGGGAGCAAAGGGCAAGTGAAACTAACTGTCGTGCACGTATTCGCTTCCGAGCCGTTAGGCCGATCGAGGGTTCTGGCATCGCGAAACCGATGTGTCTAGGAAAGGAACGGGAAGAGGGTTCACCAGACTTGTGGGTGAGTGAAAGCAAAGAAAGGGAAAAGACAGTACCGGTACCGGTTCTCGGGTGGGGGGGCTAATGCCTTGAGCACCTCGGTAACTTATGGGTCAAATTGGACTAGATATGGTACAGTACCAGTACTCGTACAGCGTTCATGGAATTTCTTCTCTTTTACAATCGATATGCTAGGCGCATATCGGAAGCGGCCACTCATTGGGAATGTTCGCCGACTACTTGTAACATTAGCATCCATGTGAATGATGCATCTGGGTGGCGACGAGTTCCAATTGACCCGTGAGGCTCGCGTTCTCCCAACATACGAGTGCGAGTACTCAAGTACCGGTAGAATCACGTCCTGAGTTCAAGCATAACTTAGAGCCGACCATAGTAACTAGTAACTTAATTTACCTGTTATCCCCTAGAAATGAGGTGCTGCCCACAGCGATATAGTGAGGGACCTCTGTAGCCAGAGTACTTTGCCAAGAAATATTGTTCATCTTCAACCCCAAAGGATGTTCAACCACCACTCTGATGAGAACTATAGCTCTATCATGTGATAGAACAGATGACCCCCCACACGTTAATAGAAAGAAAATAGGAATATCTGCAGCCCTCACTGAGCTATCGTTTTTTGAAAGTAGGTCAAAGTTTGTGTAGGAGTAGGGAACGTCCGGACACGTTAATTACTGTTAATATCCTTGGGAAACACGGTTAATACATGTTTGCCAAGGTATTAACCTGTCATAATTCCTGTCTTGGCAAGTTACTATACTAGTACTAAGCTAAAACGAATGCCCGCCTGTTCCGGCTACAAGAGTCCCTCACCATACTCCCGGAGAAGAGGTGCCGAGTCACTCCTCAAATCTGCACCCCCATTAAATCCTACTGTGCTCTAGACCTCGAGTAGATAACGCGTATCTCGTAACACAAGGCAGGACATAACTCTCGCATCTTGCAAGCATGTAGCTTCGCACCAATCGAGCACTATCCCGCATGGGTGCTCGGGTGTCATAGGGTAGGAAAGCATATCTATTGGTTGGTGTTGAAAATATGCTGTATCTGCCTACCATATTAGATGACGGGTCCCCTGTGATACAGCACCGGTAGTCTAGGTCCTTAGTGATTCAGCACCGGGAGTGGTGCGGGGCAGCTCTACTGATGAGTTCCAAGCACACCCCTTTGCGCTCTCGAGAGAAGGGTAGTCTCCAGCCCTCCCAGCTTTCCAATTTCCCAGATTCTTCTTCACTTCTTTGGAAATTATCCTGACGAGTATCAACGAACATATTCAATTCCTACGTCCACACAGAACACCTTCTTTCTTAAGCACCCACCGATCACATGGCCAATCAAGAGTCGAGCGCGCATTCTGAGGGACTTCGCTCACACCAACGGCATCTTCTCCGACCTCGATGGCATGATCTAGGAACATCTGTTCTATACTTGTATTTGCGCTTACAATAATTAGTGTCGGTAGCTATGACTCTGGCGCTGCAGTCAATAGCAATAATCGAGGCGATTACACCGGCAACACCGGTTCTAAAAACATCATCGGCTCCGGTAACATCATCCACAACTATTGTTGCCGTTGCGGGGGCATGGACTTGCCCAAAAGTCATGCCGAAATTTTGCAATGCCTATACACGTCCAAATACGAGGAACACAGGGATCGGGTTCGTAGGCCAGTGGATGGAACTTGCATATGGGTTACGGAACATCCAAAGTATAAGGAGTGGTTGGAAGGAAAGACATCTGGCGTCCTCTGGCTATCGGCAGACCCAGGCTATGGGAAATCCGTCACCGCTTCGTTCCTCGTGAAACATTTGGAAAGCCGGATGGATGCCACTGTTTGCTACTTCTTTTTCAAAGATGATTACGAGGAACAGAGGAGCGCAACATTTGCTCTTTGTGCCATGCTACATCAGATTTTCAAGCGGAGAACGGATCTCATTGAATTTGCAAAGGAAGAGTTTAATGCTAAAGGAAAGGGGTTTACTGGGGAGGTCAATGCATTGTGGAATATTTTGGTTAAGGCGGTGACTGAGGGGCGGTGTGGCGAAGTGATTTGTGTTGTGGATGCCTTGGACGAGTGCGAGGAAAAGTCCCTACACCAGCTTATTAGCCGTGTTGCCAGTCTCCCCCACTCACAGACTCCCGACATACCTTTGAAATTCCTAGTTACAGGTCGCCCGTATCACAAAATCGAGAGAGAATTTGGCCTATCTGCAGAGACGATCCGGCTGAAAGGGGAGGACGAAGTCAACGCTATAACTACTGATGTCAATCGCGTTATAAATGAGGGTATCAAGAACCTAGAGTCATACTGGAGGCGGACTGGGAAGCTGGAATATTTGCGAAATCTCCTCAAATCTTTGGCCGATCGGACATTCCTTTGGGTTTCTCTTATTCTCGAGATCTTGGAGGACAGTGAGGATGATTCGGTGGAGGAATTTACAAGCATCGTCTCCACTGCGCCGCGCGATATAGCAGAATTGTACACCAAGATGCTTAACAAAAGCAGATCCCCGGACAAAGCCCGAAAAATCCTCAGTATTGTGGTAGCAGCTGCAAGGCCGCTTACACTTCGAGAAATTAACGCAGCATTCAGAATCAAGAGGGAGCACAAGTCCGTCAAGGACCTCGGGGATTTTCCAGCTAATTTCGACAAGTCGGTGAAAAATTGGTGTGGGCTTTTTGTTCGGGTTATTGATTCGAAGGTCTATCTCGTTCACCAGACGGCGAGGGAGTTCCTGATTAAGGGATCCTCATCAGGTCAGGGAAACTGGCAGTACACTCTTTGCTCCAAGGATTCTAACTTTTTATTGGCTGACATTTGTCTCTCCTATCTATCACTGGAGGACTTTGAAAACGACCCATTAGTGATAAATTCTTACTGGCATTGGGGCGATGAAAAATATCTTGGTTACTTACAGAAATATTCCCTTCTCGATTACGCAGCTACGCATTGGGCAGACCACTTCCGGGATTCACAGGCTCGGCAAATGGAGTTATTCGAGTCTGTGGGACTGATTTGTGAAGGCAGATCTAAACGGTTTCAGACATGGCTTAAGGTATACTGGTCAAGTATCCGTTGTGACTGGTTAAGTGCATGCCCGGATGATTTTACACATTTGATGATCGCATCTTGGCTTGGGCAAGAGGCGGTCGTCCAACAACTATTGCAACGGGGAGCAGATACCGATGCTCGAGCAAGTAAATATGGCACCGCATTAAACATAGCAGCTTTCCGGAAAGAGAAGGATACAACCAGAACGCTAGTGCAGAGCAACGTCAAAGCCTATCTAGGTGGGAAGGAGTATAATATCTTACATGTGAATGGGCCCTTCGTGTAGGTGATTAGGGCATGACTGACAATAGATTCGTATTGCTTGATAGACTGTACGTGAATCCGCCGTCCTCCGAGGGAGATAGAGCTAATTCTAGAGACGCCCCGGATTGCAGAAGGCAAGTAGAGATCCCTGATCATGTCTCGTCCACATCATTACATCGCTGATGCCAAGGCGTGGGAACTACAGAGAGTAAGTAAATCGTGTTAAGGGATATTGGAGGTCCATCGTGACTAACTCCGGATTGACGCATGAATGTAGAGTGTAAGTTAAAATTTCCAACGCCACTACATAATAGTATAATGTTTGCTGATTTGTAGGGAGATACAGGAGGTAGGAGACTCGGTATATAGCTCAGATAATAGAAGTGACGGCTAACTGTAGAGCTACCGGCCGGCATAGCTTGTACGTAAAAGGATCACGTCAGCTTAAGATATAGGACAATTGCTGACATTAGTTCGTGACATGTCGCAGCGTGTAAGTGGACAAGATCAGTGCTGGTGCCAGGAGGATATAACTACTGACCACGACTTTGCTGAGTGTTGTAGCGAGTAAGTGAACAGGACCAACCACAGTTCTGGAACCAGAGGATTGCTAACCTCAGACTCGCCGAGTGTTGTAGTGGGTAAGCGAGCAGGACAAACCACTGTTCTGGGGCCAGAAGATTGCTAACCTCGGACTCGCCGAGTGTTGTAGGAGGTAAGTGAACAGGACCAGCCACTGTTCTGGGACTAGAAGATTACTAATCTCGGACTGGCTGAGTGTTGTAGGAGGTAAGTGAACAGGATCAATCACAGTTCTAGGACCAGAAGATTGCTAACCTCAGACTCGCTGAGTGTTGTAGGAGGTAAGTGAACAGGCTAAACCACAGTTCTGGGACTAGAAGATTGCTAACCCCGCACTGGCTGAGTGTTGTAGTGGGTAAGTGAGCAGGATAAACCACAGCTTTGGGACCAGAAGATTTCTAACCTCAGACTCGCCGAGTGTTGTAGGAGGTAAGTAAAACAGAATAAACCATGGTCATGGGACCGGAAGATTGCTAACTTCGGACTTGCTGAGTGTTGTAGCTGGTAAGCGAACAGGATCAACCACAGTTCTGGAACCAGAAGATTGCTAACCTCAGACTCGCCGAGTGTTGTAGGAGGTAAGTGAACAGGATCAACCACAGTTCTGGGACCAGAGGATTGCTAACGTTAGACTCGCTGAGTGTTGTAGTGGGTAAGTGAACAGGATTAACTACGGTTCTGGGACCAGAAGATTGCTAATCTCAGACTCGCCGAGTGTTGCAGGAGGTAAGTGAACAGGATAAACCACGGTTCTGGACCAGGAGATTGCTAACTTCGGACTCACCGAGTGTTGTAGCTGGTAAGTGAACAAGATCGACCACAGTTCTGGGACCAGAATATTGCTAACTTCAGACTTGCTGAGCGTTGTAGCCAGTAAGTGAGCAGAATAAACCACAGTTCCTGGGCTAGAAGATTGCTAACCTCAGACTCGCTGAGTGCCGCAGCGAGTAAGTGAACAGGACCAATCACAGTTCTGGAACGAGAAGATTGCTAACCTCGAATTCGCCGAGTGTTGTAGCTGGTAAGTGAACAGGATCAACCATAGTTCTGGGACTAGAATATTGCTAACTTCGGACTTGCTGAGTGTTGTAGCCGGTAAGCGAGCAGGATAAACCACGGTTCCTGGGCCAGAAAAGTGCTAACCTGAGGCTCGTCGAGTGTTGTAGCGAGTAAGTGAACAGGATCAACCACAGTTCTGGGACCAGAAGATTGCTAACTTCGGACTTGCTGAGTGTTGTAGCCGGTAAGTGAGCAGGATAAACCACAGTTCCTGGGCCAGAAGATTGCTAACCTCAGACTCGCTGAGTGTTGTAGCGAGTAAGTGAACAGGATCAACCACAGTTCTGGGACCAGAAGATTGCTAACCTCGGATTCGCCGTGCTGTAGCAGCTGGTAAGTGAACAGGATCAGCCACAGTTTCTGGACCAGAGGATTGCTGACCTCCGACTCGTTGAGTCTTGTAGGGGGTGAGTGAATAGGATCAACCACAGTTCCTGGGCCAGAAGACTGCTAACCTCGGACTCGCCGAGTGTTGTAGCTGGTAAGTGAACAGGATCAACCACAGTTCTGGGACCAGAAGATTGCTAACCTCGGACTCGCTGAGTATTGTAGGAGGTAAGTGAGCAGGAACAGCCACGGTTCTTGGGCCAGAAAATTGCTAACCTCGGACCGACTGAGTGTTGTAGCTGGTAAGTGAACAGAATCAGCCACAGTTTCTGGACCAGATGATTGCTGACCTCCGACTCGTCGAGTCGTGTAGGGGGTGAGTGAATAGGATCAACCACAGTTCAGGGACGAGAAAATTGTTGACCCTTGGCCTGCTGGCTGTTATAGCGAGTAAGTAACAGGAACAACCACGGTCCTGGGACCCGAAAATTTCTGACCTCTGACTCGCTGAGTGTTCTAGCTTGTAAGTAAACAGGATCAATCGCGGTTCGTAGACGAGACAATTGCTGATACCGGGCTTGTTACTTCGTTCAGGCGGTACGCCGACCTGCACCCCCGGTTATTTCATATTTCTCCTTATCTAATATATATCTCCCCCGTTATAGGTTGTATGTGGTTGACAACCCCCAACTTCCCTATTACTGCTGCTGATTTTAGCCTAACTTCACTCCTGGTTTCCCCAACAGGAAGTCAGTGCTCCCAATATCCATATCATACCACTTCAGAAGGCTAACCAATTATTGCTTGGCCGTACTAGTTTGTATGCAAACCTGAATCCCCTCCCCTGGTTTTCGCTGATATTTACTTGCTATTACCTTATAGCTTGTTAGTTAATCACTTTGTTTCCATTTGCCCTTCTTGGTAACGCTGATTTGCCTTGCAACCATTTCATCAACATAGGAAGTGAGTGATATTCTTTTACTATTACCAACCCTACCAATCCTTCCGGCACAGGATATCTGTTAACCTTTTTTTGTAGCCAGTGAGTCGCTCCAGTTTGTTATCCTCACCCTTGTCGCAGATTACCATTGATCCGGTAGTAGTTTTGTATCCCGGATACACCTGATCCGCACACCCTGCCGAGCGAGGACACGACCTTGTCATGAAGCGCCAGTCCGGCGAGTGGTGAGATTATGCCTTGTTTTTTTCATCTTTCTCTTTAACCAATACCTAAACGACTTACACACTATTTATGGGAATAAAGGTCTCTAGCGAATAATTTTTGTAAACCCGTCGTTCATTCAATTTGGGAACAGATTCAAGGCCTCTGTGATACTTTGCACATATTCTACTCTTGGTTCTCGGGGTTTAGCTGAGTGGGGGGGGGGTATTATAGTTGTAGCAGGATCTAGGAATTTGTGTGGCTCAACTGTCGGCGGTGTATTGTGTTAATATTACTCCTGTACTCGCACCTTTAGACTTTTATTGCTCTGCAACATTACAACCCTTAGTAACCATAACCTAGTGACCGCGACATGACCCGGCAGGCATCCAACCCGGCAGAAAACTGTTATCATCAGGAGAACTTGGTACACTAAGGCTACGATACCAGTGATGGTATGACCGTCACCAGCGATTACTCACTCCCCAATTATTCTCTAACTTCCAACCATTTCGTAAGCAACAGCACCATCGATCAGAGGTCTATCTGGGGGGGGAGGGGTGTGAGAGGTGGGATCGGAGGTTGAGGAGCGAAGGGAGGGAGACAAGACTCGGTATGAAGCGACACCAGGGAACGGAAGGACAGTGGGGGAATCATTGGAAACCGTCGCCTATTCTGGATGATATTTGTTCCTCAGGTAGTCGTGAATTTCCACAAGTAGAACCACATCTCTTTTGTTCGCAGTGGCAGGAGTGCCCCGGTTGAGAATGATTTATATTTCCCGCCCTAACTTATAGGAGATCACCAGAAGACCATAACGAGATGTAAGTGTTCGTTGCTGGCAATCATAGCAGCGTTTGTAGCAACGCCATCGCCCGGTAAGATCTCATAATATCATCAGCAATTACTCTTGAATATTCTAGGTACAGGCTCTGTGGGTTAAGAGGTAAAGTTGCTAGTATGGTGATACGAGTTCTGGTGAAACCCTCACTGATGCTTGCTATCGTACCTCACCCCAGTCGGCGCCTGCTCACCTGGTATGATATCCGTGGTTATGATAACGATATGTGTATTTGTTAATGACTTCGTTAGGGCGTAATCAACCAACTCTGGCCCGGATTTTAAGCATGTGGATGTATGATACTTTCATTCACATAACCAGAGGTCAACAGAACCCACTGCTAGCTTCTTGTAGGGTTCTATGAACCACTGCACATCCCTTTGGTTCTGGGTTTCGAAAAGTCTCCTAAGTGCTCATGAGCCACCGAGTTTTCTCAGCGGCAGTGCCGCGAGTGATATTTGATGTCGGAGTGGCATGCTACAGAAGGCCATCAGCAATGAAAATTACGATTTCACTAGGTTGTTGCGCACTCTCGGGTGATGTACCGCTGCTTTCTGGGAATTCTAACTCTGTTGGAATTCGATCGCTACGATATTTAGATGGGGGCCTATTCTGGATACGAAGGGGAAAATGCTGTAACTTGAGGAACGAGGGGATAAACGGGCCAGTATTTACTGATCGATCAACCGGTTCGAGAGGTGAGACGACTCTCGCTTCTTGAAATCTAGATTTATATCTTGTACAGCATTATTTGTAACTACCCTAGTAGACTCGGTCAACCAGCGTACTTGGAAAACGACAGATTTTCATGGGAGAATCCAGAAGCCTATCCATTCCTGCCCCTTGGATTTTTTTTTTCCGGCATTTACGGTCCTTCCATCCATATGGCTCTTAAAAATATGTGAGAGTCCCATCACCGAAGCAAGAAAATAGGATCTAGGGACTTTGGCTATTTCAGTTGCTTCAGCGCGAGTATCGCCGAACTTGCACACAACCCGCACGGCGCCACCGAGGGCCGAGCTTGCGGTATTTTCCCCTTCACCTGGCGAGAAGGGGAATTCCAATGTCCCATGTATGATGGCACATTTTTTTTCTTCTGTTCGAGTTCTTTACGGTATATTGTTCGGATGTATCGTTGATAAATGGTTCTTTAGGTTAAGGAACGAGAGTGCGGAGTGAGCTTCCTACTCACTATTGCGAATATGAGGGTGGATGTGGAGGTTGATATTCCACATCATGACTTGCGTCACTAAGATGGAGTACTTATATACCGCTCATGTCTCCCTTAGCTAGACCTAGGTAGAGAACAATCTTCCGCTGCAACCCTTCAATTCCGAACATGTATGATATTATGGTGCTATGCCAGCCGTCAATTTCCACCACTTGGGAAACACTAGCAAACAAGTTATATATAAAACGATAACAATTGAACAACTAGGGTGGGTAATTGGTATCATTGAATTCTCTCTGGTTTTCTCTCCTCGAAGTCTCGAGGGCCCTTTGCCAGGTTGGCGTATCATGACTTGATCGAAAAAAAAAAAAACTCCCCGCATGTTAAACCTTAAAATCACATCAGATTATAATCATTATTTTGAAATTATACACATGCCAAACAACTCCTGATTCGGCCCCGATTCCACCTGCAATTATTTTACTAAATATTATCCCTTGGGCGGTCTAAGACAGTAAAATTCGCGACCACACCTGGCCAGGTATGTGTAGTAGGGGCAGAGGACAGCGTGGTAATCCTTTCCAACAGAGAATTCACCCATTGAGATACCCTTAGGATTCAAATCGATCGAAATCGACACAAGGGGTCTGCATTGGTAGCTATGAGTACTGGCCCTGTGTGGTATGCACACTGAAAGCAGCTATGATAGTTGTCTATATCTCACAATTTCATACTCGTTAGCAAGCAAGAAGTACCCGAAAACAGGTGCCGTGAATCTATAATAGAAACTTATATATATATGCTCACGCATCCCTTGCACACATGTACTTTGCCGGTGCCGGTTTCCGAGTGCGGTACTGGTACTTGGCTGCACGGGTACTGTACAGTACAAAATCAATCGGCAGAGAACAACAGACCATAGTCTTCAAAAGCAAACTACAAACCCCTCCCTGTCTACTCCTTATTGTAGGCCTGTGTCTATTTCTCCAGATCCATGAAAATTTCGCCGCGGTTGCCATCAATGAAATAGTGGCAAAGGTCATCGACAGTAAGCAATAACAGGAATGAAAACGGCTTTAAAAAAAAAAGGGAAGAGGGGATGTATGATACTCGAGTAGAGAAGTTTGAGATAATGCCAATGAAGCATGGAGGGTTCAGCGAGTTGTATAGGGAAGGAATATTTTAGTGGATGCCTGACCCTGCAGATCCCTTTTGGAGGGGGTACCGGTAGTTTCCGGTGGGTTATTGTTGGGGGGAGCTTTGTTGATTTCTCATCATCCTCCAACCCGGAAGGAAATGCTTTTTTCCGTTCCAACCGCATCCCACATACCCGTACTCGTAGTAATCCGAAAATACGAGTCGTGACTCTGTATTACGCACAGATCTTTTGCCATATATTTTACGAATCTTTGTTTTGGGATACTTCTTGCCTGTAACGAGTACATTATTTTGAGCATAAATCGTATTTTTCACGGTATAATGAAACATCGCTCCAAACAATCCGCCAGTGTCCCGGTTAGCCAAACTTGCATGCTACGTCGCAATCGGCATCCGCCCGTTCCGGTGGCGTCTTTGTTATCCCCTCACGCCCCACTCGAGGCAGCTAGTGGGGGAGGGGGGGGCGACGGAAAGTTCCCAACAGCATCTCATGCCGTATTACCGATAGAGCCGGCCGTGTCGAGCCTATCCCCGATCCCCAATAAGACAGCCAGAATCTCCACTAACCCGAGGCACCTTATGCTACACCATGGAGTCTTGTAATTTTGTAAGTCCCTTAGGCCTATTTCTCATCTTAATAGGGATAACGGTGGATGACCGATCGTGCAGCGGTAGATAGAAGACAAAGTGAATATGTGGGGAACTATATCAGTGTGTGGACAAGAGTGAGAGGTATGGTAAACAACTTTGTTCGTCAACCCTTCCTCAAAACTAATGGTAAAGACAGTTGTATAGGTAAAACATAATCAATGCATCCTGATCCTCCCCTAGATCACTGCACTTATCTCTGTCTCCAACACATGCCCCATTCCTCCACACACTTCTATGATAACAAAGAAAAGACATGTCTGGAGAATCTACTATGCAAATCTCTGAACCTCCACACTAATCTATCGAACTTCTGAACTCTCTTCAAGACTCCCGAAACTTCCACAATCTACTCCGATTAGTCAACATCCATCTAGAACCTTCAACATCTCATACCGCCAGGCCGGACCCCCATTCTCCATGGGAAACTTGGAATACTGGTAGTTGAAAGAGCTTATATTACCAGTGGTTCTCATTCCCCTCATGTGTATTCTTTTTTCGTGTCATATCGTACCGGAAGTGTTTTCTTTTTCATATCACCTTTAACGACAAACACCACCGGACCCGCATGATACTAGAGCCTGGTGTGGTTCCCACAAGCTGGAGACCGAGAAGGCCGGTGGCTGATTGTAACAAGCTCTCGGGTTTGACAAGCATGTATTGGGGGGGTCCAATTGCTCCTCTGACAAGAAACCCGTTTCTGATATAATAACAGGGTATTTTACAGCTGTGCTTACCGTACCCAAAAGTCGAAACCCGAGAAAAGGGATTCTTTCTCGGTGTGAAGAAGCCAAGTATCACTCTCTATTACATTACCACCGGTATGGCACCTGCCCCGAAGGCGACTACTACTACTGCTACTATCTACTTTTATGCACTGTTAGCATGATGTCGTATGGTACTACTAGTGCAGCGTCCCCGTAAATCAGAAACCGTTGCTGCCAAGCTGTGCTGCCTGTCTCCAATCCTATCCGGCCATCCATTTGGATATCGTGATATCGTAACCCCAGACCCTCCCTGTCGTACCTTTGATAGAGTGCCAGACACCAGAAGTCAATGCCCATTGGTGGTCCATTTTGCTTACATAATACCACGGTGGTAGGGCTTGGCAGAAATCTGTGCTAAAAAAACACCATTCGGGTGCGGTTCGGCATTTTGCAATCTCCACGAATATTGCTCTTGTTGAAAATCGGAAAAATTTAATAATAGAACCAAAGAGGGGCGTATTCTGAGAAATTCTATTCAGCTATATTTTTTCAATAGTGTGGTCGCGGTTGGAAATGTTTGGGAGCTCTCATATTATTATTCAGTTGGTGCCTTGGTTGGTTTCACACCCCCCCCACGGCGCTGTACTGTACCGCTACCGACCTACCTTAGATTGGCCCCGACCTCGCCCTCTTCCCTATCCACCAACCTGCTGCAAAGTGCACGAAAAAACATCCGCCTTGAAAGACTATGTCCCTCCTCGCCCTTCCGAACGAGCTCCTCCTACAAATCTCCGCTTTCCTAATCCCACCAGATGTCAACTCCCTCCTACGCACGAACCACCATCTGGCAGCACTTTTAGCCCCTGTTCTGGTCCCCAGCCTATTCCGACCCCATTCAGAGAAATACGCGAGAAGAGCCCTCTACGCCTTCGCCTCACGCAATGACAGGGTCACCGTCAAAAAGCTCCTATCCATGGGGATCCGGAAAAATATCGCCGCAGACATGGGCATTCTTCACGATGCCGTATCTTCCCGTCAAAGCGTAGCCGTCGTTCAAACGCTCCTGGACTGTGGTCTCAATGATGTGGTCCCGACCAGGTCCTGGTCCGGGACGGCACTGCACGTGGCGGTCGAAACCGGGCGTGTAGACGTGGCGGAGGTGCTGCTTCGCAGCGGAAAATTCGATGTGAATGCGCTCGATTGGCAAGCCTTCACGCCACTGCACCTCGCCGTGGACAAGGCGAACGAGGAGATGCTCCTCCGCCTGCTGAAGGAGAAAGACGTCGACCCGAACATCGCGAACAATAACTCCTTCACGCCGCTGTACTTTGCCACGTTCCGTGGGCTGGAGGGGTGCGTGCGCTTGCTCCTCGCCGACGAGAGGGTCCATGTCAACGCGCCAAATACAAACGGGTGGACGCCGCTGCACCGCGCCGTCGACGACGCCGATGTTGCCCTCGTCAAGCTATTCCTTTTAGATCCCCGGGTCGATCCGAACGTTCCGTATGCGCTGGATGGCTCCACCCCGATGCATCTCGCTGTGCGCAATTACCAGAAGAACAAGCTAACCGTGCTCCGGCTGTTGCTCGACGATGCTAGGGTCAGGACGGACCTTCGTGACCTGTCCGATCGCACGCCCTTACAGCTCGCCGTCCACCGGGACGACAAGGAGACCGTGTCCGTTTTGTTGGAGTGTCACAGGGTGGACGTCAACCTGCAGGATGGGCTCGGGAATACCCCTTTGCATTTCGCAGCGATGGGTGGGTCCTTTGCAGTTATCAAGGAACTGCTTGGAAGATTGAATTTAGATCTCGACTTGAGGAATGTGGACGGAAATTCCATCAGGGATTGGAAGGGGCACCGGAGGTTGGCTCCGGAGACGGAACAATTTTTAGAGGCTTGTTTGAGGGATCGAGGGTGAAGATGGTGTTTAGGAATACGCCAGCAGAAGAGCAAGAAGAAAAAGCGTGCACGGATCAAGTCTTGGGCTGGTAGCGGTATCAAAATTAGGGAGGTTTGGTGTTCTTTGTACAATACAGGACTACAACTTGTATATAGATTAGTGGCCGGTATCATACATCTCCAAGTTACAGTCGCACCCCGTTATAACGAACCCATCACGAATTCCCCCGTTATAACGAACTATGCTATTATAGCTAATGAATTTGAATTGATTTCCCAGATGCCCAATCCCTTTCACCACACAAATTTAATCCGTTGCAACGAACCAGTAGCTAAATAAACCAGATCCACATATGTCTGTCTAGCTATAAAAGCCATGGCCATACCGTGAGGGAGGGAGAGATAGAAATTTACGTCTTGAAGAGTCCATACCGTACAGATGGGGCTCCTACCACCGTAACCACCATAATAACCACCTCCCCCAAATTTCCCTCGAATTTGTGCTAAACTTTTACAGCCAGCTGTAGCCAGCGCCACTCTGTACTTTCTTCTCTAAACCCCTTCACAACAGCCCGCTCACGGTCCCTATTCAACTTTGGAAGACCGATCCACCCGCTAACATGAACAAAAGAGACCTAATACTTGGCCTTCGTCATAGAGGGGGTGTTGCGACTGTACCCGGTTCTGCAACACGCAGTGCCCAGTTATTTAGCTGCAATCCCCCCGTGACAGTTATTTCCCCATAAAACGTGGGGTGAATCCGCTACATTCAACTTCTAGGAATACGGTAACCCCAGGAGGCCTGAAGGGTGGGGGGGAGGGGTCGACTGGTAGGAATGGAATGCGGAAGCAAAATCGCAGGTGGCAGTCAGAGCTTAAACAGTATCGCGGGGAGGGGGGAGGGGCGGCATTTTGGAGTTGAGCCTAGAAAATATCGTTCGAGTGATAGTTTGTGCGCACGGGATATATCATGCCGAACATTTATTAGTCTTGAGGCTGGCTTAGTCTGACGCCCAAGCGATCCTATATATAGGTTTGGTGGGTATGCACGGCACAGTAGATAGGCTTGGAAATCTTCGCTTTTTAATGAAGGGTAGTACAAGTATTGTATATGACCTAGGTTTGGTGTCGTACTATCTTGTTCTTCCATGACAATTCGAGCTCGCTTATGATAATCACTACCACAGAAGCAAAGAAATTCAATACCTATAATATATTATTAGGAAATGAAACCTAGCGAGGGAGCAACTACACGTTCCCTAGCCACTCAGTAGAACCAGATGTGAAGTCACTGCGAGGATCAAAGATTCTAAAGAGCTGACGATCGCATCTACTGCTACTGCCGGTAGGAAGGCGAAGAGTTTGTGGCCTTAAGCTTCTGCAGCCGGAATCCTTCCAATACCACACCTACTATCTAACCCAAAGGACTAATCTTCGCTATCGCCACCAGTTTCCCCACCCACAGATATCACAAACTCTCTCCCCGCTCTTCATCTCCTCATCTCCAGATAGTCCTCCCAGCTTACTTTACTAGACTTCCCCAACTCTAGGAAGCGGCGGAGTTCTGCCGTGCCGGCGCTATTAGGCAGCGTTAGTCTATCCATATCTCAAGTGGTTCAGGGATGAATCCCATATTACTTACCGGAAAGCTTCCCGGAGGCGTAATAAACAGCTGTGGAGAAAAAACTCTATTTCTCATAAACTCAGTATATAAGGGGTAGTTGCTTGCTGTATTGGGTGATACTGAGCGAGTCCTCGGTGCGGATGACTGACCCTCCCGGGTAGCGGGTCGCTCGGCTCTGCTGGTTCTGCCTTCCGGCTCTGCTTGAGGTGTTGGTGTTGATGCTGCTGGCCTCATTTGTGTCAAAGGCTGAGGTGGAAACCCGGGGATGGACACAGGACGTCTGTACAAGTTTTCAGGCCGTACGCGGGGCCGCATGTCTAGAGGTAGAGTGGTCTCCAGGGACTCATCCTCGGGTGGGTATTCCGTTGGCGAGCGACCAGTAGGATCAATGATGCTCCAAAAATCCGGATTAAGAGCAGCATCATCGGGCATGTCACTATCTTCATCTTCACCGTCTGTTGCCGGGCTCGGGGGGTCGTCCACATCTTCTCCTATAGCACGTCGGAATGGAGGTAACTCTCCAGCACTTACCCTATAGTCTTCTTCCCTCTTTCTATTATTCCTGAACCTGGTTTGATTAGCCTCAAGCCTGATTAGTAAGTTCACTGTATATTCGCCTCTATCTAGTTCCTCGGGCCCAGGGAATGAACTACGTTGTGGCGGTAGCGTATCCGAAAAGGTTTGCGATTCCATCCTTGTGGTCAGGTAAATGGAATGCACACAGGAGAAAACCCCCATATTGCATGCCATCACCCAGAGGGGTTCTTTCCATAGTGAACATCCCATGAGGTCAAGTAGAGTCGAAAGGTGATTTGAGCTTCCGGCAATTAGAAGGCTGACGGCGCCTATACACGAGAAGCAGACCCATCCACTATAAGTTTGAACCTCAACAAAGTAGAGAGCGATGATGGATGCATAAGAAAGAGTGATGATGGTGCTGACCACCAAGGTGACGAACGAAGGCCGCACGGTATCCGTATTATCCATCTTTTGATATAATGTTGGTAAATCTCTTGTTTTTTCAGGACTGGTAATGTAACAATGGAATGTAGGGTTCTGGTGTTAGTGGCAACGATGGCAGTGTTTAATGGCGGGGGTGTTAATGGTCGTCCCATCATCTATAATACGCTAGCTATATCCTCGGAATCAAAATGGCAAATACAGCCCTCTTGAATTCACCTCATTCAAGCTCATACAGCGTTTCTCGAGAGGCAAAATGTTTCAAAGGGGTCATTTGGCAGAAGGTAAGGCCACTCCATTTATTGTCTCATCCTATTTTTGGAATTCACTAGATACTGCTCGGCATGCTCTCGAGGAGTGTAGAAGAGTGCCATGGGCTGCATGGATACTTTTGAAAAAATGGTCAAACACGCTCCAGGAGTTATGGAAAGCATGAGTCTCGGTTAAACATGTCTTTCCTTTTGTTATCATGGAAGGACGCAAGGAAATTGGAAGGTTCATGGAGGAAAATAGATATATGCCCTACATAGGCTCACTCAAAGTGATACCAGTGCAGATGCCACCAGGGCGAGCAGTACCATAAGTAAACGCATACGAGTATGATACAACAATGTGATAGTATCATCTTAAACCAGACCAAGTATCGGAGAGGAGGCACACTGAATGCCAGCCAATTCCCAACAGGAAGATTACCGAATGGCCCCGGAGCCTGTTTCCCTGTTTCTGCACCTGTTCAAAACATCTGATTTTTACCATGAAGCTTCTCCACCAATAGTGAAGTTCAAGTTTAAAGGGATAGGACACTCTTTGGGCATCCTCGGGTGTTTTCAAACTGTCCTTACACCGTTTCTCCTTACCCAGGCCTCTCCTGAATGTTACCATAAACTGTGCCATTCTCCGTTATGTTTCCTCAGGATCCCTCCCTCGATATCAGCCGACGAAATTTTGTTCTTCTTGCACATATATCGATACCGAGGAAATCCCTTGGTGTCTCCTTCGATGATCGAAATAGCAAACCGGGTTCCCAGGGGCTCTCCCAACCCAAACATTTGTACTAGAGTAGAGAAAGTTGTTGTGAATACCACTCCCCACTAAGAATACCCGGGAATCGGTTGAGCACACCACGGGGGGGAAACCAAGTCCACAAATATACCGATACAACCGATAGAGAATCATCCAAGCCATTCTGCTAGTTGGTTAGCACCTTCCCCCCTCCCTATATGATAGAGGAGCATCTGCAGGTATTTCCGCCCACCAGGAATATGTCACAGCCCATCACTCGATAAACCCAACTTGAATTTGGTGCCCAAGTCGCAACTTGAAGGGCGAAACGACAAGTTATACTCAGAGAATTTGATTTATCCATTCAATAGTGTTGGAATGACAGAGCAGTTATATCAAGAAATAAGAAAACACAGCCCGACCACGGGAAAGGGTCAAGAAACGGTCGGCAGTGACGAAGGATAGCGGGCAGGGAAACAATAGGCATGAAAGAAAGAAGAGATCTGAAACAGAAAACTCTGAGAATGCCTTCTGGGATCGCAGCAAGGGTCTGATGTTCCCCACACAGCCACCCTCAGCTTTAGTGTAGCATGGCAAAAAACAACCCAAGCCCAAAATGGCAGAACCCCTCCTCGTCCCGGAAACGGAATACCGGTACAGCCGAGCCATGTGCACCCGCAATGTCCCGGCGCCCGTGAACACAGCTGTCAGTTAGTTGCATAATTCACCACCAGAATCTTGAGGCTCCGGCCCATCTTTTGCCCGTATGCAGCAGCAGTTGTGTTTACAAACGTCAGAGCATTGCTCGAGTAGAGGATCGTACGAGTAAGCATTATTGCGCAGGAAGATTATGCCGCTTACTCATGCAACGGAGCTTGTCCCGACGGGCTCTTTCTGTGTACCGGTATTCCTGTTATTCGTACTCGAGTACGGTAGTGATGTAGATTTGGAGAGCCGGTACCTGGTTACGGTACGCTTTTATCTCGCAACACTATGCGAGAGGATCGCTTCTCAATGATATTTGATGTTGAACAATCTCTCCACTACTTGCCGTTTTCAAAAGTATCCGGCATCCCGCTGTACGAGTACGGTACTGGTGCTCGAGATTCACTGCCCCAGGGAACTGTGGATCCAACCTTAGGGATTCGTTCTTTGAAGGGATGCAAAAGAGGGGGTTGGTAGGGTGCATAGAATAGGAGTGCTCGAGTATCATACCGGTTTATACGAGTAGAAGTCATTAGACTACTCGTAGTCTCCACTTCCCGCAACGACGCGTCATTCCAACTAGCTTGGTGAGGCTTAGCAACCCAGTTTTGGTTTCCATTTTCACCATAGGGGTGGCCGACGACAGGGTCTCATGAGGTACTTGTATTGGAGCACTGATATCCAGCATCCCTGCCAGCCCTGCAATATCCGGATTCAGAGACAGAGTCACCCGATAAGGATTAAGGATTTCCCAATACGGTGAAACGCCAGCCTACGGGACGTACCGGTATTAGATCTATATCATTAACCGGTATTCATAATTCTCTTAACCTGTCAAACTCAACATATTATGATACCGGTATTGTCGGGGCTGATGACCTGACATTGGTAGTGGATTTCAAGAGTTTCTACTCGAGTACCGGTACCGGTACGCCACTGCACCGGTACAGTATTTCGCGCGCACTTGCGAACTTCTGAGAACATCTGGGGACGCCGCTGTGGGGTGGCTTTGATCCCTCTCCTTTACAGTAGCCCTACCGGTATCACCACCAACCAGAAGCACGCGGTGTGGTTGATTCTAGAACTCGATCGCCTGTTCGACCCACGAGGACAATCAATGGAGACCCGGCTTCCAGGGGATGCCGATATTGCACTCGCACTCGCACTTTACCGGTTCCGTAGTATGGTAAGGGTTAAAGAAGGGCTTTCTTCACTTTGGTCCAGGTGGTGGAATCCCTCGCCGTGATCCTGTGATCTGTGTGAGTTTGTTGGCGGCACTACCGTGCACAATAGAAAGCCGTTACAATCATGGGGTAACGCATCGCCCTCATGTCCGGGCCCAAGTTTTCTTCCGAGATCTCTGAGGTGCCAGTAGTGCAATTCGATACTGTACTCGAGTATCATACCAGCATCATGAACCAGCATGAGCAATAATAATAATAAAAATATGGACTACCGGTACCGGTATGGTATGGATAATAGCACCGTTATCAAATACTTGCAAAAGCACTAACTTATTAACAAATTATGGAGACGAGGTTTCAACAATTCGTGCGGGAGAAATAAAACTTGGCATCTGCACAGGTTGTCTTGGTGGGCGGAGGCAGCTCCGTAATTACACTTTGATCAAGCAAAACGTCTCTGCTTCTTGGAAGTGAGGATGATGGTCCTTTCGGGTAAAGCGGGGGGCTGGCAACCACCATGACTACCGGTACTCGTAGACGCTCGCTTTTCTATGAATAGCCTGACCTCAGGCGTTGAAAGTCAACACCATCGTTCGGGACAACGTTGCAGACTGCGGACCTCGTGTGTCGCGAGTCGCCGGTAGACCTTACCCCGAACCCTGAAGAATTTTTTTTCGTTTCTCCTTCTCCAAAAAAATCTGCCTTCATCGTCGATGGACACGAATGTGGTGGCAGTGAAGGTGATTGACTGCTCGAGTAAATTCGCGACACAAGGGTCCAACAATGCGAGACACGATTGAGGAAATTTCTTTTCTTTGTCCAGAGTCTTGGCCATCCCCGTCCTCTCCACTGGATCCCCCCCCTCCCGCCGAGATGCGAAGCTTACCGCCCGCCCCACGGTCGTTACCCCGAAAGTGAGATTCGGGCACCATTGGTTCTCTTTCCCCATCAATAGCACGGAGTAAACGGGGTAAGCTCGAGAAGGGAATTTTCGGCCACGGTGGCAGCCGGGTTCCACGACTAAACATCTTTTCGATAAGGCATTCCATAGCTACCGGTATGACAATGTGAATACCGGTACTCATGAGAACTCAAACACCCTCATTCTAGTGACTATCGATAATGGTGGTGCCTCCAAGGGAAAAGCTGTCAAAGACTACCGGTATTGTACTGCAGGGGGATTTGGTACTCGTACTGTACACATAGGGATGATTACCAACGGCCAATGTGTTTTTGTTTGTATTGAAAGTGCTTGATGCCAGCCTATAATAAAATACCGGTACTTTCAGTGCAAAAACGGGGCGGGGGGGGGGAGGTGCCAAGATCTTCCACACAATACTCGAGCAATTGTCTGTTTCAATAGGAAGTGTAAATGGATGATAATCTTGCGTTGTGTGGTGACGCCAAGGTGACTGAGAGTTAAGGATGATGGAAAAACCCCCGTGCTCGTGCTTGAAAAGGAAATAAAGTCTCGAAAGAGAGATGGGGCACAGATGATCCTTCGCTTGCTCGTGCTCCGAATAGTTGAGATCATCCAGTTCAAGTTATCCATCCCACACACGCACCGTTTGGACACAACCACCAACCAAGTCTTGGGATACCTATTCTAGAGTAAGCTCCCAGCTTTTCTGTTCTGCCCTTTCTCTTTCTTTTCTTTCCCCTTCCTTCTTTTCCCCTTCCCAGGACCGTAAATCATCGTATACAGTACGCTTCAGATCCGCTTCACTCTCTCCCTCTCCAACCAACCCAACCCAACACCCGCAACATATCCACCCATTTCAACCCTCGCTTCCGGTTGTTTGTCTTCTTCACTTATTCTTTTTTTTTCCCTCCTCATCCCTGGGTCAACTTTCATTGCTCAAAGTTAGCGCTGCAGGCGGCTCTGTGAAACGCTGCACCTTATAATAATAGGAGGCTTTGCGGTAACGAGGCACACGATACAATCCGTTTCCTTGACTGCTACTGAGTATACATCTACTGGTACCAGCACTCGCTCGATAGGCATCCCTTACAACATTCCCGTCGTCGTCATCCTTTTCTATTGTGCCCATACCGGCCTACCTATCCATCTCCCTCCACTTTGTTGACACAAACACGCCTCGCCGGGGACGCCTTTTCAATACAACATCCCCCCCCCCCCATCCCCTGCTCCACATCCATCCATCTCGCTCAGAATCGTAGACTCGGGTCTGGGTGCATTGTATCGGCTGCTCAACAGCTTTCAATATGCCGGTTTTGGACATCTTCACCAAGCGAAAGCTTCCGAACAGAGTGGTCCTATCGTATGTGCCCTCGGACTTTGCTTCTCCGCCTCCCCACTCTTCCCCTCACTGACATGAGAGAAACGGAAATTTAGCTATATTTTTGACTACATTGTCATAATGTAAGTGGATCTCACCCGCCTTGCGCTTCTCCAGAGCTTGGGATTGAGTCACCCGAGAGCGGGACATTAGCACACGGACACAGCCTAACGATAAGCAGAGTTTTCATTCTAATCTTCTCAGCCCTTGATCTCGCCGAACCTTACCACCAACGCTTTTCGCTCAATAACGAATCATTACAGTACCCATTTGCCGAAAAGGAGAGGATATCTGCTCTTTGGGCCGGTGTTTTATCATGTTTGTTTCCGTTGGTCTTTATCATCTTCTGGACCATGTTGATCGACGGCCTCTATTCTCACCACAAACCCCCGAATAGCCGGAGACGCATGTTGGGTAACAACGGAGCATGGACTTTGTCGGACAGACTGTGGGAGATGAACTGTGGAATATTAGGGTTGGGATTGAGTGTTGCCGCCGCCATCGTTATGACCGGCGCATTGAAAAACACCACCGGTAAACCGAGACCAGATATGCTTGCTAGGTGTAAGCCCAAGGAGGGTGCCCAAAATGCTCCGGTGTACGGCCTTGCCTCGTACGATATTTGCACCGGCGACAAACATATCTTGAAGGATGGTTTTAAGAGTTGGCCTTCTGGCCATAGCAGTAGTAAGTTTTTTTACTCTCCCTCCATCACCCGTATGGTGCTCTTAACAAGCAATAGTTGCATTCGCTGGCCTCGGTTATCTTTCGCTTTTCCTTGCTGGAAAGCTTCATGTCTTTGATACTCGTGGTGAAGTATGGAAAACCATGCTCGTGCTCATTCCCCTTCTCGCCGCAAGTCTTGTTGCTGTGAGCCGTATCATGGATGCCCGCCACCACCCTTTCGATGTCATCACCGGTGGTATGATGGGATTCTTCGTGGCCTTTGTTTCCTACCGCCAATACTTTCCTCCTCTTTCCGAAACCTGGAGGAAGGGTCGCGCCTATCCTATGCGGTCTTGGGGAACCGACTCTGCCGAACGGAAGCAAATGCAACTCGCAATGTACGAAAATAGTCCATCCAGGGGTGGCCTGGTAGCCGACGAAGAAGAGGGTGGAAAAATAGGCGTTTATAATCCAAACGTAGCACCCATGACGAGGGGACCAAGTGTAGGCGCACCTGGTACGATTGGCAGTGGAAATGGATCCGGGAGTAGATTTTCTGATGAATCGGCAGCAATCCAAGCACGCAGACGTGAAGCACAGAGGATCGGAACAAAAATACAACCAAGCGACTTAGATGATTATGACGAATACTCCCCCCAAGAAGAGCGCTCCAGTGGAGAGGAACCCGAGGCGTATGAACTCAGGCCGGGGCCATTGAAACCCTTCAGGGCGCCAGGGATCGCTAGGACGGATAGTCAGGAGAGCGCGGATACAAGGTGGGGAGTTAGCAGGGCCACAACGGCCATTACGGGTAGTGGAGCAGGACCCCCACCCGTTCCAGGGGGGTTTGAGCCCGTCAGGCGAACCGATACTGGATTTGAAAGCGCGGACGAAGAAAAGAGCCCGCCCGCAGCTAAAGATACAGCGCGAAGGGTACAATTGGCAGACGACTAGGCTAAGTTAAGCTACACCTTATCACATTTCCTTTGTTTGAGCGACTCAAAGTTGTGGGCGGGGTGCAAAGGGGTTCATGTCATGTTTTTATTCTCTATTACTCATTTAGTTGGTTTGGGCATATAACCTTTTCTTTTTCGTTTATTTTCGTTTATTTCTTTCTTCTCGTACTTTCTTTATTACACATTTTATATTTGCATTTCACCCTCATTTTTTCATTTTATAAGAAAATTCTCCAATCCCCCCCCACCCTTCGCACCTGTTCACCACTCATACTTTTCGCGGGGGTGCTTTGTACTTAGCTCGCGTTATACCATTTTCTCTCTCTTTTCCTCTCCTTTTAAACGGGGCTTGTAGGGTGGTGGAAATTAACGAAGGTTTTGATGTGTGAGGGTAGTGTATATACCTTTTCATCCATCCTCCTTTGCAGTGTGGGTAGAGATTGGGACAATCGATTCTGTTATCATGCTGTGTTCATCCTTCATCCATTTCCCGCTTTGCACCGTAGATGGCATGGCATGTGTAGACTGCCGTTCAAATATCACAAGAATCGCTACGCTACCGTGGTCGATCAGGCCAGGTCAGGTCAGCTAGCCATCACATCGGATATCACTCGTTTGCCACGCCTCGCGAACATTGATGGATGGATGGATGGATGGAATGCATGTCTTGCCCTGCCCCACCCGGGCAAGCAAATTATGACGCTTGAGTGTTTTTTGTTCTTCTCACAGTGGGGGGTATCGGGACGGGTGGAGAATTGGTGCGATAGTTTGGAAGTTTACGATAGATGGTGGGGGATTGATTTGTTTTTTTATCTTTGTGGACTAAATTAGACTACAGTAGACTACGTGCTATTCAAGCTTACGGTATGCCCCCGGGCATGGCACTAGTATCTGTTACAATCCGCAGAACAATACTTGTATCATGCCTAACATGCCAATAACTATTCACCACAAATCACTCGCGTTCTTCCACAACGTGTGTAGCAGGAGCACCTTTTCGGAAATAAAATAAGATATAAACATTACAAACCCCCCCCCCCCAATCTAAATGATAGTATCCTCGCTCTCCCCAGCCGGATCTCCACCAACCCGCCCTCCAAATGGCTCCCCTGACAAAGCCGTAGCCGTAACACTGACAACTTCACTCCTGCCCAACCCTCTAAATACCCATCGCCCGCTGGGGTACCTCCCACTCAGAGCGTACCTAATTCCCAAATAGCAAGTCAGAGTCCCAACGGTGGGAGAGTACTTGACCCAATTGGGCACCACAAAATCCCAGAACACGTCCCTGATCCAATCGCCTAGCCTGAGATAGATTAGCAGGACGGTAATGTCCACGAGCGCTTGCCGGGCGAGGTATGAGACGTAAGGTCCCAGCATTAGCGAAGCACGCGCGTAAGCGTTCCGGTAATATCGCACCCTCCGCGTCACTTGTCGGAGGAAGTAAGTGTGCTTGACGAGGGCTAACAGCGCAGAGAAGAGTAGGCCCAAGATGGGAGCCGAGACGCGCCAACTGGCGAGGATCCCAAGCCAGGAGAGGGTGCCGCAGAGGAGTACCGGTATCTGGGAGGAGGAGGGGTGCCGCTTGTAATGGTGTCCGAACCAGGAGAGTGGTACGTCGGATAGCAATGGTGGGATTCCAAATAACATTGTGAAGAGGGAGTGCACGGAGAGGAGGACGTGGGCGGCGCTGAAAAGGATGAATCCGAAAGTTGCGAACAGGAACAACCAGAGCCTGTGTACGAAGGGCAGGAGTGGGACCCAGCGTCCTACCCTTGCGAAGGCTGGAGAGAATGCGCTGTAAAGGGGCACGTAACCTCTGCAGAACAGGACAAATACCGATACAATCTCAAACGTAACGGTGTACCCTGCACTAGCCAGGAAAGCGAGCAGGTCCCGGAGAACTATTCCTATGAAGGCGTAATCCATGTAAGGACAGGGGATGAGGTGCAGTCCGTCGTTTAAGCGCGCGGACAGCCAATGCTCCCATGGGCCGTGATGGGTGATGGGGCGTTGGGCGCGGTGTCTCCAGTATGCCGCTTGGGTTAGTTCGCATGTTGATTCTAGATTATTATCCGTGGTGGCAGAGGAGGGGTAAGTGTTGAGAAGCCAGATTTCGTCGGGGGGGAGAGGAAAATCCCCATCACCGGAGAATACATCCCCCAATGCACTCTCCCGGTACCATTCCCCTACCCTTCTGCTTAGTTCTGCTATCCCCGCCCTCCCGCGCCGCCAGAGTTCCTGGCGACTCTGCTCCTTGAGGTCCCTGTCTGCTGCTGCTGGTTGGAACCGGCATTTCTGACCCTCGCAGGTTGCCTTAGGAAATCCCAGCAAGGGGATCTGGGGGAAGAGGATCGATGTGCCTATGCTACCAAACGGAATGGGACTGAGGTCGAGAGTTCGGTTCGAGGTATATATGTCGACGAGTTTATTCGGGTAGTGGGTGAGGTCATGGTTTGGCTCTATAATTTTGGTGATGAGGTAGAAGAGGAATATGAGGTTTTTGAAGGATCGGTAGGGCGTGAAGTGCGGGAAGTATCTTACTGTTCGGTGGCTGGTGGGGTCGATTGCCGCGCTGGGTGGTGGCATTTCTTTCAGGAGTTTTTGGGCTTATATGAGGGAAGGAAGGAAATGAGGGCTTCTTCTCTCTCTCTCTCTTGATTCTATCGTCGTAGTGTTGACAAAAGTAATAACTGTGAAAGCGGCGCTTCTAGCTGTTCTAGCGATATATATGCCATTGTTCCCTCCTCTTGGTGGAATCTTGAAAGTATAAAGTATCCAAGGGCGTGGATGGTTATAGGAGGTTATGTCTCAGAAGAAGCGGTGGCTTCCTTCTTTCATCTGTTCACTTTTGGAGAGATGTAATAGTTAGCCCAAATTGCCTTTTGCGGTAAGTTTTTTCGTAACGGGTGACAAACGGTGATCCTAGTAACAAAGCGGCAATGGTAAAGCATGTCTTTGTTCGGTGATCGAGGCTAGCCATGGGAACTTGGGGACTTATGTTTCCCCATTGTCGCGGGTAGTTGTTGCGGCTTGGGTAGTGTTTTTTTTTCCCACTTTGACCTCCTTTCCTCTGCTTGGAGCCGTTTCTGCTCGCTCTCTAGCGTGGTGTTGATGTTTCGATTTAAGACCTTGCATTCCTCTTCTATCTCTTTCAAGTTCCATCCCTAAGTTAACGCATTTTCCTTCTCCCCCGGCCTATGTGGTATCATGGTGCTGCTGCCAGCGCTCCGAGTACCGAAAGAGTCCTCTCTAGCGGGACGCCTGGGAGAGTTTTCTTTCTTGACAGGGGGCTGTAAGGCAATAAAGTGGCGCCCGCAGGCTATTAGTCTATCCAGAAGCACCTTTATACTCTGTAAGAAACATCTATATTAGGCCGGCAAATCAATCGTGGGTCTGAAATGCGTTCTTCTAATTCCGAGTCAAGCTGTCATCTTTCCTAATAGAGCACGGTAGAGGCTCTCTCTTCCGACCTGAGTAACAATCCCACTCGAGCCGTGACCTAGATCCTGATGATTCCGCATCGCAAACTTCTTCTCTATTTCTTGATCCTAGTTCCCAGGTTGGGTGCAACTGTTCACGCGGGAATATGTCACGCTAGTATGGCCATGTGATAGCAGAGGATGTCAACACATACGCTCCTGTTCCGTTCGATCCATGCCAATGTATACACATGCTCCGAAAACTCCCTACGGTCAGAGAAATCGGGCTCGATCACTTGGAAGCTGCAGATATCTGCCGGGCTCCCGGAAAAGCCCAGGCTAGACAGGCCGCTTACAGAAGCTGCTCGGGCAACACCATCGGGGACTCGTTAGCAAACTGGGCCGGATGCGCCATCTCTGCCGCCAAAGAGGGCGGAACAATGTACACTGACCCATGGAAGAGCTCCCTTGAGTACCTGGGGAAGATCGGAGAAGCTGCGGCGTGCAAACTTGATCCTGGGACAGGCAATAACACGCACCTGAACTCCCATGGCGTGCTACACCGCGTTTGGCAAGAGTGCATCTATTGAGGCTGTGGGGGAGCAAGATGCGAAGTTGAGTGGGGATATTAGGGTGGGTGAGCATAGCTATTAGCTGAGGGGGGGGAGGAGCCGGCTTGAACAGGTAATCAACATCTAATGTCCGCGTCCCAAAAGCTGTACTATACTACACGCGCACTCTAGTCGTAATCCACGCCATGGCCACTTATGCACCAAGACAGTTTTGTCGACCCCCCCTCAATAGGTCTGAAAAAATCTAGGTATCATGACGGGGTTATACAACTTCCCCCTACGGCTTTTGGCATTCTGTAATGCTCGGCGTCACGGCCGAGAGCGGCCCCAAGTTTTGGGCACACTAATAACATACCGCTATATTTTTCCAAACATGAAATAAAATTTCGAATTACCCCATAGGCGCAAATTTCTAAATTTCTAAATCTCACTCAGGCAGGATAACTCAGCAGACGTGATGTTTCCATCCGCGAACTTGACTGGTAATTTTTCAGCATCGGGAGGAGGGGGGGGTTTCGACAGCAGTGTCTCGGTAAGGAAGCGTGCTCAGCAGAAATCCAGAAAAAATCCGTACTGCACCCAACAGAGAGAGGGGGTCATGGAGTATCACCCGGCAAGAAATTCTTGAAATATGTTGTCAGGAATGTGTCCTTGTTATTGGGAATGAGTCGCAAGTGTTTTGCTGGAATGGCCTTTGGTTTGGGATGTTGGTTGGTTCTCGGAATGAGAATAGGTATGGAATGTGAGGGGAATCCGAATGGCTGTGCTGAACTTGGAAGTCTGTATATAGTTGATGCTGTTTCTGTCGTTGTTATGATGTTGCGTTTTTCTACGGTACCGGACAATCTATATTATGTGGCTTTCACACTTGCTTTCAAAATAGTCTAATCCACTATCATACCCGAAAACCGTCCAAAAAGTTACTGAAATCTCCCATGTTTAGAAAATCATTTCCCACTCCCTCGGGGTCTCAAGGTGCCTACCCTCGTTGTGTTTATACTGGAGAGTCTATATTTGTGCGGCGGAGCTGGGGCCCGGCACTTAGGGTAGCAATATCAGGACAAAGTTCCCGTCTTCAATCCGACTGGGCGAATTGCACCCAGGGATTAGAGCTACTACCATAACTTAGAGGGGCAGGAAAGGAATAAAAGAAAAAAGAAAAAAGAAAACCTCGTTATACTAGCACGACTAGAATAGCAAAGATCTGATACCATGCTAGCCCTGGTAAGTACTAGAACTAGCCTCTCTGCAAGAAAGCTAACCTTGATGTAGCAGCAAAAATGAGAGACATGGCAAGAAATCTATTTTAGGTTCTAGAAGAATGGTAGAGTGAAAATGCCCTAAGTTTGGACTGTAAAAGCAAGTAATAGTAGAGTTCTGCTGGTGGTAACATGACCTAGGTGGGCTGTGGTTCATTTTTCTGTCACTATCATTAGCTCTTGCAACCATACAACATCTTCCCTTGCCTTCACAATTGGTTAAGTGCCAGTACTGACCTTGAAGCCAGATTCCTTAAGTGCCCTTTCAGCACAGCATGCAATACCTTGGCACCTAGGTCTAGTCGACACCTGCTTTCCAACAGTCTAAAGAACATCTACTTGATGCCAATATTCATGGTGCTACATGTTAGTGAATCTTTGGTGAGACTTTGACTAAGTGCAGAATTTGACGCCAGATTCCTGCAGGGTCCTTGCAACACAAGTTCTGATACTTTGGCACCTGGACCTACATGATGCCAGCTTCCCAAAGGTCCTTTCAATGTCTACATGACACCAATATCCATGAAGCTACAGCCTAGTGAGTGTTTGGTGAGACTTTGACTAAGTGCTGACTTTGATGCCAGATTCCTGCAGAGTCCATAGGATACAGCTTCTAGTACTTTGGCTCCTAGGTCAACTCAATGCCAGCACTCCAATGGTTTAAAGAACGTCTACTTGGAACTATTAACCATGCAGTTACAGGCTGTTATGAAAGTGGTATTTCTTGGTGAGGCTTTGGCTTAGTACTGACTTTGATACCAGATTCCTACAGGGTCCTTGGGACACAAATTCTGACACCTTGGCTCCTAGGCCTACTAGATGCCAGCTTTCCAACGATCTAAAAAACATCAACATGGCACCAGTATCTATAGAGTTAGAGTCTGCCAAGCATTAGGCAAGGGTTTGACTAAGTGCTACATTTGACACCAGATTCCTACCAGGTTCTTGGGATGCAACTTCTGATACTTTGGCTCCTTGATGTACTCCACACCAGCATTCTAACGGTCTAAAGAACCTCTACTTGGTGCCATTAACCATGGAGATACAGGCTGTTATAAAAGTAGTATTTCCTACTGAGACTTTGGCTTACTGCTAACTTTGATGCTGGATCCCTGCAGGGTCTATAGGACACAGCTTCCGACACTTTGGCTTCTTGGTCCACTCAATACTAGCTTTCCAAGAGTCCAAGGGAAATCTACACAGTGCCAATATCCATGGAGTTACAGCCTAGTGAGTCTTTGGTGAAGTTTTGACTAAGTGCTAACTTTGACGCCAGATTCCTACAGGATCCTTGGGACACAACTTCCAATACCTTGGCTCCTAGATCTGCTTGATGCCAGAATTCCAACAGTCTAAGTAATGTCTACTCAGTACCAGTAACCATAGAGTTAGAGGCTGTTATAAAAGTTGCATTTCCTAGTAGGACATTGTCTTGCTGCTGACTTTGATGCCAGATCCCTACAGAGTCCTTGGAATGCACCTTCCAATACATTGGCCTCTAGGCCAACTCAACACCAGCTCTCCAACAGTCTAAACACTGTCTACATGGTACAAATATCTATGGGGTTACAGGCTAATGAGTCTTTGGTGAGAATTTGACTCAGTACTACATTTGACTCCAGATTTCTACAGTGTAATGCAGTCCCCTGGGTGTGCTGAGGGTGCCAGGTGATAGCGTCTTTTGGTAGAGTTATTAGTAGCTATACTCAGACCCTTAATGAGCTGGGATATAGATATAGCTAATGGAGATCTCGATAGGGTTGCTGAACAGCCATCTAGTACTATATCACTAGCGCCTCAAGTCATGGATAGAGTTCGTTATAGGGCAGAGTGGGGTGGGTTTTACCCTTTGGTACCCTGCCATTACATGTGCCCAGAAGGGGTATTTTGTTGGCCCTCTCTGCCCTGCCCTGGTCCAGGCCCCCACTCTGCTCTTTTCCTGAATGGAGACCCACTTCTTCCCACTCAAATTTACTGGGGGCCAGTCTAGAACATGGGCAGAGCAGGGCCCCTGGCGGGTAACAGGGCAGGGCAAGCCTCGAAAACACCCTGCCCCGGACTAGTGAGTGGGCCAGGGCAGGAAATGGGATTGGGGGCAGGTATTTTTTGTGGACCCAGAGGCCCTTCTAATGAACACACACTTCATAGCTATTCAGAGTCCGAACTGAAAAGAAGTAACTGCTCAACTGTGTGTATTTAGAACTGTCTCTATTGAAGCCTACTTCTAAATTCTGAGAGGATAGCAGTTCTTAAATACATCTTTTACTTATTTCATACTTACTGTTTCTGTATATTAGCTTTTATAAAAAATTCTCGTACTATAATAATGACAATTTTTTCAGACAGATTTTGTAAATTGCCAAGTGTGGCCTAGATTAGCAGTGTAAGTTACACTCTTGTATCCTGTGAATCTCTTAATTTGGCAAATGCAACAAGCTTCTAATACCAGTATGACATCAGGATATGTCCTTAACATTTGGTTGCTACATCTGATTGTGTCTGGTATCTCCTATGGATTTGGTTGCTACGTTTAGTTGCGTCTAGTGTCTCCTGTAGATTTGGTTGCTATTTCTGATTGCATCCTACGTATCTGGTACTAGGATAGTTGCATCCTGGATATGGTAGCTATACCACCTCATGTCCTGAATCGTAGTTCACATTCTGATGTTATGTGCATTAGACGTACAGAATGTACAAGACACAAGAGTTTATTTTTGCTGATGTACCAATACTCTTATATGGCTCAGACCTTTTCACGCCTAGTCTGATGATGCTTGACTGCATGTCCATATTCTAGAGGACCTTGTAGAGGTGAGTCATAAACTACTTTTTGTCTGCCCCCTGGGATAACCTGGCCTGTGCGGCATTGCTCTTACCCCTTCCCCTTCTAGTAATATACAAACAATGGCCTGCCATGTTCTACATAGTGTGCCTCCCTCCCAAGTCGAATCCAGTACCAGCAATACTTCATTCCTCCTTCTTGACCATATTCCTCTCCCGCTTTATGAAAGACCATAAGATGGCGATGAGGATCCTCTCATCAGTGTATGCCTGTAATATGTTCCCCTAGGTATGCTGAGGGTGCCAGGTAAGAGTGTCTTTCGACAGTATTATCGGTAGCTATATTCAGACTTCAAAGAGGTAGAATATAGATATAACTAATGGAGATCTCAATAAGATTGCTGAACAGCCATCTTAGCACTATATCGCTTACTCCTCCAAGCTCCAGACTGGATAGCTATTCAGATGCGAACTGAAAAAAAAGTAACTGCTCAAATGTGTGTATTCAGAACTGTGTCTGTCGAAGTCTGCTTCTTCTAAGTTCTGGAAGGATAGCAGTCTTTAAATACATCTTTTCCCAGCTATCTTGTAGCCTAAACAAAACCAAATAACTTAGGATTTAATCAATGCCTGAAATCAAACATAAAACATAACATAAAATCCTCGCCAGCCTAACAAGCCTGGCCTCATAAGCCTTCTCAATTTGTATGCCTTAAATGCTTCTATCAGTAACAAAATAACTAGTATTGTTTACAATACCTTCCTACTATAGAAGATAGTCCTTTGTACTCCCCTGATATGCAAATACCTTCCCCTGAATGCCATAGCACACAGAATACTTCTTTTTCTTCTTCACAATGCGCCCCTCCTCTGCCCTATTCCTAAACTCTTTCCTTCAAACCAGCTTCTACTCCAATAAACTTCCGCCACTTACAGAATAACCAAGTCCGCCATCGAGAGTATGACTGCTACTTGACTGGTCCACCCAGTTCCTACCACCTCCCATGTACCCCTATGTCCCACGCCTTAGACTCTACCTGTTCATGGGCCTGAATAGGTTCATAGTAGGCAGGATCTACCAAATGCATGCTGGCAAGAGCTATCTTATAGCCTACCCAGCTTGGTTCACAGAAGATCCCTCCTTCTTCTAGCCCTTGTGTGAGGAGGATGAGGAGACCTTCCCCCATGCAATATCCTACTACAAGTCCCATACCTCTGCCTGTGACTGCCTTCTCTCTGTACTCATTAATGTAAGGTGCAACAGCCTCTTGGAGTCAGACTAAAACCTACCCAAAGCACTTGTCACATATATTAATAAGATAGCAACTGGCTTCACCCTGAGCATACCCCCACTACCAACAGGCCCATACCCTGGGCACCCCTCTCCTATTCTTCCTATTCCTGAGTTCTGGCCATGACCGTGACTGTAATTTGATTTTGTTTATGTATTATTTTTATCATAATTGTACTATTATTTACTTTAGTTCCTTAAGGATTTGGTATTGGCTATCAGACATACTATGAAGCAACTGATTGTTGGTGTTGTTTTTCTTTTGTAGTTGTAGTTTTGAGATTAAGGTTTTATTTATATCATAGCTAGTACTATATACAGGTTCGTGTACTGTGACAATCAATATATAAAGATAAAGAAAAAAAGAAGAAGAAAAAGCATGAGTAGTTAGTACATCCTCCATTTCTTCTATTTTCCTTACACTTGAAATCAACCCTCAATGTAGGAGTCTCACAACTCCACCTCTCTTCTCCCATCAAGGCTTCAGCCTAGGAGTAATATCTATTCCCACCTTCTTCTTACCGCCCTTTTCTGCTTTCTTACACATTGAGGTTTTCCTGCCTTTGGGTTCTGGTACTGCCTTTCTACTACCTGGCCCGCCCTTCCTCCTCGTATAGTGAGGCCCCACAGTTGGTGACCAGTCACCTCCCATGCAACAAATGGCTAAGAATATAGTTTGTGGCATGCAAGAACTTCTCCAACAAGCCAACAGTCAATCTCACCTCTCTCCTCATTTGGAGACCACCTAGTCAGACATGAACACAATTATTGTGAGTTGATACAGTTGTATTTGGTTTCTACCCTGTTCTTACAATTGGATTAGCTTGCACTCTACTGCTACCCTCTTTCCCTGACTGGTACCCTGCTGCTCCGTCCTCTTCTGCTATTAGGCAAGCATCAAACTCTTGTAGAACAGAAAGATGAAGGCCAAAATCTTTGATCAGAGAATCTGTCGAGAAAGGCTCAGCTCGCTAAAATAGTCAAAGTAAGGATTCTAAATGTGAAACAATATTATATTGATAAGATCTCTTCTCCGTTCCTTGATAATATGTATAAAACTCGAGAGGCACTTCGATATTTATATTCTGTATCTGAGTGTTCATGGACTACTTCTAACTACTATGCTTTCGAAGCACTGCTCTGGTTTTAATATGCAAATATCTAAGATCTTATAACTGTGAACACCGTTTGACCCTGATGCTTCTCACACCCTTTAATGGTTACAGAATTGTATTCCTCCATTGAGATGACTGCACTATTTGTTATACCAAACAGTGGTCTTCAACTTAGTTATCCGCATACACTATTATATTACTTTTGTTGTAACCGCCTCTCAGGAGATGCGGTAATCGTAGGGTTAACAGGCCTTGTTCTGTACCCAGGTGGTAACTTAGCGAATCAAGATCCGAAGACTTTAGCGGAGGTTGTTGAATAGACTTCTTACTATATCGCAACTACTGAAGTCTCCGAGATGTTTGGTAGATCTCAAACTAAAGATTCTTGAAGCGAACTGAAGAGAGTAACTGTTCAACCAAGTATATTGAAAACTCTGTCTGCCGAAGTCTGCTTCCTCTAACAAGAAGAATAGCAGTTCTTAAATACACTTCATAGGCTACCGGGAGCCTTGTTCCCATAACATATAAGACTCCAAAACGGGAGCCTTGAAATCAAACATAAAATATATAGAGTATCAAACCGATACTCGAAACCAAATATAAAACATATAGAGTATCAAACCGATACTCAAAACCAAACATAAAATATATAAAGTATCAATCCGATACTTGAAACCAAACATAAAACATATAGAGTATCAAATCCTATACTATCAGGCTAGAGGTACACCTCGTTTCCTGAAACAAATTCAAAACTTAAACAGTATCAACTGATACATAAAAATCCTAAACCAGTAACCAGTACTGGTTACATTTGTCTTATTGACTATCATTCTAGTAGTCTCTTCGGTCATGAAGGGATCAGTTTCATACTAGCCCACCTAGTACCAATCGCAAATCCAAGCCCTATGTGTCAGCGTCTTAAGGGTCTTCAACTTATCTAGGTCTTCCTGTGTGACCCTGCTTCCCCTTGGTCTGCCTACCTCTGTAGAGAAGTCCTGTTACTAGGGCCAACCAACCTACAGCTGATCTCAGAAGGGTATGGGTGGATTCGGTATGTCATTAATAGCCTCCACTACTGTGACAACCCCTTAGAGTATTTCGCTAAAAACATCCTATCGCCTTCAGCCCATAACTAGGAAGCCGAACTTTGAAGCCTATTATCTCAATGCGCCTCTGACAGATTTCTTCCACACTGCTTCCCAGATGTCGCCAAAGGTATTGGGCAGACACCAAACTCTAGTATAACTGAGGGATATAGGCCAAATCTCTGATCAGAGAATCTGTCGAGGAAGGCTTGTGTGGATAAATAGGTAAGGTAAGAATTTTAAAGCGTAAAGCAATTTTATATCGATAAGATCTCATCTCTGTTGCTTAATGATGTCTGTAAACCTCGGGAGGCACTTCAATATTTATATCCTGCATCTGAGTGTTCGTGGACTACTTGTAACTACTATGCCCTAAGGGTACTACTCTGGTTTTAATATGCAAACGTCTAGAATCTTATAAGTACAACAGACGTTTAACCCTGAAACTTCTTACACCCTTTTACAGTTATGGAATAGTATTCCTCTATTGAGATGATTGTGTTATTTGTTACACCAAACAGGGGCATTCAACTTAGTTATCCGTGTAGACTATTATATTACGTTAGTCTTGTTAACTATTGTTCCAGTAGTCTCTTCAGTCATGAAGTGATCAGTTTCATGCAGGGCCACCCAGTACCAATCACAAATCAATGCCCAACCTGTCAATGGCTTAAGGGTCTTTAACCCACCTAAGTCTTCTTGTCTGAGAGTGCTTCCCCTTGGTCTGCCTGCCTGTTAGGCGGATGCTAAACTCTAGTATAACTGAGAGATATAGGTTAAATCTTTGATCAGAGAATCTGTTGAGGAAGGCTTGTCTCGATAAAATAAGTAAAGTAAAGATTTATATTGTAAATAATTTTATATTGATAAGATCTCTTCTCTGTTGCTTGATTATTTTTGTGAACCTCGAGAGGTACTTCGATATTTATATCCTGTGTCTGAGTATTCGCAGACTACTTCTAACTACTATGCTATCAAGGTACCACTCTGATTTTAATACGCAAATGTCCAAAATCTTATAAGTGCGGATACTATTTGACCTGAAAACTTATCACATCCTTTTACGGTTACGGAATTGGATTCCTCTATTAAGATGACTGCGCTATTTGTTGTACCAAACAATGACCTTCAACTTAGTTGTCCACATAGACTATTATATTACTTTAGACTCATTGACTATCATTTCAGTAGTCTCTTCAGTCATGAAGTAATCAGGTTCATGCCAGATCTCCTAGTACCAATAGCAAGTCCAAGCCTCATGTGTCAACGTCTTAAATGTCTCCAACTTATCTAGGTCTTCCATTCTGAGCATGCTTCTCCTTGGTCTGTCAGCCTCCGTCGAGAGGTCATATTACTAGGACCAACCAATATATAGCTGATTTCAGAAAGGTATGGGTGCATTTGGTATGTCCTCAATGGCCTCCACTACAGGGACATCCTCTTGGAGTGTTTTGCCAAAAACATCCAATCACTGGCGGCCCATAGTTTAGGAAGCCTAACTTTGAAGCTTACTATCTTAATGCGCCTCCCAAGGGTTTCTTCTGTTCCACTTCCCACATGTCGCCAAAGGTCCCTTCACATATATCCTGTGAACAGAATGTGGTCGGATAGATGGCGGTGATGTTTATGGGGTTATGAAGTAGACTTATTTGATATGATACTTTAGTTACAGGATGCAACTCTCAAAATCTCGCTAATAATGTGCAGGCCCCATAATGGGGTCGGAGAGGGATGTTGGCCTTCAGTAAATCGAGGGTTTTTGCAAAATTACCCTACCGTGAGGTCTGTGCACTTGTCTCAGGTTTCCATATGCCTAACATAAGCTCCCTCCTACCAGGCTTCGCCTCAAATACCTTTATAACCTTTTATAACTTTTCTGAATACAATTTAAGACTCAGTGTAGTCAGGGTAAAAAATCTTCTGCGTTTACTTGGCCACAGTAGGAAAACCTTTTCCTCAATATCTAATGTCTGCCCTTTCTGGCATGTCTGAATTTTCATTATGAAAACTTTTCACAACTTCCTCCGTATTTTCCATACTGGTGGCTGGCTCCTATGTATTCTCATCTTCAGAATACCCTTTCATTTGATGAAGTACCATAGCATCCACTTTTCTTGATAGTGGCTGCATATTTATTTTCTCTAGGAGCATATCTTGATTCTTACTATTTTTTCAACCTACTATTGTAGATTGCTGTCAATGTCCTCTGGTTCTCTTGGGGGTTGTTGATGATTATCATGAACAAATTCGGGATAGGATTCCTGTCATGCAACATGAAATATGGGATGGATGTTCTATCGATTGGATATGTGGAGCTTGAAGGCGCCTGATTCTCGCCTTTCTATGATTTGGAGCAGACTGTAAAGCTTCGGGCTTTGCTTCCTTGATTTTCGTTGGGTGTGAATGTTTTTTGCATTTAACATTACTTGGTCCTCAATCTTGAAGTTGGGCTGTTGTCTAGCTTTTCGGTTGTAGTATTTTGACATTCCTTCCCATCTCTTTTTTGGTGACCCTCTCACGGGTTCATGTATTGCCTTGATCCAGTTCGTACATAGTGTCGCTCCTGGATTTTGAGCTTCTCGCTACTTCATCCACTCAGTTTGTAGATAGAATCCATAGTTCGCATAGAATAGTAATATCCTATAAGCGTTGGTAGCGGAATTGTTGTACAAATATTCAGCTAGTGGTAATAGCTAATACCAGTCATCCTGATCATAGTTGATAAAACTTTGAAGGTATCCTTCTAGCACTTGGTTGGTACGTCCTGTTTGTCCATCAGTTTGAGGGTGGTATGCTGTTGACATTCTTCCCCTTAATTTCCAGTGCTTTGCAAAGGGATTCCCAGAATTCTGCTGCAAACTTTGAGTTGATATCCAGGATGATTTCGGTTGGTAGGCCGTGCAGCCTGTAGACTTCCCTAAGGAACGCGTTTATGACATCTTTGGCAGTAGCTGATATCTGTAGTCCGCTGAAATGTGCTATCTTTGTGAATCGATCAACTACTACCATTATCTGAGTACATCATTGTGACTCTTGTAGTTGTGTGATAAAGTCCACTGAGATGGACACCCATGCTTCTTAGGGTATTCACAGTGGTTGCAATAATCTGTATTTAGCATGTCTAGGCAATTTGTTATGTTGGCATTCATTGTAGGATTGTACGTAGTTGTTGATCCATTTCACAAGTCCTTTCCAGTAGAAGTCCTACATAATTATTTCCAAGGTTTTCTCTGTTCCAAAATATTCTGCAACCTTTGCATTGTGACATCATTCTGTGATCTTGGTATATAGTTCCTGACTATTTGGTACAAATACTCTTGACTTATAACATAGTAGATTGTCGGTTAAGGTCCAATCCTTGGGGAAATCTTTTCTTTTATCTCGTAGTCTAATAAGTTCTTCCCTCTGTTGCCTCCAAGCCATGTCTATTTCAATAGCTGCCTGTATCTCACTTAAGAATTCAGTATTAAACTGCTTCATACTCTTTTGTAGGATAATAGCATTTGACATTAGAAACTTTTCTAGCACTTCTGAGATGTCATACCAATGTTTGTTGTCTTTAGCCGATGCCTGCAGGTAACTAATACTAGGTTCTTGTTATTTGATGATCAAGGATCTTGTCGCTATATCAGTACTTCTGAATCCAGTGGTGTCTCTTTCTTTGTCGCCCACATCATTTACTTCTATCATGTTTGAGGTATTGACTTTTTCTACCACCAACTGGGCTATGCGATCGCGCCTTTTTATCTGGCAGTCCATATCCTCATTGTTGAATAGTACGATCTTGAGTTTACCTGTGTAATTGGTATCGATCACTCCTGCTCCAGTGGAGATTCCCCTTTGAACCGCTAATCCGCTTCTTAGAGTAACTCTTTCACAAGTTCCTTCCTGTGGTCCTACCGCTATCTCAGTCCTTATTAATACTTACCCATATTTTGGGTCCATGTCATCCTCTATGGCATATAGGTCATGTCCAGCTGCCATTCTTGAGCCCTTTATACCTGGTCAGTATATAATACAAAAATTGTATTCCACTAGTTTCTGAGCCCATCAAATCTGACAGCCACTCCAGACTTTTGAGGTGAGGAAATATTGTAGGTTTTAATGGTCGGTAAATACTGTAATCGGTTTTTCTGTTCCGATCAGGTAGTGTCTCCATTCTTTGAATGCTTCGAAGATTGTGAGAAATTCTTTATCATGAATCTCGTAATTGCGCTCGGCTGAGTTCAATTTTTGTGAATGGAATGCTACTGGATGTAACTCTTTCTCAAAGTATTGAGAAAGGACGCAATTTAGTACAAAATCGCGAGCATCAGTTTCTACTACTGTTTTTCTTTCTGGGAAGAAATGGTGGAGTATGGAAGCTGTGGTGAATCGGTACTTTAGTTCTTCAAAAGCCGTATTCTGCTCAACTCTGGACTTGAAATCCTTTGGATTTTCTTGTAATGTTTCAGTTATTGGCCTACAAATAGTAGAGAAGTTTTTAATGAACTATCGGTAGAAGTTTGCAAAGCCAATAAAGACTTGCACATCTCTAACTAACTTGGGTAGTTTCCACACCATTATAGATTCCGCCTGGCGGGTGCTCATAGACACCCCATCGACCGCCACTATGTAGCCTAGGAATTCCACTTCTTTGATATAGAAGGTCAACCTGTTTAGTGATACTGCTAATTGAATGTCTGATAGACTTTGTAAAACTCTTTTGACAGCTTCAATGTATTCCCTTTCATTCTTTAAATATATAGGGATATCGTCAAGGTAACATATGACTCTCACATGCAAATATTCTTTCAGTACTTGGTTCATCACATCTTGGAAAGTTGCTCGAGCATTGACCAATCCAAATAGCATAACCTTATATTCGTAGTGCCCATATCTTATCTGAAAAGCTGTTTTCAATTGATCTCCTTCCTTAATCCTAATCAAGTGGTAACTGTCTTTAAGGTCTAATAGGGTAAAGATCTTTGCGCTGGCCACTTGAACTCGCAGTTTAGACATTGATGGAAGGGGATGTTCATTGAAAATAGTATTCTTATTTAGATTTTGGTAATCCACAACTAGACATAATCTACCATTGGGTTTGTATATGAATAATATTGGTGCTCCTGCCAGTGATTGACTTTGAGTGATTTTTCTTTGTTTAATCATGGTTTCCAAGTATTCTCTTAGTGCCCTGAGCTGTTTCTCAGATAGTGAGTATATAGGCCCTCAAGTGGGAGTTAATCCAGGATTCAACTTAACCTCATGATCGAAGGTTCGTCTTGACACTAGTTTTTCTGCCGTCAGTTCTTCAAACCAATATAGGTATTGCCAGTATTCTTCTGGTAATGATTCGAGTTCTACTGTATCTTCGATAGTTTTCGATTCTTCTGATATGGCAAGCATTTTGGTCCCAAGTGACTAATTCATCATACTCAAACATATCTGCTATTCCTTCATCTTATTCCACACAGCTTTTGCAACCTTTTATGGTGAAAGTCCAATTCTTTGAATCTTCTATATGAGACACAGGGTGTTCATGATACTACTTACCAAACGGAATTATCATTTCATAATGACCTGCGTTAGCCACTTCACATGACACTTCAGAGATGTATCAGTTTTTTCCTAGCTCCAATTTTATAGGTAGGATATAACACTTTTCTCCTGGAGTGGCTAATGATCCATTAAAGTCTAAGATATTCCCTGCATTATTGCATTCAACTATAGGAATGCGAAGGTATTCAACTAGGTGCTTATTGATAAGTAACATGTGGGATCCCGAGTCTAACAAGACTTCAACCTTGTATCGCTTATCGTGTATATGGAGGTAAGTGGTTCCCACTTGGCAGTTGTATCGTTTTAGTTTTGGAGCATCTAATTCCACAGGCTTAGTCGGACTTAGTTTTTCTTGGTTTTTGCGTTTAGGCATCGTTGGTATTAGGTGTAGGTAACAAGATATTTGTTAATACACCAGCGTAGTTTCCACCATTGAGGTCTCCTCAGACAAACTAATAACTATTAGCTCTAACAATTCTGGGACTACATACTAAGTAGCTTTTCACCGATAAGCAATTGCGTACGACCAGTTTTCAGGGTGAATATCTTCTCCCGACATACTAGACCTAGGCTCATAGCTGATTTTCGGGCAGTTATTAGCCATGTTACTCCTGGGGTGTAGGGTTCCAGTATTCACGGATCTTTTCCCTTAGGTTTTCGGTTATCCCTCCAGCTACCTCAGAGGGGCCTTGCATACTAAAGCAGCAGATTCCTGTCCCACAATCTGGCCAGAAGGCAAGACAGTACATACGTATAATACAATTCAAGCTCGTATAGTAGGTGGAATGGTCTGCATTGGGTGTCCACCTGTTGGTATTATTATCAGGTAGATCTTGCATTGCTATGTCCCAACTTCTCTGGTATAGTAACTTGCTGGCACAGGAGTAGTGAGTGACCACCAAGTGACTTGTGGAACTTCGTACTATTGGCCTTCGGGTCATGTGGGCATGTCAACTATCGTCTCTTCCAGTTAAGACTCTCCATATATTGATTCCTTGTGTTCGAGCTCGTATGTCCCTTGTGGGGTCCCTTCATAGAGAGCCTACTTGCTTTAATCTTGAAAGGAGAGACATGCTTCACAGTGTGTCGATCATTTTGAGTTTCGACTCACGTAGTTGCACATGGACTACCTGATACGCATCATGGTTGGTACTCAATACACCTCAGCCAAAGGGGGTTCCCATTTCAATTCCAGTTCTACATGGACACTGACTATCCAAATGCTGCCGCCGTTGGTACCTGTGAATGGACCTAGATCAGTTCTTTATCATCCATCAGCTCCCAGATTGTATTTGTTCGGAATGATTGCTGGACAGTCGTGACTTTGCATGCTAATTTAGGCTTCACAATAGACGATCTTGCATGACAAATTGCCATTTTTATCAGTCTTGAACTAACCGTTGCTGCTGATATATGGGCATCTACTCCATGCGTTTAGTAGGTGTGGTTTTTCTTTCCACAACATGTACAATTCTTTTTTTGCCTTCCAGTGTCTATAACACTTTGCAGAATGCCAGTATAGGCCTGGTCGAAGTTGGTGTGGGTTGTTTTTGCCATACCTCCTAACTTCATTTTCGGCTGTTTTGGCTTATCCTCTCATTTTCATTTCCATGGTAGGGCTCTACCTCTCTTGACATAAGGTTTGTTTGTCCTTTGTCCTTTTGGTTTGGAGTCCCGTTGGTCTTCTCTTTTGACCTCAGAGGCTATTTTCACCTTCGGTGGTTGGTCTCTTCCAAGCATTTCTCTCACGAGAAGTATTTCGTCAGAGCGACTATATGACCTTAGCACTACTTTCTATTCTCGATCCATATCATTACTGAGTGCTGACAACCTGGGATGATTTGTTTTGGAAGCTTGGTTTTGACTTCCTCTCTCCAGGACTCTTCTGTCATTCATGCTCTAATATTTGGATTGTGCATGAATGTCAAGAATAGCTCAATACTTCTCTCATACCTTACCAGCTTTATATCCTGAAGCGAATGTCTTGCGACTTCTACTGGGGCGAAATGTTTGATCATATCATATTCAAAACATGTTCATGTAGCCAGTTCTGGCTACTGTGATTCCCTCTGAAGTCCATCCATTGCTTTCCTATACCAGATGGTATAAGGAAGGACTATGTTTCTTTTAGTACGGTTGAGCATGTAGATAATGCGTTCTTGAGCATTGTCTCAGATTCTTAGGTTTCTTTCAAAATAGTCGATATACTGGATAATCCAAACATATATGTCTTGAGTGGATTTGGCTTCAAAGAATTGGGGGGGTTCCGATGGTCGCTTAATATTTAGCACCATTGTATTGGCAAGCATCTCTGCCATATCAGACTGTTCTGGTGTTTGTCCTTACCGACCATGGCTAGGACTTCCTCTTCTCCTTCCCCTATCATCGTCATGATCATCATTATTATCACTCGGATCTCCTGGATCTCTACTCTGGGCACTTGAGGGAGATGCATCAGTGGCTTCCTTACCTTTTCCCTTTTCCCTTCGGGTCACAGGAGAATAATAATCATCATCATTCTCTTCCGCAATGGCAGGTAAGGGTAGTGGTCTGGAAGCCCCTCGGTCTAGGACGGCAGCCAGTGTAACCGCCTCTCGGGAGATGCGGTAAACGTAGGGTTAATGGCCTTTGTTCTTTACCGAAGATGGTAACTAGCGAGGCAAAGTCCGGAGGCTTTAACAGAAGTTGTTGAATAGACTTCTTAATATATCGCAACAACTGAAGTCTCCAAGATGTTTGGTAGTTCACAAACTAAAGATTCTTGAAGCGAACTGAAGAGAGTAACGGTTCAACCAAGTATATTGAAAACTTTGTCTGCCGAAGTCTGCTTCCTCTAACATCGAGAATAGCAGTTCTTAATTACAAGTCTTAGGCTACTTAAGAGTCTTGTTCTCATAACATATAAGACTCCAAAACGGTAGCCTTGAAACCAAACATAAAACATATAGAATATCAAACCGATACTTGAAACCAAACATAAAACATATAGAGTATCAACCGATACTCGAAACCAAACATAAAACATATAGAGTATCAAACCCTATACTATCAGGCTAGAGGCACACCTCGTTTCCTGAAACAAATTCAAAACTCAAATAATATCAACTAATATATGAAAATCCTAAACCAGTAACCTGTACTGGTTGCACCCCGAAAACAAAATAAAACCCTTATTTCAAAACATAACAAGAAATTTCCTAATCCTTGCTATCATAATCGGAATTCAAATAAGGATCCCAAAAACCTTTATCAACCGGGGGTACATTTTGATAGCTCTCAAAGCTATCCTTAGTAGGAGAATAACACATAGGAATAAACCCAGAAAATACCATAGGAAACTCATCTCCTGGCATGTTATCTGTCCACCATGCTTGAACCAAATCCATCGCCTGTTCTAATCCTTCCACCGGTTCCCAACTATTCTCGCTTGCTAGGTATCCTTTCCAACTAACCAAGAACTGTCCTTTTCCATATCATTCCCTGTAATCGATAACTGATTGAACTTCCCATTCCTGTCCTTCGTTGATGAGAATGGGTACCAGCTTTGCAAATGCTCGTCCTGGAAATCGGAAATCGTCGTTAGGGTGGTGTCACGGTTGCGTGGCAGATAGTGGAAGGAGAAGTTTGTGGCAGGTAGTGGAAGGAGATGTTTGTGGCAGGTAGTGGAAGGAGATGTTTCACCATAATGAAGATATTCATCATGAGGGTTTATTTGATTTACTTTCATGCACATGATCTATTAAGAGGTCATGGGGGCAGTGCACGAGGCCAAGGGGGCTGCACAGTTTGATTTACTTTCACACACATGATCTATTAAGAGGTCATGGGGGCAGTACACGAGGCCAAGGGGGCTGTGCAGTTTGATTTACTTTCACGCACATGACCTATTACGAGGTCAGGTGGTTTACGCACAGGACCAATGATGCGGTCATATGATGTTTTTCATGAGTCACGATTATGACTCATAGTTGTTTTGATATATAAGCGGGTTGAGTGAAGAACTATAAAAGGAGGCCGGTAGAGCCTGGTAGTTAGTTCTTCATGCAACCACTTATTATATTTTCTTACCTATACTATCAAGAATAGAATCTATTCTACTACTTCGAGAATTCTACCACGATACGACTTGATTATTAGCGTTCGAAAAGGGGAATGTAGACAACGGTTTAAGAATAATGATCAGGGTCTTGTAAAAAAAAGGAACGAAGTAACAGCGCGCTAAGGAAGAGAAGTATTGCACTATTACAACGAGACTAACAGAGAGCTGTTGCCTGTCGCAGAATACATATTGACAGCGGAGAATAGGTAGGATACCTAATGGGTGGTAAGGTTTGACTACTGAGCAGTGGAAAACTCCTTTCTTCCTTCGGTACATTCTAGCATCCATGCTAACTGTATGGTTCTGCATGTGTTCGTCAAATTCGAGTACTGTAAAAGGGCCTCGCCAGCGTGGCTGCAATTTCCGAGATCTGCCAGATTCCGTCTAAAACTGGTCCCCAAAAACCATAATTGTTTCCCCAATCTTGACAGGTTTGTGTGAGTTCCTCCTCTTAATTGCCACTCTGTTTGACCTTGCTCTAACCAACCGTAACGCTTGGTATGCCGCATTTCTGATCTCCTGGTGTCAACTGTAGTAATCATCAGATGCGGGTACTGTTGTAGCATTGACTTTATAGGTATCAAGCAGTTGGTATTCTCGTCTATACACAGCCTTGTATGGAGACATTCCAATAGTCTCGGAGTGACCTGCATTGGAGTAAGCTGTCACTTCAGGGAGGGAGGTAAGCCAGTTGGACTGGCGAGCATTAATAACATTCCTTAATGCTGTTTTCAATTCTCGAATCTTTCTTTCCGCTTGTCCTTTGGTCTGGTGGTGGCCCGGCGTAGCCATAATTTGTTCAACTCCTATCGTCTTTAAGGTTTGTTTCCAAAACCGAGAGGTGAACCGAGGATCAGCATCGCTAACAATTGACGTAGGTATTCCATGAGGAGTGAAAATATTGTGATGGAGTAACTCAATAGTCAAAATTGCAGCAGCATTTACTGATGTTGGTATCAGCCAGCTGAACGCAACTGCTCTATCTACTACCATCAATACTGAATCATATCCTTTCAGCTTAGTAAAGGGACCCATGAAGTCGATAGCAAAGCACGAAAATATCTCGGAGGGAAAAGGAAGTGAGAGGGTGTTGCTGGTAGGTAATGTAGTCCTTTCCCGATTCAGTTGACATACGTCACATTGCTGGATATAGTCTTTGAAGTCCTTCCTCATCTCCGGCCAGTAGATGTATTCTGTTACGTACCGGAGGTTTCGATCAGCGCTATGGTGTCCTTTATTATGTATCTCCCCTATCATCAGTTGTCTTGGTGTCTCTCCATTCACTCCATGACCCTTTGGAATATAAAGGCAATCTTCTCCTCCTCTTGTAGTAGCGTAGAGTAGACCATTGTGTATTTGGTAATGTTACATCATTCTGTTTCATGAAGTGAGGCTGGAATCCTTTGCGAACTGATAGATAGGGTCATTTCTATATCCTTTAACCATCTGTTCTCTCCAAATGTTCTTCATATCATCCGCTCCTTGGATAATATCCCTTTCGTCCACCACTCTTTCTAATACCGTTACCTCCTCATCCTCTTCAGGTGTTTCGTACACTTTGTAGAGCTCATGTTTCTCGTGAGGTAGGAAAGGTGGCTCCACTACTGGAACTTCATTCTGGTATGCCAGGGGTCCTCCATAGAAGGTTTCGTTATGGTGGTGTTCAGGGTACTCGGAGTTATGACATTCAATAGGGGGCGTGCCACAGGCTAAAGCTTTGATGACACGCTCTTTGATGGCTCAGATATCGAGGTGGGGGTGTGGTGATTGGGTATCTCTGTCATTGTGATCATCATTGGTGTTAGGTGGAGTTTCGATAACTGGCGGGCTGCTGCAAGGAGAGCCGGCGTAGGTTTTAGTCTTAGGTTTCAATTCCTCGTGGTCAGGGCAGAAGGGTATGTTGCAGAATACCCAATGCATTGATGCATGTTCAAGTTCCTCCTCACTCCTGCCACTGGTATAACTTCGATAGTCTCCCTAATCGTTTAGGGGTTCACTATTTCCGTAGTTGTTTACATCTAGCAGTGTTTGCTCCAGGCTGCTGTCACTTCCGGATTCTGAATGAGCACCGATGTGCTCAACTGTGAGAGGTTCGAATCGAGACATTTCCTGTTCAATAGTAGATTCTTCGCAAGAAAGAAAAGATAAGATAGGTGAGGAACTAGGTGAATTGTCTTCTGATGTAGGATCGTTTGCAGTATGTCGGTAATCATCGTTCTCATCATAAAGGCAGGATAAAGCATCGGCTAAATAGTTCCATTTTCTTGGTCTGTACACTATTTCAGTATCCTATTTCCCAATGCACCCTCGCCATCGTAGCTGTTTTTTGGTGGGTGTTCCGCTTGTCTTGAGGTACGTCAGAGGTAGATGATCTGTGACGATAGTGAACTTGCTTCCTGCAAGTATGTGGTGGAATGTCGTCAGTGCATCAACTATCGCTAGAGCTTCCTTGTTGGTTGTGCCACAATTCATTTGGGTGTTAGAGAATTTCCTGCTATGAAGTGAAGCTGGTCTAGCATTCTCGGGGGTTTCTCCTTGTCCTACCCATGCTCCCACACCTGTGTTGGATGCATCGGTTATCAACTATATTGGAAGTGACGAATCATATTGTACTAGTTTCATAACCTCGTATTTTGAAACAACTTGCTTAACATTATTCATTGCTTGGTCTTGGGTGGCGGTCCATACAAATTCTGCTACTCCGGTGAGTTCCGTTAGGGGTAATGTAATGGTTGCAATTTGTGGCAAAAACTGGCTGATGTAGTTGACTGTTCCTAAAAATTCCTGTAACTGTTTCTTGGTTTGTGGCGTAGTCCATTCTTCGATCTTCGCTATCTTTTCCGATGCTGGTGAGAGTCCTTCGTCATTGATAATATGACCCAACACTTCCATGCTTGTGGCGAAGAATTCTGATTTCTTCCTGCTTGCATAGAATCGACCCTCCTTGAGCTTGTCACAAATCAGAGATATGTGTTTCAAATGTTCAGACTCTGTATTGGAAAAAATAGGTATATCATCAATATATACCCACATGAATCGTCTCCGATAGTCGGCGAATAATTCCGACATTATGGGCATGAAAGTCCCTAGAGCATTCATATCTTCTTGTAGCATAACCTTGCTGACAAAACATCCAAAGGGTGTTTTGAAAGCATTCTTGCTTACATCTTCTGGTTCCACTCTTGTTTGAAAGTAGGCATCGCTAAGGTCGATTTTACTGCGGTATCTTGCCCTAGCTAGGGCATTCAGGATCATCGTTTGGTTTGGAATGGTCTCAACATCTTTGATTGTGATCACATTTCTCGCTGTGAGGTCTACTAATGGCCACATTCGTTTTTTGTCCTTTTTCTCTTGCGCAAACATGGGGGCTGCTGATGAAACTGCTTGTCGTTTGATGATTCCTGCTTTCTCTTTTTCTCTTAGCCATATACTCATGTCTGTTGCCCATCGTTCCGGTATTGAGTAGGTAGGTAAAGAGCGCTGCTCCTTTCCTGGGTGGAGGTTGATCTTGTGATTTATCCTCCTTAGAGGTGGTAGGCTTTCTGGTATTTCCGCTGGAAACACTTCGGGGTGTTGGTTCACAACATCTTCAGTGCTAAGCACTGCTGCTCGGATCATGCCACTAGTAGGTGTGCAAATAATTGCAACATTCTATTTGGGAAACAGGATAGCTAATTTGCCACATTCGATTTGAGCTTGGTGTTGTTCCAGGAAAGGCATTCCTATTAGTGCATCGTATTTTGCTAGGTTGCCAACCAACATCCTGGTTCCTGGTGCACTCAATTTTCCTGCTGATATGTTGACTGAATATTCTTTATGGCCTGCAGACCGTGATCCTTTCATAGCTAGGTGTATTCTGATCGGAGTCTACAATTCCTGGCAAGAAATTCCGTGCGTGGTCACAAAGGTAGCGCTAATTAACTTTGCTCCTATCGATCTGGTATCAAACAAGACTCTGGCTTCTTTGCCATCGATGTGCATTGTTCCGACGAGAGCGTCATGGGGTTTGATGTTTGTTGGTCTCGCGGCCATGGTGATGATGTCTTCCTCTTCTTCCTCTATTTCCATACCATGGATAAACACCTCTTCCGCTATTTGTTCTTGTTCTATTCTATTGGAGGTGACTTCTTTCTTCACCTTAGCTTTGCCCTTGCCTTTGCCCTTATCATCTTTGCTAGGGCAGTCTCTTGCTAGATGTCCTTTACCTCCGCAGGTATAGCAAAGACCCTTTTCTTCTCGTTCCTTAGGTTTGGAGTGTAGCTTGTTGCTGGTTTTCCGATTTTCCTTTCGTCCTTCTTGCTTGGAAATGAATTCTTTTGCTGGTTTTTCAAACCTTTTCTTCCCATAAGCACCAGTGCTTTTTAGGGTAGCATCAATGCTCTCCACATTTTGTATAACTTCCATCACAGTGTCAGTTTCAGCATGCTGTAATTCCGCTTCTTGCCGTAGTCTAGGGTGCATGCTCTTGAAGAATTGTTGAATGAAAGCATAGTTGCTTATGGTATTTGCAGGTAGGCGTGATCGGAACATTAGCATGTCGGTTGCTATAGTTGATATTCTCTGTATCTTGCCATTATACACTTGCGTGATTTCATGGAACTTGCGATAGCTATCATCTTTCGGTTTCGAAAATTGGAATCTTTCTCGTAGGAATCTGACAAGGTCTTCTCTGGTCATGTCTTCACCGCAATACTCTGCTGCTTGGAAGGCTGCTTCCTGAGCTCATCCTTCAGTATAGAGGATCCAATAGTTTCCTCCTCCTGCCTCACTAGTTCGTAGACCATTAATCCGCAGGTATAACTGTACTGAATTATACCATCTATCAAACGCTTCTGGTTTGAGATCATCCCCTTCACCAGTAAACTTACTGGGTAAAGGTACTTTGATACTGAGTTTAGCTGTAACAGCTGGGTTAGGCCTAGGTGTCAGTGGTCTTGGGACCTTTGGTGCTGGGGCTCCGGACCCTGAGGGTTCTGCTTCTGAAGCCATGTCGTCTGATCCTTTGTCACTATCGGAGCTATCGGGATCGTTGCCTGGTGGTGCTGGAGGTACTTGTGTACCTGTAGGCTTTCTTGAGGATTCTGGGTACCCACCAGGGGTAGTGGTTGGCAGTTCCAGTAGTTGTTGTGATTATTCTCCTGTTGATTGTTCAGTAGCGTCTCTTGCTAACTGCTGAGCAGCTGCGTCACTTGTCGCTTGTTCTTTTGCTGGAGTCTTTGTGAACCGTCCTTTGGCATCCTTCGTGCGCTGTTGAGAACCTTTCTCAGGAGCCTTGCCCTTACTTGGTTCTAAATCGCCCTCTATCTTGATAACTTGCTGAAGTTAAAAAAATGTAACCACCTCTCAGGAGATGCAGTAAATGTAGGGTTAAAGGGCTTTGTTCTTTACCGAAGATGGTAACTAGCGAAGCAAAGTCCGGAGGCTTTAACAGAAGTTGTTAAATAGACTTCTTATTATATCGCAACCACTGCAGTCTCCAAGATGTTTGGTAGTTCTCAAACTAAAGATTCTTGAAGTGAACTGAAGAGAGTAACTGTTCAACAAGGTATATTGAAAACTCTGTCTGCCGAAGTCTGCTTCCTCTAACATCGAGAATAGCTGTTCTTAAATACAATTCTTAGGCTACTTAAGAGCCTTGTTCTCATAACATATAAGACTCCAAAATGGTAGCCTTGAAACCAAACATAAAACATACAGAGTATCAAACCAATACTCGAAATCAAAGATAAAATATATAGAGTATCAACCGATAATCGAAACCAAACATAAAACATATAGAGTATCAACCGATACTCGAAACCAAACAAAAAATATATAGAGTATCAAACCCTATACTATCAGGCTAGAGGCACACCTCGTTTCCTGAAACAAATTCAAAACTCAAACAATATCAACTGATATATGAAAATCCTAAACCAGTAACTGGTACCGGTAACAGCCAGGATCTTATTTACTGATGCTGTCAAGGCTCTTACTGCATTGTTTATCTCCTCGCTCAGCTGAAGTTGTTGTGTTTTGAGTTCTTAGACCTCCTTTTAGTGCATCATTTGTTCCAAATGCTATTGTTCCAGGGCATGGTTAACATCTATTTTGCAATTGATGCTTTTAGACCAGAATTTGAAAAGTTCCATTCTCACACTAGTGACCATTTGTTCTAGCTTGTGATCTTGAGCTAGAGCGTCTTGGCTTCGTTGTCCAAGTGTTCTATGTAACCTTGTAGTTACTTCTTCATGTTCTTGTTGATGCCTATCTTGTACGTCTATCTTTTTTGCTGCTTCTAGTAGCATTGCTTGCTGGATATCCTTCACCTCTTGTTCCATGCCTGCCAGCTGCATCAATAAGACAGCAATGTTATTGTCATAGACATCTTGCCCTTCTGCGATCTCCTACTGTACCTTAATTAGTTTTAAGATATTGTCGTAAGTGGCTTTCTTCAAATGTTTGAAGGCGATATTGGCTTGGTCTAGCGAGATATTGATTTCTTGTCTGATTTGGCCTAAGGTTATTACCAGATGACTAGCTAACTTGGCTAGGTTTCAAGCATGATCTCGTAGCTTTGGTGTTGATGTCCATGATAATTGGTAGATACTAGCCACACCGGAGAATCGGTGAGAGAGAGGTATAACTCCTCTCCAGAACTGAAGGTAGGTCGGTATTGATGGAGATGGACTCCATATGATAGAATCATCTATTGCTATTGTATCCGGCTGGGTTTCCATAGGTTCTACCACCACGATCTTCAATTTTAGAGTTTGGGTATTACAGCCATTGTGACTTTCTCGAGGTAGGAAAATTGTTCAAATTGCCCTAGATGAGTGACTACCAGTACCTCATACTAGAGTTCTCGGTATCCCTTAAAGGGCTTGAAAAAGCACATGTATGGTATGCAGTGTCTGAGGTGCTCTAGAGGTATAGGTAAAAAAAGTATTTGGGCGATCTGATTCTGGGTTCGGGATCTGAATTTCCCTTTTTCGAGGTTCAAGATGTACTTGTAGTACATATTTGGGTTTTTTAGGCCCAAGCAAAGGGGATGGGTTGCCCCTAGCTAATCGTACCTAATTTCTTGTCTTCAGAGTACTGGGTACTCCACTTGATGAGGTCTTCTGACTCAGTTGAACTACATTCAAAGTTCAGACCATGCCATATACAATATATACGATTAAATTGATCTCTTGTTGGGATCTGGAAAGGGATTGCAAATTACAAGAGTTCTTGCATAAACTCTTCTTCAATTTCAAATAGCTCAATGTCGAAAGTTGCTTCGAATGTATAAATATAAATAAGATTGTAAGGTACTTTGAAAATGTAGTTGAGGTGAGAGGTGAGAGTGGAGTTTGAGGTGAACTCGTAGTTCATATAGTGAGCCTTGGGAATAGGAGAACTATCAATATACTATTAGGCGGATGACAAACTCTAGTAAAACTGCGTGATACAAGTCAAATCTTTGATCGGAAAACTTGTTGAGGAAGGCTCATCTCAATAAAATAGGTAAAGTAAAGATTTATATTGTAAATGATTTTATATTGATAAGATCTCTTCTCCATTGCTCGATAATGTCAGTAAAGCTCAGCAGGTACTTCGATATTTATATTCTGCGTCTGAGTGTTTGTGGACTACTTCTAACTACTATGCTATTAAGGTACCACTCTGATTTTAATATGCAAATGTCCAGAATCATATAAGTGCGGACACTGTTTGACCCTGAAACTCATCACATCCTTTTACGGCTACGGAATTGGATTCCTCCATTGAGATCACTGCACTATTTGTTATACCAAACAACGGCCTTCAACTTAGTTGTCTACATAGACTATTATATTACTTTAGTCTGGTTGACTATCATTCCAGTAGTCTTTTCAGTCATGAAGTGATCAGGTTCATGCCGGATCACCTAGTGCCAATAGCAAGTCTGAACCTAATGTATCAATGTCTTAAATGTCTCCAACTTATCTAGATCTTCCTTTCTGAGTGTGCTTCCCCTTGGTCCGCCAGCCTCCATAGAGGGGTCCTATTACTAAAACCAACCAATATACTACTGATCTCAGAAGGGTATGGGTGCATTTGGTATGTCCTTCTTAGCCTCCACTACTGGGACATCCTCTTGAAGTATTTTGCCGAAAACGTCCCATCACTTATGGCAAATAGTTTAGGAAGCCTAACTTTGAAGCCGGCTATCTTAATGCGCCTTGGACAGATATCTTCTGTTCCACTTCTCACATGTCACCAAAGGTCCCCTCCCTTATATCCTGCGAACAGCATGCAGTTGGACAGATGGTGGCGACCTATTTGATGTTATGAAGTGGGCTTCATTGTTGTGACATTTTAGTTGCGGGACGCAACTCTCGAAATCTCTCTAATGATGTGCGTACACCATAATGGGGCCGGAGGGGGGTGTTGGCCTTCGGTAAATAGAGGGTCTGTGCACAGTTACACTACTGTGAGGTCTGTGCACTTGTCTCAGGTTTCTATATACCTAACACTGCTTCAGTTGAAGGGTCCCATTACTAAGACCAACCAACTAACAGCTGATCTTAGAAGGGTATGGGTGGATTCAGTATATCCTTAATAGTCTCCACTACAGAGACATCCTCTTGGAGTATTTCACCAAAAACGTCGCATCACCTTCAGCTCATAATTAGGAATCCTAACCTGGAAGCCTATTATCTCAATTCGCCTCCAATAGAATCCTTCCACTGGTATTCCACTTCTCAGATGTTCCTAAAGGTCCCCTCACATATATCCCATGAACAGCATATGGTCGAATGGACGGCGGCGACGTATATGGTGTTATGAAGTGGCCTTCATTGATCTGACATTTTAGTTATAGGACGCAACTCTTGAAATCTCGCTAATAACATGCGTGCCCCGTAAGGGGGCCAAGGGAGGTATTGGCTTACATAAATCGAAAGTCTGTACGCAGTTACCCTACCATGGGGTCTGCACAATCTTTTGTCTCAGATATCCATATACCTGACAAAAGGTCTCCTCTCATATATCCCACGAACAGTATGTGGTTGAATAGACAGCGGCAATGTATATAGTGTTAGAAAGTAGGCTTCATTGATGTGAGATTTTAGTTATGGGACGCAACTCTCGAAATCTTGCTCCTAATGTGCGGGCCCTCTAAGGGGGCTGGACGGGGGTGTTGGCTCCCGTAAATCAAGGATTTGTATGCATTTACCCTATTGTGAGGTCTGTGAGCTTGTTTCAGATTTCCATAATCTTAATATCTGCAGTCCTCCACAGTCAGCTCTTGTCTTAGTCTGCATCATGTGCTGGGAATAATTCAACATGATTCTGTCTGCCAGCACATTCATTCTGGCTAGGTTGTTGTGGGATTTAGTGCTAGCTTTTACTTTGTTTTGATGTGATGTTCCAGATGGTTACTCTCCTATATTTTCCTGCTTATCCTTAGTTAGTCTTTTCCTATTTTCTGAGTTTGCTTGCGAGCTAGTGACAGGTTTCTCTTTGAGCAAGATGTGCAGTTAGGCTCATACTAGAGAGTCCTGGTGATATGGTTAGGCCAGATGGAAGGAGGAATAGGGATTGTTTATGCCATAGCTAGCGCTGCATACAAGTTCTTATACCCTAAATAACACTGAATATATGAAGATAAAAATAAAACAAAATAAAATAAAATAAATAACCTCTGTAGTTAGTTCATCCTCTATCTTTTCTATTTTTCTCACACTTGAAATCGATCCTCAACACAGGAATCTCACAAATATCCACTTCCTCTCTCCTTCTATCATTGCTTAGGTATAGGAGTAGTGGCTATCTCCACTTGCTTTCTACTGTCATCTTTTGCTTTTTTCGGTGTTAAGACTTTTTTCTCCTTGGATTCCAGTACTGCTTTTCTGCTGTCCCTTCTCCCCTATTGTCTTGCTTAGTGAGGTGCCCACTACAGTTGGTGACCAGTCACTTCCTACATAACAGATAGCTGGGAACATAGCTTGTAGTATACATGGACTTCTTCAATAGGCTCTTTAGTTGACCTCTCCTCTCCTCTCAGTCAGCAAGTAGTGGTAAACTATCTACCAAGTGATACTATCTCTTGTTGAATGTGAGACTACATAAGAGACATGGTAAAATGTCTTGCATCCATCAGAGGACAGACTAGTTAGACACAAATATGATTACTGAGAGTTGATATAGTTGTGTTTAGTTTCCACTCTGTTCTTATGTTTGGATCAGCTTGCACCCTACTGCTATATCATTTCACTGGCTGGTACACTACTACTGTCCTCCTCTCTTACTGACTTCCACAGTTGGCCCTCTTTCTTAGTTGCATTGTATTGCAAGATACCTTTTACGGTTTCTGTCTGCTAGCACATATATCTGACTTGGTTGCTTGTGAGATTTCATGTGATTGTTACTGTACTTATTTAGTGATGTTCGGGTGACTTCCTCCTATGTTTTCCTCCTTCTTTTTTATTAGGCTTCTCCTAATCTCTGAGTCCGCTTGCGAGATAGGGACAGGTTTTTGTTTCAGCAAGATGTACCGTTTATCTTATACTAGAAGGTCCTGGTGATATGGTCCGGCAGGTGAAAGGAGGAATGGTGATTGTTTTATACCATAGCAAGTACTATATGCAGATTTTTGTACCCTAAATAACAATAAAATATATGAAGATAAAAAGAAAACAAAAAAAATAGACCTAGGAGATAAGCTCTTCATACTTCATTCTAAGTTATTTCATTACTTATTACTTTATGCCTATATTATGAAGATAAAATCATTATATTCTTTACTACTATATGTGGTTAAGAGGAGGACTCTATTGTCCATTAACAAAATTAACTATAATAGTATGCAGCTGTCAATAGTAATAGCAATCCTTCTTATCACCTTATATTTTTAATGCCACGTAAAGAAAATTTTCTAAATCAACTAAAATAATGCCATTCTTTCCAATTCTCTTTTTTAATAAAAACTCTGCCTTCTATTCTTTGCTGTATAAAATCCCTTTTTTTGCTACTACTAAGACTAGCTTGATATTAGTTTCACCTACTCAGAACTTAACTAGTATCACTTATATTTTCTACTTGTCATGTTACTACTTAGTTGGGTATTTTCTTGTATTACTGCTACTACTAGATTAGTATATTGCTAGTGATTGCTCATTTTATCTTATTTGGATTTCATCACTCATTTTGTTAGCTATACCTTGTCACTTCAAGTCCTTTGCTTTAGGACTTTGCTTGTTTTAACTTTCGCTACTATTATAGCTATGTTGTATTATTTCCTTGGATAGAATATTATTGTTATATTTCCTAGCTACAATTTTTTATATTTAAAGAGCCTATGATTTCATAAGGATTTTGTCTTCTAAGCCTTACAGGAATGCTCTTCTGAATATACTACAAGTTGAATGGTCTCTCTACCTTTCCTTCAGCTTTACTATCTTTGAAGAACTCATACTAATGCTTATCCCCCTATCCTAATAGTGTCTGAAAATCTCTCTGAGATTTTCAAGATACTTAGGAGTAGGTTACATTTGCAGTTATGCTAAAATCCATACCCCTGCTCATCAAATCTCAGAGTTTACTAGAAGGAGAGTACTTAGATTATATAAGCCTTAAATGGAATATAGTGAAATTTCTCACTACCTTAATATTCCCCACACAACAGTCAGGAATACAATTGCCAGGGAAGATCAAGAGGGCAAGAGGAGGAAGTGCAGAGGAAGATCTCTTGAAACTGCCAACTTGTTAGATATGTTACTTGTGATCTTGTTTCTTATATATTTTGCAACAGACAATAACATGTAATTAGTTCTACTGATATATATAGGGAATACTTTTCTCCACTTGCAATAGTTATTCTTATCTCATGTTCTATCAAGACTGTGATTATTACTCTTAGAGAGTTGCCTACATTCCTTGCTTGAATGCTAATAATCTGGTTATATCATGATAGAAGAGTAAATAGTAGAATAGTTTGATATTCTTAACATATAGGTAGAAAAGTATAACAGGCGCATGAATAACTAACTACTATCAAGCCTTTTTTTTTCTTTTTTTTCTTTTCTTTTTATATTATTACTTAATTTAAGGTATAAGAACTGTGCATGTGGCACTGGCTATAGTGTGGGAGAAAACCTATAACCTCCTTTCACCTGACCCAACTATATCCCCAAGACCCCTTGGTGTGGGTCTAACTGCCCATCTCTACCCTGAAAGCCCCATCATATCTATCTGAAAATAGAAGAAATGACCTCAGACTAAAGCAGGAAAATATAAGAAGGTAACTATCTGGAACATCATCAAAAAACAAAGTAGATATTGCACCAAAATTCTACAACAACTATGCCAGAATATATGAGCTGACAGACAAAATGTAGAAGTATTCCTGGAATGCGATGCAAACTGAGACAGGTGCCTACTGTGGAGGAAGGTAGAAAAGAGTGGCAGTAGTCAAGTACCAGCTAGAGAAAAGGATATAGTAGTAGAGTGCAAGCAGATCCAACTATCAGGGCAGGAAGGAAACCGAATGCAACCATGTTACCTCTTTGTAATCCTGTTTGTGTCTTGCTAGGCAGTCCCTAGTAGAGGAGGGCAAGTATTTTACTACTTCCCTTGTATAGTCCCTTGTTCTCAGAGAGAGAGTATTACTTAGTAGATGGGATACCACCACTTAAGCTGACCATAGGAAGTGGCCAGATCGGCCTGTAGGACTGTTGAAGAGTTTTTGTATACTGCAAACTGTATTCCCAGCTATCTGAAGCATGAGAAAGGAAGAGTCACTGACCGTATGGAGGGGCCTTGCTAAGTAAGATGAGGGAGTGGTAGATTATTGTAATAGTTTTGTGCTGAAGGTTGATTTCATGTATGAGGTAAATAGTAGAGACAGAGGATGTAACTAGTATCAGGCCTTTTTTTCTTTTTCTTTTTTTTTCTTTATCTTCATATATTTTATGGTTATTTAGGGTACAAAGATTTGCATGAAGTGCTAGCTATAGCATAAAACAATCCCCATTCCTCCATCCGCCCAGCCTGACTGTATTCCCAAGATCTTGTAGTATGGGCCTAACTGTACATCTCTACCCTGAAAGCCTCAATATATCTGAGAACAGAAGAAAAGACCTCAAACTAAAGCAAGAGAATATAGAAAGGTAACTACCTAGAACATCTTCAAAAAATAAAGTAAATCTCATACCAAAATCCCACAACAACTAAGCTAGAAGATATGTGTTGGCAGACAAAATGAAGAACCATTCTGTTAGGCACATGGAAATCCGAGACATGTGCACAGACCCACGGTAGGGTAACTGCGCACAGACCCTCAATTTACCGGAGGCAACACCCCGCTGCGGCCCCCTTATGAGGCCTGCACGTCATTAGCGAGATTTTGAGAGTTGTGTCCCATAACTAAAATGTCGCATCAATGAAGCGCACTTCATAACACCATATACGTTGCCGCCATCCGTCCGACCGCATGCTGTTCGCAGGATATATGGGAGGGGACCTTTGGCGACATCTGGGAAGTGGAACAGAGGAATTCCGTCAGAGGCGCATTGAGATAGTAGGCTGCAAGGTTAGGCTTCCTAAACTATGGGCCGAAGGTGACGGAACGTTTTCTGCGAAATACTCTAGGAGGATATCCCAGTGGTGAAAGCTATTAGGAGTATACCGAATCAACCCATACCCTTCAGAGATCAGCTGTAGGTTGGTTGGTCCTAGTAATAGGACCGCTCCACGGAGGCCGGCGGACCAAGGGGAAGCATGTACAGAATGGAAGACCTAGATAAGTCGGAGACCCTTAAGACGCTGACACGTCGGGCTCGGACTTGCGATTGGCACTAGGTGGCCCGGCATGAACTTGATCACTTCATGACCGAAGAGACTACTGGAATGATAGTCAACCAGACAACAGTAAAAAAATAGTCTATGCGGATATTTAAGTTGAAGACCGCTGTTTGGCATAACAAATAGCGCAGTCATCTCAACGGAGGAATACTATTCCAGGTCCGTGAAAGGGTTTGACAAGTTTCAGGGTCAAACAGTGTTCGCACTTATAAGATTCTGGACATTTGCGTATTAAAACTCGAGTGGTACTTCAGAGGCATTGTAGTTAGAAGTAGTCCGAGAATACTCAGACGCGGGATATAAATATCCAATTGCCTCCCGAGCTTTACAGACATCATCAAGCAACGGAGAAGAGATCTTATCAATATAATATTGTTTCACACTTTAAATCTTTACCTTACCTTTATCGAGACGAGCCTTCCTCGACAGATTCTCCAATCAAAGATTTCGGGCCTACATCTCTCAGTTATATACTTGAGTTTGGTGTCCGCCTAACAGTATATTGATAGTTCTCCCGTTACCAAAGCTCACTATATGAACTATGAGTTCACTTCAAACTCCACACTCACCTCAGACTTCGATTATATTCTTGAAGCACCTCACTGTTCCATCTATATTCAGATATTTGAAGAGGTTTTCGACTGCGAGCTCTTCGAGATTGAAGAAGAATTTATCACTGAACCTTCGCGGTTCACAAGACCTTTCGGGATCCCAACGAGGGATCAATTCAATAGCATATATCGCATCTGGCATGGTACGGATTTTGAGAGGAATTCGACGGAGTCGGAAAACTTTGTCGACTGGAGCACCCTGTGTTCTTTGAAGACAGAAGAGAAGAGAAAAGAAAACCCCGGGACAGTCATCCGGGGGCCAGACATCCCCTCGGCCTGGGCCTAACACACCTTTATATGTACTATAAGTACATCCTAAACCTCGAGAAAAAGGAGATTCAGGTTTTGAGTCCAGAGTCGGACCAACCGAACCCTTTTATACCTACACCTCTAGAGTATCACAAACGTTGGATACCTTACATACGATTCATCAAACCTTTTAAAAACATCGAGAACTCTGGTATGAAGTACCAGTAATCACTCATCCAAGGCTATTAGAGCAATTAGCATACCTGGAAAGCATTACAATGGCTGAGGTACCTCAAAGCCCAAGAAAGAAAATAACGGTGGGTGAACCTATGGATACCCGACCCAACACGACGGATAAGACCGATGATTCTGCAATTCATAGTCTCTTCCCTTCAATACCTCATGAACCTACGTTCCAGAGAGGAAATGTACCTTCTCACAGATCCCCTAGTGTCACAAGCACTCATAGGATATCAAGGGCCCCCACACCGAGACTAGCAGACAATGCTGCGAACTTAGCCAGATTGGCTGCGCGTTTCGAGTAACGTTAGGTCAAATAAGACAAGACATAGATACCTCACTCGACCAAGCCAACATCGCCTTCAAACATTTGCAAGGAGCCACCCAAGATAATACCTTAAAATCAATTAAGGTTCAACAGTAAATCGCCGACGGGCAAGATGTCCACGATAACGATATTGCAATCTTATTACTGCAGCCGGCAGGTGTAGAAAGCAGAGTCAAGGGAATACAAGAAGAGATGCTGCGAGAAGTCGCAAAGAAAATTGACGCTCAAGAACGGCGTCAACAGGAACATGATGAGGTAACCACGAGGTTACATAGAACCCTCTGGGAAGAAAGCCAAGCGGCATTAGCCCGAGACCAGAATCTGGAACAAATGGTCCTCAGTCTACGGGCGGAATTCGTAGAATTCCGCGCCCAATGCACCACGCGTGAGAGGGAGGTCAACCGTACCCTAGGACAGATGCGTTTAGACCAGACTACTCACCAGGCGGAAATCGGCCGATCTCAGGACCAGCAGCAGCAGCAAAATAATGAGACTAACAATATCCTGAAGGTATTGACACAGTCAATAAACAGAATGTTCGCTGCCGCACCAAGTCACGAAGCTGCAGGATCCGCACCTTTACCCACAGTCCAAGAAACTGACGACGAGGAGTACTATACTCTACCTACATGCAGGGACAAGGGAAAAGGCCAGGAAGCCGCTGACGCATCACCTTCAGGTGCCCGGGGAGGTAACCCTGGAGATCCTAGTGACGATGATGACGATGATGATGAGAGGGGAAGAAGGACAGAGAGTCCTAGCCGGGGCAGGCAAAGACAAATACCAGAACAGTCTGGTATAGCAGAAAGACTTGCCAACGCGATGGCGCTGAATATTAAGCGACCGTCAGAGCCACCCCCATTCTTTGAAGAGACACCCGCACCAGATGTATATGTGTGGATTTTTCAATACACTGACTATTTCGAAAGAAACCCGCGAATCTGGGATGACGCCTAGGAACGGGTCATATATGTGCTCAGAGGTACAAGAGGAGACATAGTCCTTCCTTATACCATATGGTACCGGAAGGCTATGGATGGACTTCAAGGGGAAACCCAGCAGCCAGAGCTGGTAACATGGACCTGCTTAGAACATGATATGATCAAGCGATTCGCCCCGGTAGAAGCCAAAAGACGAGCCCTTCGAGCAATGAAACTAGTCACGTACGACGGCAGCATTGAACACTATCTGACAGTCATGCACAATCATAACATTCATGCATGCATGACCGGGGAGTCCTGGAGACGGGAAGTTGAAGATAAACTTTCGGAACAAATTGTCCGCAGGTTGTGGGCCCTGCAATATACGACGGATCAAGAATGGGAAGAGGCACTGAGGCTATGGGGACAGTCAGAAGAAGGACTGCTAGCCAGAAAGAAAATTGGGTGAGACCAACCATCCAAGCCTAAAATAGTCCAAGAGGTCAAAAGAGACGACCGACGGGACTCTAAACTAAAGCGACAGTGGGATACTAAACCGTATGTCAAGGGAGGTGGAGCCCCACCACGAAAACGAAAAAGGGACGATGAACCGGAAAGGCCACGAAAGAAGTCGGGAGGTGCACTAAAGACCACTCATACAAACTTTGCCAAGGCCCATACCGGTATCTCGCAGAGTATAATAGACACTCGGAGATGAGAAGGAGATTGCACACATTGTGGAAAGAAAACCCACACCTATCAAATGTGTTGGGGAGATGCCCATATATCGGTGGCAATGGTCAGTTCAAGACCAATAAAAATGGGAATTCGACAAGCAAGATCGGCTATCGTCAAGCCAAAATTAGCTCCCACAGTCACAACTGTTCAGCACCCAGCTCGCGTAAATAAAATCCGGGAACAGGAAGACGACGAAGAACTGACCTAGGTCAGTTCATTGGTACCAGTGGCGATGGCGTTTGGGTATTCAGTGTCCTAATAGAACTGGAATCGAAATGGGAACCCCCTTGGGCTAGGGTGTATTGGGTATCGACCACGACGGGGATCGGGTATTGCGTGTGCAACTACGGGAATCGAAACTCAAAATGATCAAAGCGGCGCGAAGCAAGTCTCTCTTTTCAGGATCAACGCAAGTAGGCTCTAAGTGAAGGGACCCCATGAGGGACTTACGAGCTCGAACACCAGAATCAATATATGGAGAGTCTTGATCAAAAGAGAGCATAGTTAACATGCCCACATGGCCTGGGAGCCAACAGTACGAAGTTTCTCGAGTCACCTGGTGGTTACCTGCTACCCGTATGCAAGCAAGTTACTATACCGAAGAAGTTGGGACATAGCAATAAAAGATCTACCTGATAACAATACACGACAGGAGGACAACCGATGCGGGCCGCTCCACCTACCACACGAGTCTGAGTCATATTATACATATGTACTATCTTGCCTTCTGGCCAGAGTGCGGGATAGGGATGTACCGCTTTGGTGCGCAATGCCCCTCTGCGGGAGCGGGACGGATTACCAAAATCCTAAGGGAAAGGACTCGGTGAAAGCGGGAACCCCACAATAGGGGAGTCAAATGGTTAATAACCACTCGAAAATCTACTATGAGCCTAGGGCTAGTGTGTCGGGAGAAGGCATCCAGCCTGAAAACTGGTCGTGCGCTATAGCGTATTGGTGAATCGCCGCTTTAGTATGTAAACCCAGATTGTTAGAGCTAAAGAGTTACTAGTTTGTCTGAGGAGACCTCAATGGTCAAAACTACGTGGGCGTAGTAACAAACATCTTGTTACCTACACCCAATACCAACGATGCCTAAACGAAAGAACCACAAAAATCTTATCCACGCTAAGCGCATGGAGTTAGAAGCTCTAAAACCAAAACGATACAACTGTCCAGAGGGGATCGCTTACCTCCATATACACGATAAGCGATACAAAGTTAATGTCTTGTTAGACTCGGGATCCAATGTGTTCCTTATCAACAAGGACCTAGTTGAAGACCTTCGCGTTCCTACAGTAGAACGCAGTAATGCAGTTGATATCTTAGGCTTTGACAGATCGTCAGCAGCCTCAGGAGAGAATTGTTACACTCTTCATATTGAATTGGAAATAGGAAAAAACTGACACATCTCTGAAGTGTCATGTGAAGTGGCTAAGGCAGGTCACTATGGAATGATAATTCCATTTGGTTGCTGGCATCGTGAACACCCAGTGTCTCACATAGAAGACGCAGAAAATTGGACTTTCTCCGCAAAAGGTTGCGAACACTGTGTGGAAGAAGATGAAGGAATAGCGGATATGTTTGAGTATGGCGAATCCGTCGCTTGGGATCCTGATGCCTGTCGCATCGGAAGAATCGGAGCCATAGAAAATACGGTGAAACTAGAATCATTACCGAAAGAATACTGGAATTACAAACATTTGTTTGAAGCCCAGACGGCAAAAGAACTAGCCCGTAGACGAACATTCGATTATGAAATTAAGTTGATTCTAGGATCAACTCCCCCGTGGGGGCCGATATATCCACTATCCGAAAACCAGCTTAAGGCATTAAAGGAATACCTGGAAACGATGATCAAACAAGGAAAAATCACAAGGAGTCAATCACCAGCGGGAGCACCAATATTATTCGTACCTAAACCCGATGGCAGACTACGTCTGGTTGTGGATTATGGAAATCTAAATAAGATTACTATCCTCAACAAATATCCTTTTCCATTAATGTCCGAACTCAGAGATAGAGTAGCCGGCGCAAAGATCTTCACCAAGTTAGACCTTAAGGACGGCTACCACTTGATTAGGATAAAAGAAGGAGATGAATAGAAAACGGCGTTCTGTACAAGATACGGACATTACGAATATAAGGTTATGCCTTTTGGGTTGGTCAATACTCCGGCAACCTTCCAAGATATGATGAACCAAGTTCTACAGGAATACCTTGACGTTGGGGTCGTATGTTACCTGGATGATATTCTCGTTTATTCAAAAAATGAGCAGGAACATATTGAAGCTGTTAAAAGAGTTTTACAAAGTCTATCGGACTTTCAATTAGCGGTATTGCTAAAAAAATCGACTTTCCATGCCACAGAGGTAGAATTCCTTGGCTATATGGTGGCGGTTGATGGAGTGTCTATGAGCACCCGAAAGGTGGAGTCCATAATGGTCTGGAAACCAGCTAAGTCTGTTAGAGAAGTACAAGTATTCATGTGGTTTGCTAACTTCTACCAACGTTTTATAAAAAACCTCTCGGCTATTTGCAAACCCATAACCGAGACATTACAAGGAAATTCTAAGAATTTTAAATGGGGGGTTGAGCAGGATACGGCTTTTGAAGAGCTAAAACACCAGTTCACAACAGCTCCCATACTCCACCACCTTTTCCCAGAAAGAGAAACAGTAGTAGAAACCGATGCTAGCGACTTTGCACTCGGTTGCGTCCTTTCTCAATACTTTGTAAAAAGGCTTTATCCAGTGGCATTCCATTCCAGAAAATTAAATTCGGGGGAGCGCAATTATGAGATTCATGATAAAGAACTTCTCGCAATCCGCGAAGCTTTGAAAGAATGGAGACACTACTTGATCGGGATAGAAAAACCGATTAGAGTCTTTGCCGACCATCAGAACCTACAATACTTCCTCACCTCAAAAGTCTGGAGAGTGGCCGTCAGATTCGACGGGCTCAGAAGTTGGTAGAATACAATTTCCGTATTGTATACCGACCAGGCAGGAAGGGTGGAAAGCCTAACGCATTAAGCAGACAGCCAGAGTACAATTCTGAGGAGAGAGCTACGCATTGCAAACACAAAGTTTTGAAAGAAGAAAATTTCTTAGTGTCGCTAGTAGCGAGGGTAGGCGATGAAGGAGAATACTGGGATGGAGATAAAGATTTGGATTTGGAACCTCGAAGAGGTGGAAAGGAACCCGTTATTAGGGTCAAGAGATTGAGCAAGAAGGCATACTTGCCAACAAAGGGCTCAAGAATGGCGGCAGGACATGACCTGTACACCATAGAGGACGACATTGTCGCGAAATATGGACAAGCATTAATAAGGTTGGGTATAGCTGTAGGGCTACCCGAAGGAACTTACGGAAGAGTTGCTCCAAGAAGTGGATTAGCGGTCCGAAGCGGAATCTCTACCCGCGTGGGAGTAATCTAAGCTGATTATACCGGCGAACTCAAAGTCGTACTTTTCAACCATAAAGATGTAGACTGCCAAATAAGAATGCCCGATTGCATAGCTCAACCAGTCGTAGAAAAGGTCAACACCTCAGACATTATGGAAGTCGACGACTTGGAAGAAACGGAGGGAGGAACCGCGGGATTCAGAAGTACCGATATAGCGACAAGATGCTTGATGAAAATCAAGGAACAGGAACCTAGTATCAGCTACCTACAGGCATCGGCTAAAGACAATGAATATTGGTACGATATTTCAGAAGTACCCGAAAAAGTTCTAATGTCAAATGCCATTATCCTGCAGAAAAGTATGAAGCAGTTTAACTCCGAATTCTTAAACAAGATACAATTGGCTAACGAAACAGATGCAGCGTGGAGGTAACGAAGAGAAGAACGCATTAGATTACGAGACGAAGGAAAGGATTTTTCCAAAGACTGGACCTTAACTGATGATCTACTATATTATAAACAAAGACTATTTGTACCAGATAGTCAGGCGCTATATACTAAGATTGCAGAAGGATGTCACAATGCAAAAGTTGCAGGACATTTCGGACAAGAAAAAACTTTGGAAATAATCATCAGAGACTTCTACTGGAAAGGACTTGCGGCATGGGTCAACGACTATGTACGATCCTGCGATGAATGCCAACCTAATAAATCCCCTAGACACGCTAAGTACGGATTACTGCAACCATTGCAAATACCTTACGTGGCATGGGCATCTATCTCAGTGGACTATATCACACAACTACTGGAGTCACAAGGGTGTACTCAGATAATGGTAGTAGTCGATCAGTTCACCAAGATGGCAGATTTCATGGGACTACAAACAACAGCTGCGGCCAAGGATGTCGCAAACGCATTCCGGAAAGAAGTATGGAGGCTACATGGCCTGGCAACCGAAATCGTCTCGGACATGGACTCAAAGTTTGCAGGAGAACTTTGGGAATCCCTTTGCAAGGCACGGGAAATTAAGCGAAGAATGTCAACGGCATACCACCCTCAGACTCACGTACAAACCGAACGTACCAACCAAGTGCTGGAACGTTACCTGTAAAGTTTTGTCAATTACGATCAGGATGACTGGTATCAGCTACTACCGCTAGCTGAACATGCCTATAACAACTCCGCAACCAACGCTCATGGGATGTCGCCATTCTATGCGAACTACGGATTCTATCCACAGACAGAGTGGATGAAGGAGCGCGAAGCTCAAAATCCAGGAGCGACACTTTATGCTAACTGGATTAAGATGATACATGAACAAGCAAGAGGGTTTCTAGAAAATACACGAGAAGGGATGTCGAAATATTATGACCGGAAAGGTCGACAACAGCCGGACTTCAAGATCAGGGACAAAGTAATGTTAAACGCAAAAAACATCCGCACCCGACGGAAATCCAAGAAGCTAAGTCCAAAGCTATACGGCGCCTTCCAAATTATGGAAAAACACGGATCCAGAGCATTTAAGCTCAATATATCCGATCGATGGAACATTCATCCCGTATTCCATGTCACACTAGTGGAACCCTACCGCGAGTCAGTTCATGATAGTCGCCAACAACCCCCTAGGGAACTGGAAGATATGGACAGCGATCTGCAATGGGAGGTTGAAAAAAGTCGTAAGAAGCGAGATTCGTTCTTACAGGAAACGAGTACATGGCCGCTATCAAGAGAAGTAGGAACTGTGGTACTTCGTAAAATGGCAAGGGTGTTCGGAAGATGAGAACACATGGGAGCCTGCCACTGGTATGGAAAATGCGGAGGAAGTTGTGGAGAATTTTCATAATAACAATGCAGACATGCCAGAAAGGGCAGAAGTAAAATAGTGAGGAAAAGGTTTTCCTACCGTGTCCAAGTAAATGCGGGAGGTTTTTTACCCTGACCACATGGAAACTTAAAATGTATTTAGAAGAAATTATAAAAATGGTTATAAAGGCATTCGAGGCGAAGCCTGGTAGGAGGGAGCTCATGTTAGGCACATGGAAATCCGAGACATGTTCACAGACCCACGGTAGGGTAACTGCGCACAGACCCTCAATTTACTGGAGCCAACACCCCCCTCCGGCTCCCTTATGGGGCCCGCACATTATTAGTGAGATTTCGAGAGTTGCGTCCCATAACTAAAATGTCAGATCAATGAAGTCCACTTCATAACACCATATATGTCGCTGGTGTCCGTCCGACCACATGCTGTTTGCAGGAGATATGGGAGGGGACCTTTGGCGACATCTGGGAAGTGGAACAGAAAAGGTCCGTCGGAAACGCATTGAGATAGTCGGCTTCAAAGTTAGGCTTCCTAAACTATGGGCCGAAGGTGATGGGACGTTTTCGGCGAAATACTCTAGCAGGATATCCTAGTTGTGAAAGCTATTAGGGGTATACCGAATCCACCCATACCCTTCTGAGATCAGCTGTAGGTTGGTTGGTCCTAGTGATAGGATCCCTCTACGGAGGCCGGTGGGCCAAGGGGAAGCATGCTCAGAATGGAAGACCTAGATAAGTCGGAGACCCTTAAGATGCTGACACGTCTGGCTCGGACTTGCGATTGGCACTAGGTAGCCCGGCATGAACTTGATTACTACGTGACCAAAGAGACTACTGGAACGATAGTCAACCAGACTAGAGTAAAAAAATAGTCTATGCGGAGATCTAAGTTGAAGACCGCTGTTTGGCATAACAAATAGCGCAGTCATCTCAACGGAGGAATACTATTCCGGGTCCGTAAAAGGGTGTGATAAGTTTCAGAGTCAAACGGTGTTCGCACTTACAAAATTCTGGATGTTTGCGTATTAAAACTAGAGTGGTACTTCGGAGGCATAGTAGTTAGAAGTAGTCCGCGAACACTGAGATGCGGGATATAAATATCCAAGTGCCTCCCGAGCTTTACAGACATCATCAAGCAACGGAGAAGAGATCTTATCAATATAATATTGTTTCACACTTTAAATCTTTACCTTAGCTTACTTTATCGAGATGAGCCTTCCTCGACAGATTCTCCAATCAAAGATTTCGGGCCTACATCCCTCAGTTATATACTTGAATTTAGCATCTGCCTAACACATTCCCAGAACGCGATGCAAACTGAGACTGGAGCTGACTGAGGAGGACGGCAGAAAAGGGAGATAGTCATAGGGTAACAGCCAGAGAGAGGATATAGCGGTAGGGTGCAAGTCAATCCAACTGTCGTGTCAGGGAGGAAATGGAATGCCACTATGTCAACTCTCGGTAGTCATGTTTGTGTCTTACTAGGCAGTCCCTAGCAAGGCAAATGATTTTGCCACATCTCTCATGTAGGGCCTTGTTCTCAGAAAGATAGCGTCGCTTAGTGAATGCGATACCACCACTTAAGCCAACTGCAGGGAGGGGAACGATCAGCTCATGGGCCTGCCTGTTAGGCATATGGAAATCTGTGACAAACAGTGCACAGACCTCATGGTAGGGTAACTGCGCACACACTCTCGATTTACAGAAGCCAACACCTCCATCTGGCCTCCTTATGGGACCCGTATATTATTAGCGAGATTTCTAGAGTTGTGTCCCATAACAAAAAATATCATATCAATGAAGCCCAATTAATAATACCATATACTGTAGCTCAGTTGGTATAACTTTTGTATTGATTTATAAGGTCAGGTGTGCAACTCCCTTTGAGGTCAAAGTTATTATTATAATTTATATACTTTGATATATGGAGTATGATAAAAGATACTTATTCCAAGCTAATGAGAAATTATCAAGCAATGGAGAAGAGATTTTATCAATATAATATTGTTTACACTTTAAATCTTTACCTTATCGATTTATTGAGATAAGCCTTACTTGATAGATTCTCCGATCAAAGATTTGGCCTATATCCCCTAGTTATACTAGAGTTTGGCATCCGCCTAATACTGTCAAAGAGTTCTCGCATACCACAAACTGGATTCCGAGCCCTCTGAAGCATGGGACGTGAAGAGTCACAGACTGTGAAGAGGGTCCTCGCTACGTATGGTTAGGAAAAGGGAACGGGTAGTAGAAAGGCAGTACTGGAACATAAAAGGAGAAAAGCCTCAAGGTCTAGAAGAGCAAAGAATGACAGTGGGAAGAAGATAAGGATGGCCATCACTCCTAGGCCAAAGCCATCATGGGAGGAGAGGTGGGGGTAGATGATCGTGAGAATCCTGCATCGAGGGTTGACCCCAAGTGTGAGGAAAATAGAGCAGACAGAGGATGTAACTACTATCAAGTCTCATCCACATTTGTTAGGCATATGGATATCTGAGACATTTGCACAGACCCATGGTAGGGTAACTGCGCACAGACCCTTGATTTGCCAGAGAGCCAACACTCTACCTCCAGCCCCCTTATAGGGCCCGTATGTCATTAGCAAGATTTCGAGAGTTGTGACTTGTAACCAAAATGTCATATCAGTGAAGCCCACTTGATAACTCCATATACTGTAGCTCAGTTGGTATGACTTTTGTATTGGTTTACAAGGGCAAGTATTCAACTTCCTCTGAGGTCAAAGTTATTATTATAATTTATATACTTTGATACATGGAGTATGATAAAAGATACTTAATCCAGGCTAATGAGGGATCATCAAGCAATGGAGAAGAGATCTTATCAATATAAAATTGTCTTACGCTTTAAATCTTTACCTTACCTATTTATCGAGACAAGCCTTCCTCAACAGATTCTCCAATCAAAAGTTTGGCCTACGTCCCTCAGAGTTATACTAGAGTTTGGTGTCTGCCTAACAGTATATTGATAGTTCTCCTGTTACCAAAGCTAACTATATGAACTACGAGTTCATCTCAAACTCCACCCTCAGCTCACACTTCGATTACATTTTCGAAGCACTTCACTGTCCCCTTTATATTCATACATTCGAAGAAACTTTCGTCACTGAGCTATTTGAAATCGAAGAAGAGTATAGGGAAGAACCCTTGTCATTCACAATCCCTTTTGGGATCCCAACGAGTGATCAATTTAATCGCATATATTGTGCCTTCCATGGTTTATATTTCCAGTGGAGTTCAAGTAAGTTGGAAGACTTCGTCGATTGGAGTACCTAGTACTCTAAAGATAACAAATCAGTCACAGTTAGCCAAGGATTACCCATCCCCTTGGCTTAGTTCTGAGACCTATTTTTGTACCACAGGTACATCTTAAACCTCGAAAAAGGGAAATCCAGGGTCTCAACCTAGATTCAGATTGGCCAAACCCCTTTTTTACCTACCCCCCTAGAACATCTCGGACATTGTATACCTTATATACAATTCCTTAAACCGTTTAAAGGATATTGAGAACTCAGGTATGAAGTACTGGTAATTACTCATCTAGGGCTATCAGAACAATTAGTCTACCTAGAAAGAATAACAATGGCAGATATACCTCAAGATCTGACAAAGAGGATAACGGCAGGAGAACCTATAGACACCCAACCAGACACAATGAGAACTGATGGCTCCCCAATATGGAGTCCATCTCTGGCAACGCCACAAGATCCTCACTTGCTTAGAGGAATTATGCCTTCCTCTCACCGATCATCCAGTATGGCATGTACATATTGGATATCCCGGTCCTCTATGCTAAAGCCAGCAGGAGACCATGCTGCAAATCTAGCTAAGCTAGCTAATCATCTTGGGATAACCTTGGGTCAGATCAGATGAGATATCAATATCTCCATCAACCAAGCCAATATTGCTTTTAAACATTTGAATGGGGTCCTCCAAGACAATACCTTAAAACTACTTAAGGTTCAACAGCAAATCGCCGATGGGCAAGATGTCCATAACAATGATATTGCAATCTTATTGATGCAGCTAGCAGGTGTGGAACAAGAGGTTAAAGATATCCAGCAGGAAATGCTACGAGAAGTAGCAAAAAAGATAGATGTACAAGATAAGCATCAACAGGAACATAAAGAGGTAACCACGAGGTTACATGGAACTCGTGAGCAATAAAGCCAGGAGGCATTAGCCCAAGATCAAATGCTGAAACAGATGGTTACCAGCCTGAGGATGGAATTCTTACAATTCCACTCATAAAGCATCAATCAGGAAAAAGAGGTCAACTGTACCCTAGGGCAATTGCAGGTGGACCAGACAACCCGGCATGTAGAATTTCACAATTTCCAAAACCAACAACGGCAGCAAAACAAGGAGACAAATAATGCCTACAAAGTACTGACTGCGGTAGTAAATAAGATGCTGGATGCCATACCAAGTCAGGAAGTGGCTATACCAGTACCATTATCCACAGTTGAGTAGGAAAATGAAGAAGAATACTATGCTCTGCCTATGTGAAGGAAAAAGGAGGAAGGCAAAAAAGCTGCTGATGCATCCCCCTCAGGTGTTTAGGGAGGTAACTCAGGAGATCCTAGCGATGATGATGACAATGAGGAGGAAAGAGGAAGAAGGAGAAGAAGTTCAAGCTATGGCAGCGGAGGACAAATACAAGAACAGTCTGGTATGGCAGAAACACTTGCCAACACAATGGCGCTTAATGTGAAGCGCCCATCAGAGCCACGCCCATTCTTTGAGGACAAATCCATACAATACATATATGTCTAGATTATAGAATGTGCAGACTGTTTCGAAAGAAACCCTCGGATGTGAGACAATACCCAGGAACGAGTTATATATGTGCTCCACTATACTACAGGAGACATAGTACTTCCTTATACTATCTGATATAGGAAGGCTATTGTTAGGCGGACGCCAATCTCTAGTATAACTAAGGGACGTTTGACAAAATCTTTGTTACGGAGAATTTGTCGAAGGAGGCTCGTCTCGATAAAATAAGTAAAGTAAAGATATATGAGGTAAACAATCTAATATTAATAAGATCTCTTCTCCGTTGCTTGATGATGTCTGTAAAGCTCGGGAGGCACTTGGATATTTATATCCTGCATCTAAGTGTTTGCCCACTACTTCTAGCTACTATGCCCCCAAAGTACCATTCTGGTTTTAGTACGCAAATGTCTAGAATCTTATAAGTGCAAACACCGTTAGACCCTGAAACTTAGCGTACCCTTTTACGGTGACGGAATAGTATTCCTCTGTTGAGTTGACTGCGCTATTTGTTATACCAAACAGCGATCTCCAACTTAGTTGTCTGCATAGACTATTATATTACTCTAGTCTGGTTGACTATCACTCCAGTAGTCTCTTCAGTCATAAAGTGATCAAGTTCATGCCGGGCCACCTAGTGCCAATCGCAAGTCCGAGCCCAACGTATCAATGTCTTAAGGGACCCTGACTTATCTAGGTCTTCCAGTCTGAGAGTGCTTCCCCTTGGTCCACCAGCTTCTATGGAGGAGTCCTATAACTAGGACCAACCAACCTACAGCTGATCTCAGAAGGGTATGGGTGGATTCAGTATACCCCTAATAGCTTCCGCTACTGGGATATCCTCTTAAAGTATTTCACTGAAAACGTCCCATTACTTTCGGCCCATAGTTTAGGAAGCCTAATCTTGACACCTACTATCTCAATGCGCCTGCGACTGGTTTCTTTCGTTCTACTTCCCAGATGTTGCCAAAGGCCCCCTCCTATATCCCCTGCGAAAACCATGCAGTAAGATAGATAGCGGCAACGTATACGGTATTATAATGTGGGCTTCATCGATGTGACCTTTTAGTTATGGGACGCAACTCACGAAATCTTGCTAATGATGTGCGGGCCCCATAAGGGAGCCAGAGGAGGTTGTTGGCACCCTGAAAAATCGATGGTCTGTGCACAGTTACCCTACCATGGGTCTGTGCACATGTCTCTGATTTCCATATGCCTAACATGAGCTTCCTCCTATCAGGCTTCGCCTCGAATGCTTTTTATATCTTTTTTATAATTTATTTCTAAATACATTTTACGACTCAGTGTGGTCAGGGTGAAAAACCTCCCTCGTTTACTTAGGGATAGTAGGAAAACCTTTTCCTCACTATCTTACTTCTGCCCTACCTGGCATGTCCAGATTTTCATTATGAAAGTTTTCCACAACATCCTCCCCATTTTCCATACCAGTAGCTGGCTCCCACGTGTTCTCATCTTCTGAACACCTTGCCATTTGACGAAGTACCACAGTTCTCACTGCTCTTGATAGCGGCCATGTACCTGTTTTCAGTAAGAGTGAATTTCGCTTCTTACTATTTTTTCAACCTCCTATTGTAGATCACTGTCAATGTCATCCGGTTCTCTAGTGGGTTGCTGGCGATTGTCATAAACTGATTCGCAATATAGTTCCAATAGTGCGACATGGAATACGTGGTGAATGTTCGGGTGATCAGATATGTTGAGCTTGAATGCTCATGATCCGCGCCTCTCCATGATTTGAAATGGACCGTATAGCTACAGGCTTAGCTTCTTTCATTTCCGTCGGGTGCGAATGTTTTATGCGTTTAACATTACTTAGTCTCTAATCTTGAAGTCTGGCTGTTGTCGTGCTTTCCAGTCATAATATTTTGATGTACCTTCCCATGTCTTTTCTAGTGACCCTTTTGCTCATTCACGAATCGTTTTAATCCAGTTTGCGTAGTGTGTTGCTCCTGGATTTCACACTTCTCGCTCCTTTATCCACTCTGTCTGTGGGTAGAATCCATAGTTCGCATAGAATGGCAACATCCTATGAGCGTTGGTTGTAGAGTTGTTATAGGCATATTCAGCTAGAGGTAGTAGCTGATACCAGTCATCCTGATCATAGTTGACAAAACTTCGCAGGTATCCTTCCAGCACTTGGTTGGTACGTTCGGTTTGTCTGTCAGTTTGAGGGTGGTATGCCATTCACATTCTTCGCTTAATTTCTAGTGCTTTGCAAAGGGATTCCCAAAATTCTCCTGCGAACTTTGACTCCATGTTCGAGATGATTTCGGTTGGCAGGCTGTGAAGTTTCCAGACATCTTTCAGGAATGCGTTTGCGACATCCTTAGCAGTAGCTGATGTTTGTAGCCCCATGAAGTATGCCATCTTCGTGAATCTATCAACTACTACTATTATTTGAGTATATCCCTGTGACTCTGGTAGTTGTCTGATAAAGTCCACTGAGATAGATGCCCATACCGCGTAGAGTATTTGCAATGCTTGTAGTAATCCGTACTTGGTGTGTTTAGGTGACTTATTATGTTGGCGTTCAACGCAGGATCATACGTAATTGTTGACTCATTCTGCCAGTCCTTTCTAGTCCAAGTCTCACATGATGATTTCCAAGGTTTTCTCTTGTCTGAAATGTCTTCCAACTTTTGCATCGTGATATCCTTCTGCAATCTTGGTGTATAGAGCTTGACTATTTGGTACAAATAGTCTTTACTTATAAGATAGTAGATCATCGGTTAAGGTCCAATCCTTGGAGAAGTCCTTTCCTTTGTCTGGCAACCTAATGAGTTCTTCGTTCCTCTTCCTCCAAGCTGCATCTATCCCAATAGCTACCTGTATCTCATTTAGGAATTCAGGATTAAACTGCTTCATACCTTTTTGCAGGATAATAGCATTTGATATTAGAACCTTTTCTGGTACTTCTGAAATATCATACCAAGGTTCATTGTCGTTAGCCGATACCTGGAGGTAGCTGATGCTAGGTTCTTGTTCCTTTACGATCAAGGATCTGGTCGCTATAGTAGTGCTTCTGAATCTCTCAGCTCCTCTTTCTGTTTCTCCCAAGCCATCTACTTCCATCATATCTGAGTTGTTGACTTTTTCTACTACCAGTTGAGCTATGCGATCGCCTATACTTATCTGGCATTCCTCATTTTTATGGTTGAATAGTACGACCTTTAGTTCTCCGGTGTAGTCGGCGTCGATTGCTCCTGCACTGGTGAATTGTCTGCTTCGAACCGCTAATCTGCTTCTTGGAGCAACTCTTCCGTAAGTTCCTTTGGGTAGCTCTATGGCTATACCCGTCTTTATTAATGCTTGTCTATATTTCGAGACAATATGATCCTCAATAGCATACAGGTCATGTCCTGCCACCATTCTCGAGCCCTTTGTCTGCAAATATGCTTTTTTACTCAATCTCTTGACCCTAATCACGAGTTCCTTTCCTCCTCTTCAAGGTTCCAAATCCAAATCCTTATCTCCATCCTAGTCTTCTCTTTCATCGCCTATCCTCACGACCAGTGATAGCAAGGAATTTTCCTGTTTCAAAATGTTCTGTTCGCGATACGTAGCTCCCTCCTCAAAATGGTACTGCGGCCATCTGCTTAATGCGTCAGACTTTCCACCCTTTGTGCACGGTCGGTATACAATGCAAAAATTGTATTCTACCAATTTCTGAACTCATCGAATTTGACGGCCATGCCAGTCTTTTGAGGTAAGGAAGTATTGTAGGTTCTGATGGTCAGTAGAGACTGTAATCAGTTTTTCCATTCCGATCAAATAATGTCTCCATTCCTTAAATGCTGCGAGGATTGTGTGAAGTTTTTTATCATGAATCTCATAATTGCGCTCCACCGAGTTTATTTTTCTGGAATGGAAAGCTACTGTATATAACCTTTTCTCAAAATATTGAGAAAGAACGCAACCGAGTGCGAAATCGCTAGCAATGGTTTGCACCACCATTTTCCATTCTGGAAAGAAGTAGTGGAGGATGGGAGCTGTGGTGAAATTGTGTTTTAATTTTTCGAATGCCGTATCCTGCTCAACTCCACATTTGAAATTTTTTGGATTTCCTTGTAATGTGTTGGTTATGGGTTTGCAAGTAGCCAAGATGTTTTTTATAAAGCATTGGTAGAAGTTAGCAAATCCAATAAAAACTTGTACTTCTCTGACCAACTTAGGTGCTTTCCAAACAATTATGGAGTCCACCTTGTGGGTGCTCATAGACTCTCCATCAACCGCTACCATATAGCCAAGGAATTTGACCTCAGTGGCATAGAAGGTCAATTTCTTTAGTGATACCGCTAACTGAAAGTCTGCCAGACTTTGTAAAACTCTCTTAGTAGCTTCGATGTGTTCCTTTTCATCCTTTGAGTAGATAAGAATATCGTCAAGATAACACACAACTCCAACATCCAGGTATTCCTTCAGTACTTAGTTCATCATATCTTGGAAAGTGGCCGGAGCATTGACCAATCCAAAAGGCATGACCTGATATTTGTAATGTCCGTATCTTATACGGAATGCCATTTTCCATTCATCTCCTTCCTTTATCTTAATCAAGTGGTAAATGTCTTTAAGGTCTAACTTGGTGAAGATCTTCGTGCAGGCTACTTTATCTCAGAGTTACGACATTAGTGGAAGGGGATGTTTGTTGAGGATGGTAATCTTGTTTAGATTTCAGTAATCCACAACTAAGCGTAATCTGCCATCTGGCTTAGGCATGAATAATATCAGTATTCCTGCTAGTGATTGACTCCGCATGATCTTTCCTTCTTTGATCATGGTTTCCAAGTATTCCCGTAAAACCTTAAGCTGTTTTTTGGATTGTGGATATATCAGTCCCCAGGGGGGGGTTGATCCTGGTATCAACTTGATTTCATGATGGAACGTACGTCTAGAGTCTAATTTTTCTACCTTCTGGGTTTCAAAAAAATGTTTGTAATACCAGTATTCCTTTGGTAGCGATGCGAGTTCTACCATATTTTTGATAGCTCCAATCTGTCCGATACGGCATGCATTAGAATCCCCAGTGAGTGATTCATCATATTCGAATATATCCGCTATTCTCTTATCTTCTTCAATGCAGTTTTTCGTAACATTTTGCGGAGAAGGTCCATTTTTCTGCATCCTCTATGTGAGACACTGGGTGTTCACGATGCCACCGACCAAATAGAATTATTAGTCCATAGTGGCCTGCTTTAGCCACTTCACACGACACTTCAGAGAAGTGTCGGTTTTTTCTAATTTCCAATTTTAAAGGTAGGGTATAGCACTTCCCTCCTGAGGGGGCCAATGATCCATCAAACCCTAAGATATCAACTGCATTGTTGCGTTCAATAATAGGAACGCAAAGGTCTTCAACTAGGTCCTTATTGATAAGAGACACGTTGGATCCCAAGTGTAATAAGCCTTTAACTTTATATCGCTCATCATGTATGTGGAGTTAAGCGATCCCCTCGGGACAGTTGTATTGTTTTGGTTTTGAAGTGTCTAATTCCATACGCTTGACGTGGATAAGACTTTCTTGATTCTTTCGTTTAGGCATCGTTGGTATTGAGTGTAGGTAACAAAATGTATGTTACTACACCCGCGTAGTTTAGACCATTGTGGTCTTCTCAGATAAACTAGTAACTCTTTTAGCTCTAACAATCTGGGTCTACATACTATGCGGCATTTCACCGATACGTAATTGTGTACGACCAGTTGTCTGGCTGGATTCCTTCTCCCGACACACTGAACCTAGGCTCATAGCAGATTTTCAGGCGGTTATTTGCCATTTTACTCACCTGGTATGAGGTTTACACTTTTATGGATCCTTTCTCTCTGGGTTTCGGTTATCCGTCTAACTCTCTCAGAGGGGCCTTGCGCATCAAAGCTGTACATCCCTATCCCGCACTCTGGCCAGAAAGAAAGATAGTATATATGTTTAATATGACTCAGACTCGTGTGGTAGGTGGAACGGCCCACATCAGTTGTCCTCCTGTTGTATATTATTATCAGGGAGATCTTGCATTACTATGTCCCAACTTTCTCAGCATAGTTACTTGCTTGCAAACACGTAGCAGGTGGCCATCAGATAACTCGAGGAACTTTGTACTGTTGGCTCTCGGGCAATGTGGGCATGTTGACTATCCTCTCTTTCAATCAAGACTCTCCATATATAGATTCTTGTGTTCGAGCTCGCAAGTCCCTTGTGGGGTCCCTTCACTTAGACCCTACTTGCATTGATCTTGAAAGGAGAGACTTGCTTCGCACTGCTTGGATCATTTTGAGTTTCAACTCCTGTAGTTGCACACGGAATACCCGATCCCCATCGTGGTCAGTACCCATTACACCCCAGCTAAAGTGGGTTCCCATTTCGATTCCAGCTCCATCTGGACACTGAATACCCAAAAGCCATTGCTGTTGGTGCCAGTGAACTGACCAAGGTCAGTTCCTCGTCGCTACCCAGTTCCAAGATCTTATTTATATGGGCTAGGTGCTGAACGGTTGTGACTCTGCGAGCTAATTTAGGCTTTATGATAGCTGATCTTGCTCGTGTAATTCCTATTTTAATCGGTGTTGAGCTAACCATTGCTGCCGATATATGGGCATCTCCCCCACATATTTGGTAGATGTGGTTTTTCTTTCCACAACATGTACACTCCCCGTCTCACCTCTGAGTATCTATCACACTCTGCAGGATACTGGTATGAGCCTGATCAAAGTTTGTATGGGTGGTTTTCGCTGTACAACCCATCCTTTTCCTAGGCTTTTCCAGCTCATTGTCTCTTTTCTGTTTTTGTGGTAGGGCTCCTCCTCCCTTGACATAAGGTTTATTTTCCCTTTATCGCTTTAGTTTAGACTCCCTTTGGTCTTCTCTTTTGACCTCTTGAACTCTCTTAGGTTTGGACAGTTTGTCTCTTACTATTTTTTCTCTAGCGATGAGACCTTCTTCTGACCGACCGCATAATCAAAGCCCCTCTTCCCATTCTTGATTTGTTGTATACTGCAAGGCCAACAATCTGCGGACAATTTGTTTGAGAAGTTTGTTTTCGACTTCCTCCTTCCAGGATTCCCGAGTCATGAGTGCCCTGATATTATGCCTGTGCATAACCGTGAGGTAACGTTCAATACTACCTTCGTACTTGACTACCATGGTAGCTCATAGCACTAGTCTTTTGGCTTCCACCGTGGCAAATCGTTAGATCATATCGTGTTCAAAATCAGACTACGTAGACAGTTCTAGCTGCTGGGTTTCCCCTTAAAGTCCATCCATAGCCTTCTGGTACCAAATAGTGTACAGGAGTACTATTTCTCCTTTAGTACAGTTGAGTGCATATATAACGCGTTTCCAGGCATTGTCCCAAATTCGTGAGTTTCGCTCGAAATAGTTCGTGCATTGTATAATCCACACATATATATCTTGTGTGGGTTTATCCTCAAAGAATGGAGGTGGCTCTAATGGTCCCTTCAAATTAAGTGTCATCGCATTGGCAAGTGTTTCTACCATACCAGACTTTCCTTGTGTTTGCTCTCATCTCCCACTACTAGGACTTCCTCTCTTTCTTCCTCTCTCATCATCATCGTCATCATCATCACTAGGATCTCCAGGGTCACTTCCTGGGCCCCTGAGGAGGCTGCATTAGCGGCTTCACTGCTATTCCCCTTTTCCCTTCGCATAGGTGGAGCGTAATACTCTTCGTCCTCCGCCTCTTCTACTGCTGGTAAGGTTGCGGTTCCTGCAGCTTTAGGACTTAGTGCGGTGGCCAACATCCTGTTTATTGACGCTGTTAATACCTTCAGAGCATTGTTTGTCCCATTATTCTGCTGCTGCTGCTGGTCTTGAGACCTGCGAATCTCTGCTTGGTGAGTAGTCTGATCTAGACGCATTTGTCTTAGGGTATGGTTGACCTCTCTTTCCCGAGTAATACTTAGAGCATGCAATTCTAAGAACTCTGTTCCCAGGGCGATGACCCTTTGTTCCAACGTCTGATCTTGGACCAATGCTGCCTGGCTTTCTTGCCTGAGCATCATATGTAACCTTGTAGTTACCTCTTCATATTCCTGTTAATGCCTATCTTGGGTGTCTATTTTCTTTGCCACTTCCCGTAGCATTTCCTGTTGAATCCTCTTGACTACCTGTTCCTCGCCTGCCAGCTGCATCAACAAGAGCTTGATATCATTATCATGGACATCTTGTCCTTCGGCGATTTGCCGTTGAACCTTAATTAACTTTAAGGTATTATCTTGGGTAGCTCTCTTCAAAAGTTGAAAGGCGATATTGGCTTGATCGAGGGAGGTATCTATGTCTTGCCTTATTTGGCCCAATGTTATCCCAAGACGGGTAGCCAACTAGGCTAAATTTGCAGCATGGTCTCCTCCTGGCTTTGGCATGGAGGATCGTGATATTCAATATGTGCTTACAACACTAGAGGATCGGTAAGAGGTATTTGGAACTATTCCTCTCCGGAATTGTGTCTCATTGGAAGTAGCCGGGCTATATACAGCTGAATCATCAGTTCCCATTATATCTGGTTGGGTGTCCATAGGTTCTCCCGCCGTTATTCTCTTTCTTGGGTCTTGAGGTACTTCAGCCATTGTGATACTTTCCAAATAGGCTAATTGCTCTAATAGTCCTGGATTAGTGATTACTGGTACTCCATACTAAAGTTCTCAATATCCTGTAAAGAGTTTAAGGAATCGTATGTAAGGTATCCAACATCTGAAGTACTCGAGAGGTATAGGTATAAAAGGATTCGGTTGATCTGATTCTGGACTCAAGACCTGAATTTCCCTTTTCTCGAGGTTCAAAATATACTTGTAGTACATATAAAGGTACTCAGGGCCAAGCTGAGAGACTATCTGGCCCTCCGATAGCTGTGCCTGGTTTCTGATTTTGGAGTACTGGGTACTCCACTCGATGAGGTTTTCCAACTTGGTAGAACTCCACGCGAAATTTGAACTGTGCCAGGTACGGTATATGAAATTGAATTGATGCCTCGTTGGGATCCCGAAAAATATTGTGAACCAAGAGGGTTCTTGAGTAAACTCCTCTTTGATGTCGTAAAGCTAAGTGTCGAAGATTTCTTCAAATGTGTAAATATAAATGGAACAGTAGGGTGCTTCGAAAATGTAATCGAAGTCTGAGCTGAGGGTGGAGTTTGAAGTGAACTCGTAGTTCATATAGTGAGCCTTAATAACAGGAGAACTATCAATATACTGTTAGGCAAACGCCAATCTCTAGTATAACTGACAAAGGTAGGCCAAAATCTTTGTTTCGGAGAATCTGTCAAGGAAGTCTCATTTTGATAAAATAAGTAAAGTAAAGAATTATGAAGTAAACAATCTAATATTGATAAGATCTCTTCTCCGTTGCTTAATGATGTCTGTAAAGCTCAGGAAGCACTTCGATATTTATATTCCACGTCTGTGTATTCATGGACTACTTCTAGCTACAATGCCCCCGAAGTACCATCCTGGTTTTAGTATGCCAATGTCTAGAATCTCATAAGTGCGAACAACGTTTAATCCTAAAACTTATCACACCCTTTTACGGTTACAGAATAGTAGTCCCCCATTGAGATGACTGCGCTATTTATTATACCAAACAGCAGTCTCCAACTTAGTTGTCCGCGTAGACTATTATATTACTCTAGTCTAGTTGACTATTGTTCCAGTTGTCTCTTCAGTCATAAAGTGATCAAGTTCATGCCGGGCCATCTAGTGCCAATCGCAAGTCCGAGTCCAACCTGTCAACGTCTTAAGAGACTACGACTTATCTAGGTCTTCTATTCTGAACGTGCTTCCCATTGGTCCGCCAGCCTCCGTAGAGGGGTCCTATTACTAGGACCAACCAACCTACAGCTGATTTCAGAAGTGTATGGGTTGATTCAGTATACCCCTAATAGCTTCCGCTACTGGGATATCCTCTTAAAGTATTTCACTGAAAACGTCCCATCACCTTCAGCCTATAGTTTAGGAAGCCTAACTTTGAAGCCTACTATGTCAATGCACCTCTGACAGACTTCCTCTGTTCCACTTCCCAGATGTCGGCATAGGCCCCCTCTTATATATCCTGTGAACAACATGCGGTCAGACAGAGAGTGGCGATGGATATGGTGTTATGAATCGGGCTTCATCGATGTGACCTTTTAGTTATGGGATACAACTCACGAAATCTTGCTAATGACGTGCGGGCCCCATAAGGGGGACGGAGGAGGGGGTTGGCACTCTGGAAAATCGAGGGTCTGTGTGCAGTAACCCTACCGTGGGTCTGTGCACATGTCTCAGATTTCCATGTACCTAACAGCTATAGATAGACTTCAAGGGGAAACCCAGCAGCCAGAGTTGGCTATGTGGACTCGTTTTGAATACAATATCATCAAACAATTCGCAGGAGTACAAGCCGAAAGACTAGCTCTTCGAGCAATGACACTGGTCAAGTACGAAGGCAGCATTGAATATTACCTCACAGTCATGCACAACCTAAATATTAGGGCACACATGACTGGAGAATCCTAGAGAGCAGAAGTGGAAAACAAACTTCCCAAACAAATTGTCTGCAGGTTGTCAGCCCTGCAATACATGAGGGATCAGGAATGGGAAGAAGAGCTCAGACTATGTGGTTGATTAGAAGAAGCACTTCTCGCAAGGGAAATGCTTACAAGAGAAAAACTGTCCAAGTCAAAAGCAGTCTCCGAGATCAAAAGCGGAGACCAATGGCACTCTAAACCAAAAGGACAAAGGACAAACAAACCTTACGTGAAGAGAGGTGAAGCTCCACTATGGAAATGAAAACGAGAGGATAAGCCAGGATGGCCTAAAAAGAAGTTAGGAGGTGTGGCAAAGACAACCTACACGAACATCGGCCAGGCTCATACTGGTATGCCACAGAGTATAATAGACACTTGGAGGTGAGAGTGAGATTGTACACATTGTGGAAAGGAAAACTACGCCTATCAATCATCTTGGGGAGATGTCCATATAGCGGTGGCAACAGTCAGTTCATGACGAATAAAAATAGTACCTCATGGTGCAAGATTAGCTGTTATAAAGGGTTAGTTAGCATGTAGAGTCGCTACCATCCAGCAACCAGCCCGAATAAATAGGATCTGGGAACTGGCAGATGATGAAGAACTGACCTAGGTCAGTCATTAGCACCAATGGTGACAGCGTTTGGGTATTCAGTATCCATATAGAACTGGAATCGAAATGGAAACCCCCTTTGGCTAGGGTGTATTGGGTACTGACAACGATGGGGATCAGGTATTCTGTGCGCAACTACAGGAGTCGAAACCCAAAATGATCAAAGCGGCTCAAAGCAAGTCTCTCTTTTCAAGATCAAAGTAAGTAGGCCCTAAGTGAAGAAACCCCACGAGGGACTTATGAGCTCGAACGCAAGAAATCAATATATAGAGAGTGTTGACCGAAAGCAAGGATAGTTAATATGCCCACATGGCCTGAGAGCTAACAGCATGAAGTTCCTCGAATCACCTACTAGCCACCTGCTACCGATGTATAAAAAAGTTACTATACCGAAGAAGTTGGGATATAGCAATACAAGATCTACCCGATAACAATACACAATAGGAGGACAAGCGACACAGGCTGTTCCACCTACTACATGAGTCTGAATTGTATTATAAGTATGTAATGTCTTGCTTTCTGACCAGAGTGTGGAGCAGAATTGTACCGGTTTGGCATGTAAGGCGCCGCTGAGGTAGCTGCATGGATAACTGAAACTCTAAGAGAAAGGATCAGGGAAAGCGGGAACCCCATATCCAGGGAGTAAAATGGCTAATAACTGCTCGAAAATCTGCTATAAGCCTAGATTTGGTATATCAGAAGAAGGCATCCAGCCATAAAACTGATCATCTGCAATTGCGTATCAGTGAAACGCCGCTCAGTATGTAGACCCAGATTGTTAGAGCTAAAGAGTTACTAGTTTGTTTGAGGAGACCTCAATGGTCGAAACTACATGGGTGTAGTAACAAACCTCTTGTTACCTACACCTAACACCTACGATGCATAAACGCAAGAACCAAGAAAGTCTTTTCCGCACTAAGCATGTGGAATTAGACACTCCAAAACCAAAAAGATACTACTGCCCGGAGGAGACCACTTACCTCCATATACAAGATAAGCGCTACAAAGTTAAAGTCTGGTTAGACTTGGGAGCCAATGTGTTCCTCATCAATAAGGACCTGGTTGAAGACCTTCGCATTCCTATAATTGAACGCAACAATGCAGTTGATATCCTAGGCTTTGGTAGATCATTAGCTGTCTCAGGAGAGAAGTGTCATACTTTACCTATAAAATTCAAAATAGGAAGAAACCGATACATTTCTGAACTGTCATGTGAAGTGGCTAAAGCAGGTCATATAGAATAATAATTCCATTTGGTTGGTAGCATTGTGAATACCCAGTATCTCATATAGAAGATGCAGAAAATTGTACTTTCACCACAAAATGTTACAAAAACTATGTGGAAGAAGATGAAAGAATAGCGGATATGTTCGAATATGATGAATTAGTAGCTTGGGACTCAAATGCCTGCTGCATCAGAAGGATCAGAAGCATCGAGTATACAGTGGAACCTGAATCATTACTGCAAGAATACCGGCATTACAAATATTTATTCAACACCTATAGCATAGAAAAACTAGCCTCAAGACGAACATTATATCATGAGAACAAGTTGATTCTAGGATCAACTCCCTACCGGCAACCGATATACCCACTATCGAAAAAACAGCTTAAGGTCTTACGGGAATACTTAGAAACCATGATCAAATAAGGAAAAATCACCCGAAGTCAATCACCGGCTGCAGTACCAATATTATTCGTACCTAAATCAGATGGCAGATTACGCCTAGTTGTGGATTACTGAAATCTGAATAAGATTACTATCCTCAACAAACATCCCCTTCCATTAATGTCCGAACTTCGAAACCGAGTAGCTGGTGCAAAGATCTTTACCAAGTTAGACCTTAAAGACAGTTACCACTTGATTAGGATTAAGGAAGGAGATGAATGGAGGCACAGCGTTCCTTACGAGATATAGACACTACAAATATAAGGTCATGCCTTTTGGATTTGTTAATGCCTTTCAGATTTGTTAATGCCTTAGCAACTTTCTAAGCTATGATGAACCAAGTACTTAAAGAATACTTGGATGTTGGAGTCGTGTGTTATCTTGATGATATTCTCATCTATTTAAAAAAAAAAAAAGGAATACATCTAAGCTGTCAAAAAGGTTTTACAAAGTCTATCAGGCTTTCAATGAGCAGTATCGCTAAAGAAATCAACTTTCCACACCAAAGAGGTAGAATTCCTCGCCTATATTATGGTGGTTGACAGGGTATCTATGAGCACCCACGAGGTGGAATCCATAATGGTTTGAAAAGCACCTAAGTCTGTTAAAGAGGTAGAAGTCTTTATTGGATTCGCTAACATCTACCAACGATGTATTAAACACTTCTTGGCCATTTGCAAGCCAACAACTGAGACATTACAAGAAAATCCAAAAAGTTTTAAATGGGGAGTGGAGCAGAATACAGCTTTCGAAGAACTAAAGTACCGATTCACCACAGCTCACATACTCCAGCACTTTTTCCGAGAAACAGAAACAGTGGTAGAAACCAACGCTAGCAATTTCATACTTGGTTGCGTCTTTTCTCAATACTGTGAGAAAGAATTATACCCAGTAGCATTCCATTCACAAAAATTAAACTCTGCGGAGTGCAATTACGAAATTCATAATAAAGAACTTCTCGCGATCCTCGCAGCATTTAAGGAATGGAAACACTACTTGATTGGGACAGAAAAACTGATTCCGGTATTTACCGACCATCAGAACCTGCAATACCTTTTCTCCTCGAAAGTCTGCAGTGACTGTCAAATTCGATGGGCTCAGAAGTTAGTGGAATACAATTTTCATATTGTATACCAACCAGGCACAAAGGGCAGAAAGCCTAATACATTAAGCAGATGACCAGAGTACCATCCTGAGGAGGAAGCTATGCATTGTGAACAGAAAGTTTTGAAACCACAAAATTTCTAGGTATCACTAGTAGTATGGGTTGGTGATGAAGGAAAAGACTGGGATGGAGATAAGTATTTGGATTTGGAACTTCGAAGAGGTGGAAGAGAACCTGTGATTAGGGTCAAGAGATTGAGCAAAATGGCATACTTGCCAACAAAGGGCTCAAGAATGGTGGCAGGATATGAACTATATGCCATAGAGAATGACATTATCCCGAAATATGGACAAGCATTAATAAAATCGGGTATAGCGGTGGGGCTACCCGAATAAACTCATGGAAGAGTTGATTCAAAAAGCAGATTAGCAGTCCAGAGCGGAATCTATACTGGCACCGGAGTAATAGATGCCGACTACACCGTTGAACTCAAGGTAGTACTTTTTAACCATAAAGATATAGACTGCCAGATAAGAATGGGTGATCGAATAGCTTAACTGATAGTAGAAAAGATCAATACCTCAGACATGATGGATATGTACGACTTGGAAGAAACAGAATATGGAACCGAAAGATTCAGAAGCTCCGATATAGCAACAAGATCCTTGATCATCAAAGAACAGGAACCTAGCATCAACTACCTACAGGTATCGGCTAAAGACAACGAACACTAGTACAATATTTCAGAAGTGCTAGATAAAGTTCTAATGTCAAATGCCATTATCCTACAAAAAGGTATGAAGCAGTTCAATCCCGAATTCTTAGGTGAGATACAGGTAGCTATCAAGGCAGACACAGCATAGAGACAATAGAGGGAAGAGCCCATTAGGTTACAAGACAAAGGAAAAGATTTCCCTAAGGATTGGACCCTAACCAATGATCTACTATATTATAAGCAAAGACTGTTTGTACCAGATAGTCAGGTGCTATACACTAAGATCATAGAAGGATGTCACGATGCAAAGGTTGCAGGACATTTCGGACAAGAGAAAACCGTGGAAATCAGCATATTAGACTTCCACTGAAGAGGACTTGTGGTATGGGTCAATGACTACATACAGTCCTGCGATAAATGCCAATATAACAAATCCTCTAGACATGCTAAGTATGGATTATTGCAACCACTGCAAATACCCTATACAGTATGGGCATCTATCTCTATGGACTTCATTACGCAACTACCAGAGTTGCAAGGATACACTCAAACAATGGTAGTAGTTAATAGATTCATGAAGATGGCACATTTCATCAGACTACAAACATTGGCTACTACCAAAGAGGTCGCAAATGCATTGCTGAAAGAAGTTTGGAGGCTGCATGGCCTGCCAACCGAAATCGTCTCAGATATGGACTCAAAGTTCACAGGAGAATTCTGAGAATCCCTTTGCAAGGTGCTAGAAATTAAGCAAAGAATGTCGACGGCATACTACCCTCAAACTGATAGACAAACAGAACCTACCAACCAAGTGCTGGAAGGATACCTTAGAAGTTTTGTCAACTATGATCAAGATGATTGGTATCAGTTACTACCATTAGCTGAACATGCCTATAACAACTCCGCAACCAACACTCATGTGATGTCACTATTCTATACGAACTATGAATTCCATCTACAAATAGAGTAGATGAAGGAGTGGGAAGCTCAAAATCCAGGGGCAATACTCTATGCGAACTGGATTAAGACAATATATGAACAAGCATGAGGGTCACTAGAAAGAATAAAGGAAGAAATGTCGAAATATTATGACCGGAAAGTTCGACAACAGCCAGATTTCAAGATCAGAGACAAGGTAATTTTAAATGCTAAAAACATTCAAACCCAACAGAAATCAAAGAAACTAAGTCCAAAGCTATACTGTTCTTTCCAAATTATGGAAAAGTATGGATCAAAAGCATTCAAGCTTAACATATCCGACTGATAGAACATTCACTCCGTATTCCATGTTGTACTATTGGAACCTTATTGTGAATCCGTTCATAGTAATTGCCAACAACCTCCTAGAGAACCAGAGGACATAGATAGTGATCTACAATGGGAGGTTGAAAAAATAATAAGAAGCGAAATTGTCTCTTACAGAAAATGGGTACACAGCCACTATTAAGAGAAGTGGGAACTGTGGTACTTTGTTACATGGCAAAGGTGTTCACAAGATGAAAACACATGAGAGCCAGCTACTGTTATGGAAAATATGGAAAAGGTTTTAGAAAATTTTCATAATGAAAATTCGGACATACCAGGAAGGGCAGAAGTAAGATTGTAAGGAAAAGGTTTTCCTACTATGGCCAAGTAAACATGCGAGGTTTTTTACTCAGACCACACTGAGTCTTAAAATGTATTTAGAAAATATAAAAGTTATAAAGGCATTCGAGGCGAAGCCTGGTAAGAGGGAGCTCATGTTAGGCATATGGATATCTGAGTCATATGCACAGACCCACGGTAGGGTAACTGTGCACAGACCCTCGATTTTCCGAAAAGCCAATACCCTCCTCTGGCCCCCTTATAGGGCCCGCATGTCATTAGTGAGATTTCGAGAGTTGTGTCCTGTAACCAAAATGTCACATCAATGAAGCCTACTTAATAATACCATATACTGTAGCTCAGTTGGTATGACTTTTGTATTGGTTTACAAGGTTAAGTGTTCAACTCCCTCTGAGGTCAAAGTTATTATTATAATTTATATACATTGATACATGGAGTATGATAAAAGATACTTAATACAGGCTGATGAGGGATCATCAAGCAACAGAGAAGAGATCTTATCAATATAAAATTGTTTTACACTCTAAATCTTTACCTTACCTATTTATCGAGACGATCCTTCCTCAACAGATTCTCCAATCAAAGATTTAGCCTACGTCCCTCAGAGTGATACTAGAGCTTGGCGTCTACTTTTTTTTTTTTTCTTTTTTTTTATCATCATGTATTCATTGATTTATGGTACAAGAACTTGCATGCAGCGCTAGCTATGGCATAAACAAAACCTCAATCTCAAAAACTCGCAAACAACAAAAGAACTCGCGCACCAAACTATAAAAACCTCCTAATCGTGTCCGATAGCCGACACAAAATCCCTAAGGAAATAAAACAACAAAATGCATAATCATAACGAAAAACCTTCCCCAGCAAAGCAAGAGAAACATAACGGGCATAGGCTGGATCCCTCTCAGGGAGCGAAGCCGTGGATCAGAAGACCAGACGCTACAGCGTCTGGGTCGTGTTGAGGGTCCCTTTCTGCCGGGGGCATTCCAGGTGGGAAACCCGTCGCTGTGACGTTTATGTATCTCGCGAGGGAGATGAGAGCGGAGGGGTCTGACCAGAGGGGGCTGTCCCTATCAACCGAAGTGAGGCCTCGGAGGTGGCGCTCGCGTGGTTCCCTTCGGGACTCGCAGGATAGGATGGCATGGGCGAAGTCCTCTTCGTCCTCCTCGCAAAGCGGGCAGAGGGGGGAGGGGTCCTCAGTGAACCACGATGGGTGGGCAGCCAGGTAGCTTTTGCCTGAGCGCATCTGGTGAATCCTTCCCGCCATGAACCTTCCCAGCCCCATGAAAGGGTGGGGCGAAAGGGACACGGAGTAGGTGTATGTAGGGGGCGGTGGGAACTAGTCATTCCAGTCTTTGACTAGCGCCGATCTTACTTTGAGCTTGGCCGAACTATAGGAGGGGGTATCTGCCCTGATTGGGAGACAGGCGGGCAGGAGGAGGTCGGGGGAGGCCATTGGCAGAGGGCCAGAAACGGGGATGAAGGGGAGGGTGCGATGGGTAATGGCATCGATCGGGAGGTGTTTCCTTATAGGGGGGGAGGGGACAGCGGTTCTCCACGAGAGGGGAGCATAGACCGATGTCAGGCCCCGTGTGTGATGGCGATGGTCGTCGAGGGCCCTGAAGGGGGACGAGGTCGGGAACGTGGGGTGGAGTCGGGCGGTTGCTGGGTTGGCCTCCGGAGGGAGGCAGACCAGCCTTAAGGCCACAAGTCTCTGGCGGTGGCATAGCAGAAGGGGCATAGGGGGCAGGGCTGACTCACAAGCCAGGATGCCGACAGGTGTTGAGGAGAAACAGTTTGTGACCCATCTCTGTACAGCCCTCCAGAAGACTGACATGCGGTCGAAGAGGGTAAGGCTCGGTGAGAAGAGGTCCGCGCCATATAGTAGGATCGGGGAGATCAGTGATGATGCCAGACGATGGCAGAGGTGGGGAGGGAGGCCTTTGCCCGGCCTGGACAGTCTTTTGATGGTGGAGAAGGCGCCCTGGGCTAGTCCAAGTCTTCTGACGAAGTGGGACGTGGTACCCCTTGTGCCTGACGTGGAGGAGGGCTCGAACCAATAACCGAGCCAACGTATAAGTTTAAAGGGGCGGAAGACAAGGTCGTCCAGCCGGACTGGGATTTGGGGCGGGGGGACTTTCTGAGAGGGGGTCTCCCAGTGCATGAGCTCGGTTTTCGGGATCGAGAAGGACACACCCAGCCCATCAGCCTTTCGTTGAAGTACTCTGGTGATGCCCTGCAGCCTTTGGATGTTCCTCCAGTAGGAGCTAGAGGCAACCGTGACCGCGAAGTCGTCCACGTAAGATAGGATGAGTCCCCTGGGGACCGAGAAGTGGAGGGTTGAGACGTATATAACGAAGAGCAGAGGGGAGATCGGGGAGCCTCTCACACGCCCTCCCCCACACTGGTCGTCGGAGACTTCAACATCCACCATCCCTCAGCTGACCCGGGTCGTATCTTCTCAATCCAAGACCTCGGGACGTCCTCCCCATTTTTTGAAAAAGCTGCCGGTGAAGGCTTCTGCCTCCTGAACCTACCCGGTACTCTCACCTACTTCCCCTTTGATTCAAACCTCCGCCCCTCGGTGATAGACCTGGCGTTCGCCAATGCCCCCCTCTCCCC
>JACCEG010000388.1:0-31430 GCA_014065205.1 Tuber brumale | reverse complement strand
AAAAAAAAAAAAAAAAAAAAAAAAAAAAAAAAAAAAAAGAAAAGAAAAAAAGGGAGATCGGGGAGCCCTGGGGGGTGCCGACTGAGACGGGTGAGAAGATTTGAGGCGCACCCTGGAAAACCAGGCGGCAGGAGCGGCCGTGGAGGAAGGACATTATCCACGAGACCATGTAGGGGTTGACCGGTTTGGTCGCGAGTCTGTTGCAGAGGATCGGGGCTGAGACGTTGTCGAAACCACCTTTTATGTCTAAGAAGAGAGTCGAGACCTTGAGCCTGGGACGCATGAACAGTTGAACCTCGTGGGAGAGGGTGGCCGCTGCGTCGAAGGTACTCAGACCAGGTAGGGATCCAGTCTGGTTGGGGGAGAGGAGGCCAAGGAAGCGAGCCAGGGCCGAGAGCCGGTTCGCCATCACCCTCTCGAGGATCTTAGAGACGGTCTCCAGAAGGACGATGATGCGGAAAGATGAGGGTGTGTCGTATGAGGGTTTACCAGGTTTGTCCAGCACTATGCCGCTGGCTTTCTTCAGGGAGGGGGGGTGGTGCCCGTATCTAATCAGTGGGCTCAGGAGGGATGTGAGGATTGTCGGGTTGATTAAGTGGACCTTCTTCCAGACCGAGTAAGGTATCTGGTCCGGCCCGGGGGCAGAGGATGAGGAGGACTTCCGAACCGCCGCTGATATCTCCTCCGCCGACAGCTCCGGTACGTCTTTGAATTCTCTTAGGATGCGAGGGGGAGGGGAGGATCCTTTCTCTGGGAAGAAGTGTTCTAGGAGGGCCCTGTTGATCTCGCCGGGGGTCTCCGCCCCCGGGATCTGTGGGAATCTGTCGGGAGGTTTTCCGAACGCGAACCTCTTCGCCGTCCAGAGGGACTGGGGGTTGGCTGTTTGGAGGAAGTTCTTCCAGTAGTCGTTCTTGGCCTTCTTGATAGCCTTGAAGTACAGGAGGCGTGCTTTTCTGCAAAGCTCCTTGGATGAGGGGAGGGGGTCTCTTCGGGCCGCCCGAACGGAGGAGTGGAACGCTGATCTTTGTGCTGTTAGGTTGGGGGTCCACCAGGGTTTCGACCTGTGGGAGGGTCTCTTGTCGGGGGTGTGACTTTTGAGTTGGGACCTTACCCTGTCCAGGGCTGTTTCAAACCATATTGACAGCGTCCTCGGCTTTGGGAGCTGGGGTGGGGGGTGAAACGTCATCTTCTTTAGCCCTTCTTCGAGGGCGGGCCAGTCGGTCTTCGTCCATGAGGGAGAGGGGGGAGGGGGGCGAGCCAATGGCTCCGAGAGTGTGATAAGGATGGGGACATGGTCTGATCCCGTTGGAGGCAGGGGAGTACCCCAGGAACGAAAGTTAGGCGAGAGGGGGGCATTGGCGAACGCCAGGTCTATCACCGAGGGTCGGAGGTTTGAATCGAAGGGGAAGTAGGTGAGGGTACCGGGTATGTTTTGGAGGCAGAAGCCTTTATCGGCGGCTTTTTCTAAAAACGGGGAGGATGTCCCAAGGTCCTGGATCGAGAAGAGACGACCTGGGTCAGCTGAGGGGTGGTGGATGTTGAAATCCCCTACGACCAGCGTGGGGGAGGGTGCAGAGGGGAACGCGATATCAGGAGAGATGGTCCTTTTGAAGGGGGAGCCGTCCCAGGTGCTGTAAAGGTTTATCACGCGGAATCTGGTTGTAAAGGAATCAAAAAATCCAACTGACGAAAAGAAATCCATCGCCATCCAGTCTCTGGCTTCAGAAAAAACGGGAAGAACTGAGAACTGTTGCGAGGCGGGGAGGTTGAGGTAGCATGCCACTCTGGGCTTGCCACCATTGGGGCAGGGGGGCAGAAAAGGTTTGAAGTTCGCGAACGCAGGGGGCTTGCCCCTATACATCGGGGGGTCTTGAAGAGCAACAAGTGTGGGGGGGGAGGCCAACAATGAAAAGGAATTAAATAAGGAAAGGAACACATCCCACCTTCCCAAGCAGTTGTGTTGAAGAATGGATATGTAGTTATCGGAGTCCGTCGCCAGCACGGAACTCGCAGGGGAGGTGCGACCAGCCATTACACGCCTCCCGGCGTCTCAGGTTGTGGGATAGGAGTGGGAGTTCCCTGCCATGCGGGGTTGGGCAGGGCGCCTCCTTGGGGTTTCGGAACGTTTGTGGGGGGACATGTCGGGGGGGCAACACCCCTCCTAGGACGGGGTGTTTCAAAATCGATGGGGGGTAGGAGGGGTCGTGTACCAGTTGAAGGACCCTCGCCGGAGTCGTTCGACGTGTCCATTCCTTCCTCATCCTGCGATAGAGGGGGTTCCCTATGGAGAGCAGGGGGGGCGGGTCTCGATGGGCAGTCTCGAGCAAAGGCCGGGTGAGGGCCTTTGCAGACGGCGCAGAGCGGGGGAGAGGTCGGGCAGCAGTTTGCAACGGCTCTGAGGTTGCCGCCCTTCGGGCAGGTGGGGTTCTGGCATCTGTGTGCCTGTTTTCTATGGGAGAGGGCGCAGATGGGGCAGACCGGATGGTCAACCTTGCACCTAGCTGTGTGGTGTCCGTATTCATGACAATTACGGCATTGAGTGAGGCCATTAGCCGAGTATGCTCGTTCGATCTTACATCGAGAGGAGAAAAGGTAAGAGTTGCCCAACATTGTGGCCTCATTCTCCGGGGCCACTGTGACCACCACTGAGGTAGCTTTCTTCTGGACGTGGGAACTGCGGTCGGGGTTTAGGTACCGGGCAGAGAGGATCTGGACGTTTTTGACGTTGAGGATTGTGTTTGAGAGAGCTTGGAATAGGTCGCCGTCGTCCTCAGGGAGGTATGCAACGGGAAGGGAGTGAACAGCAATTTGCACCTCGTTGGGTGCTGGGCGGAAGGGGAGCCAGGGCGAGTCTCCAACAGGGAAGGACTGGTTTAGTTTCGCAGCTAGTGCTTCGTAGTAGGGGGCGTATGAGGTTGAGGGGACAAAAGGTGAAAGAGCCAGGAGAGTTACCGCTCCTCTGTCGTTTACCCGGGCAGAGAAGGATAAGGGGAGGTTGCAGCCGGCCTCTCTTAAGACTGAGGCGGCGGAGTCTGGGAAGGAGGCAGCAATGAGTTCGGCCTGGTGGTGGGGGAAGGGGGACGAGCGAGGGGCGAAGAAACGTCTCTCTGCTGCCGGAAGGCTTCTTGGCCCCTTAGTCGAGGCGGATTCGGCCGTGCCAGACACTACCTGGTTGGCAGACGGTGTATTCTTGCCTTTGCTCGGTTTGCCCTTCCTCCTCTGTCCAGAAGAAGCGGCCTGAGCGTAGGAGGAGGGGCCGGGTTGGGCCGATGCTGTAGGGTTTGGGTGGAACTCTGAGACAGGAGGGTATTTTCCGTCCCGGAAGGCCTGGGCCTCCCAGGAGCGCGGGAACTTGGCCGCGTAAGCAGACGGGTTGCCATACCACTTGTGGTCCTTGGTACTGTAGGAGGGGAAGTCTGCGTCACCTCCACCCTCATAGAGGGGGATGAGCCCGTTGGCGAGGGATGACTCGGAGTCAGCCTGCGCCTTCTCCTTTCCCTTTTTGGACGGGGCTACCCGAGCCGCCCTTGTCGGGGCTTGCATGGGTGCGTCTTGTTGGGGTGGAGGCTGTTGGTGGCGTGTTGTAACCGGTACTGGTTACTGGTTTAGGATTTTCATATATCAGTTGATATTGTTTGAGTTTTGAATATGTTTCAGGAAACGAGGTGTGCCTCTAGCCTGATAGTATAGGGTTTGATACTCTATATGTTTTATGTTTGGTTTCGAGTATCGGTTTGATACTCTATATGTTTTATGTTTGGTTTCAAGGCTACCGTTTTGGAGTCTATTATGTTATGAGAACAAGGCTCTCGGTAGCCTAGGAAGTGTATTTAAGAACTGCTACTCTTTCCGTTAGAAGGAGTAGACTTCGGCAGACAGAGTTTTCAATATACTTGGTTGAACAGTTACTTTCTTCAGTTCGTTTCAAGAATCTTTAGTCTAAGACCTACCAAACATCTCGGAGACTTCAGTAGTTGCGATACAGTAAGGAGTCTATTCAACAACCTTGGCTAAAGCCTCCGGACTTTGATTCACTAGTTACCACCTTGGTACAGAACAAAGCCCGTTAACCCTACGATTACCGCATCTCCCGAGAGGCGGTTACATTTTTTTAACTTCAGCAAGTTATCAAGATAGAAGGCGTTTCAGGACCAAGCAAGGGCAAGGCCCCTGAGAAAGGTTCTCAACAGCGCACCAGGGATTCGAAAGGACGGTTCACAAAGACTCCAGCATTGGAGCAGGCAGCAAGCGAAGCAGCTGCAAGGCAGTTAGCCAGAGACGCTGCTGAACAATCAGCAGAAGGATCATCACAACAACCACTGGAACCGCCAACCACTACCCCCGGAGGGTACCCAGAATCCCCACGAAAGCCTACAGGTACACAAGTACCCCAAGCACCACCGAGTAACGATCCAGATAGCTCAGAAAGCGATAAAGGATCAGACGATATGGCTTCAGAAGCAGGACCCTCAGGGTCCGGAGCCCCAGCACCAGAAGTCCCAAGACCACCGACACCCAGGCCTAACCCAGCTGTTACAGCTAAACTCAGCATCAAAGTACCTTCACCCAGCAAGTTTACTGGTGAAGGAGATGACCTCAAACCAGAAGCGTTCGATAGATGGTATAATTCAGTACAGTTATATCTACGGATTAATGGACTACGGACTAGCGAGGCTGGAGGAGGAAATTACTGGATTCTCTATACTGAAGGACGAGCTCAAGAAGCAGCCTTCCAAGCAGCAGAATATTTCGGTGAAGACATGACCAGAGAAGACCTTGTTGGATTCCTACGAGAAAGATTCCAGTCTTCAAAACAGAAAGATGATACCTATCGCAAGTTCCATGAAATTTCGCAAGTGCATAATGGCAAGATACAGCGAATATCAACCATAGCAACCGACATGCTGATGTTCCGATCACGCCTACCTGCAAATACCATAAGCGACTATGCTTTCATCCAACAGTTCTTCAAGAGCATGCACCCTAGACTACGGCAAGAAGCGGAATTACAGCATGCTGAAACCGATACTGTTATGGAAGCTATACAAAATGCGGAAAGCATAGATGCTACTCTAAAAAGCACTGGTGCTTATGGGAAGGAAAGGTTCGAAAAACCAGCAAAAGAATTCAGTTCCAGACAAGAAGGACGAAAGGAAAATCGAAAAGCCAGCAACAAGCCCCACTCTAAGCCTAAGGAACGAAAAGAAAAGGGTCTTTGCTATACCTGCGGAGGTAAAGGACATCTAGCAAGAGACTGTCCTAGCAAAGATGACAAGGGCAAAGGCAAGGGCAAGGCTAAGGTGAAAAAAGAAGTTACCTCCAACAGAATGGAACAAGAACAACTAGCGGAAGAGGTGTTTATCAATGGTATGGAAATAGAGGAAGAAGAGGAAGACATTATCACGATGGCCGCTAGACCAACAAACATCAAACCTCATGATGCTCTCGAAGGAACGATGCACATCAATGGCAAAGAAGCTAGAGTCCTGTTTGATACCGGATCAATAGGAGCAAACCTAATTAGCGCTACCTTCGTAACAACACACGGAATTCCTTGTCAAGAATTGAAAACACCAATCAGAATACACCTAGCTATGAAAGGATCACGATCCGAAGGTCATAAAGAATGTTCAGTCAACATATCAGCAGGAAAGCTGAGCGCACCAGGAACTAGGATGTTAGTCGGAAACCTGGCAAAATACGATGCACTAATAGGAATGCCTTTCCTAGAACAACACCAAGCTCAAATTGAATGTGGCAAATTAGCTATCCTGTTTCCCAAACAGAATGTTCGAATTATTTGCACACCTACTAGTGGTATGATCCGAGCAGCAGTGATCAGCACGGAAGATGTCATGGGCCAACACCCGGAAGTATTTCCCGATGAAATACCGGAAGACTTGCCACCCCTAAGAAAGATCAATCATAGGATAGATCTGCAACCAGGGAAAGAGCAGCGCTCATTACCCACTTACTCGATACCGGAACGATGGGCAACCGATATGAGCATATGGCTAAGAGAAAAGGAAAAAGCCGGAATTATCAAGAGACAAGCAGTTTCATCGGCAGCACCCATGTTTGCGCAAGAGAAAAAGGACAAGAAACGAATGAGGCCATTAGTAGATCTCACAGCAAGGAATGAGATCACAATCAAGGACGTTGAAACCATTCCAGACCAAAAGATGATCCTGAATGCCCTAGCAAGGGCAAGGTACCGCAGTAAAATCGATCTTAGCGATGCCTACTTTCAAACAAGAGTGGAACCAGAGGATGTGAGCAAAAACGCTTTTAAAACACCATTTGGATGTTTTGTTAGCAAAGTAATGCTACAGGGAGATATGAATGCTCCAGGAACATTCATGCGCATAATGTCTGATCTATTCGCCGATTACCTAGGACGATTCATGTGGGTATATATTGATGATATACTCATTTTTTCCAATACAGAGTCTGAACATTTGAAACACATATCTTTGATTTGCGACAAGCTCAAGGAGGCACGATTCTACGCAAGCAGGAAGAAATCGGAATTCTTCGCCACAAGTATAGAAGTGTTGGGCCATGTCATCAATGATGAAGGACTCTCACCAGCACCAGAAAAGATAGCGAAGATCGAAGAATGGACTACGCCACAGACTAAGAAACAGTTACAGGAATTTCTAGGAACGGTCAACTACATCAGCCAGTTTTTGCCACATATTGCAACCATTACATCACCCCTAACGGAACTCACGGGAGTTGCAGAATTTGTGTGGACCGCCACCCAAGACCAAGCCATGGATAATGTTAAGCGACTTGTGTCAAAATACGAGGTTATGAAACCACTACAATATGATTCGTCACTTCCAATATGGTTGATAACCGATGCATCCAACACAGGTGTGGGAGCATGGGTAGGACAAGGAGAAACACCAGAAAACGCCAGACCTGCTTCGCTTCACAGCAGGAAATTCTCTAATGCCCAAATGAATTATGGCACAACCGACAAGGAAGCTCTAGCGATAGTTGATGCACTGACGGCATTTCATCACATACTTGCAGGAAGCAAGTTTACCATCGTCACTGATCACCTACCTCTGACGTACCTCAAGACAAGCAGAACACCCACCAAAAAACAGTTACGATGGCGAGGGTTTATTGGAAAGTACGATACTGAAATAGTGTACAGACCAGGAAAATGGAACTATTTAGCAGATGCCTTATCCCGCCTTTATGATGAAAACGATGATTACCCACATACTGCAAACGATCCTACATCAGAAGACGAATTACCTAGTTCCTCACCTATTTCATCCTTCCTTTCCTGCGAAGAACCTACTATTGAACACGAAATGTCTCGTTTCGAAGCCCTCACAGTTGAGCACATCGGTGCTCATTCAGAATGCGGAAGCAACTGCAGCCTGGAGCAAGCACAGCTAGACGCAAACGATTACCGAAATAGCGAACCCCTAAACGATTGGGGAGACCACCGAAGTTATACCAGTGGCAGGAGTGAGGAGGAACTTGAACATGCATCAATGCATTGGGCATTCTGCAACATACCTTTCTGTCCTGACCACGAGGAATTGAAACCTAAGACTAAGATCTATGCCGGCTCCCCCTGCAGCAGCCCACCAGTTATCGAAACTCCGCCTAACACCGATGATGATCACGATGATAGGAATACCCATTCACCACGCCCACGCCTCGATATCCGAGCCATCAAAGAACGTGTCAAGAAAGCCCTAGGCTGTGGCACTCCCCCTACCGAATGTCAGACCTCCGAGTACCCTGAACACCACCACAATGAGCCCCTCTATGGAGGACCCCTCGCATACCTGAATGAGGTTCCGATAGTAGAACCACCCTCCCTACCTCACGAGAAGCGCGAACTCTACAAAGTGTATGAAACACCTGAAGAGGAGGAGGAGGTAACGGTATTAGAAAAAGTGGTGGACGAAAGGGATATTATCCAAGCAGTGGATGATATGAAGAATATTTGGAGGGAACAGATGGTTAAAGGATATAGAAACGACCCTATCTATCAGTTAGCAAAGGATTCCAACCTCACTTCACGAAACGGAACGATGCAACATTACCGAATACGTAATGGTCTACTCTACGCTACTACAAGAGGAGGAGAAGATTGCCTTTACGTTCCAAAAGGTCATGGAGTGAATGGAGAAACACTAAGGGAACTGATGATAGGAGAAATACATAATAAGGGACACCATAGCGCTGATCGAAACCTCCGGTACGCAACAGAATACATCTACTGGCCGGAGATGAGGAAGGATTTCAAAGACTATGTCCAGCAATGTGACATATGTCAACTGAATCGGGAAAGGACTACATTACCCACTGGCAACACCATGTCGCTTCCTTTTCCCTCTGAGATATTTTCAAGCTATGCTATCGACTTCATGGGTCCATTTACGAAACTGAAAGGATATGATTCAGTATTGGTGGTGGTGGATAGAGCGGTTGGATTCAGCTGGTTGATACCAACATCAGTAAACGCTACTGCGATGGCGACTATGGAGTTACTCCGTCACCATATTTTCACCCCTCATGGAATACCTACGTCGATTGTTAGCGATGCTGACCCTCGATTCACCTCCCGGTTTTGGAAACAAACCCTAAGGACAATAGGAATCGAACACATTATGGCTACGCCTGGCCACCACCAGACCAATGGACAAGCAGAAAGGAAGATTCGAGAACTGAAAACAGCATTAAGGAATGTTGTAAATGCCCGCCAGACCAACTGGCTCACCTCCCTCCCTGAAGTAACAGCTTACTCCAATGCAGGTCACTCCGATACTATTGGAATGTCACCATACAAAGCTGTGTATGGACGAGAATACCAACTACTCGATACCTATAAAGTCAATGCTACCACAGTACCCGCATCCGATGATTACTACAATCGACACCAGGAAATCAGAAATGCGGCATACCAAGCGTTACGGTTGGCTAGAGCAAGAGCAAACAGAGTGGCAATTAAGAGGAGGAACTCACACAAACCTGTCGAGATTGGGGAAAGAATTATGGTTTTTGGAGACCAGTTTGCAACAGAATCCGGCAGATCTCGGAAATTGCAGCCACGCTGGCGAGGCCCTTTTACAGTACTCGAATTTGACGAACACACCCAGAACTATACGGTTAGCATGGATGCTAGAATGTACCGAAGAAAGAAAGGAGTTTTCCATTGCTCAGTAGTCAAACCTTATCACCCTAACGACGATTTCCGATTTCCAGGACGAACATTTGCAAAGCCAGCACCCATCCTCATCAACGAAGAACAAGAATGGGAAGTTCAATCAGTCATCGATTACAGGGAACGATATGGAAAGGGACAGTTTTTAGTTAGCTGGAAGGGATACCCAGCGAGCGAGAATAGTTGGGAGCCAGTGGAAGGATTAGAACACGCGATGGAATTAGTTCAGGCATGGTGGACAGATAACATGCCAGGAGATGAGTTTCCTACGGTATTTTCTGGATTTATTCCTATGTGTTATTCTCCTACTAAGGATGGCTTTGAGAGCTATCAAAATGTACCCCCGGTTGATAAAGGTTTTTGGGATCCTTATTTGAATTCTGATTATGATAGCGAAGATTGAGGATTTTTTTGTTATGTTTTGAAATAAGGGTTTTATTTTGTTTTCGGGGTGTAACCGGTACTGGTTACTGGTTTAGGATTTTCATATATCAGTTGATATTGTTTGAGTTTTGAATATGTTTCAGGAAACGAGGTGTGCCTCTAGCCTGATAGTATAGGGTTTGATACTCTATATGTTTTATGTTTGGTTTCGAGTATCGGTTTGATACTCTATATGTTTTATGTTTGGTTTCGAGTATCGGTTTGATACTCTATATGTTTTATGTTTGGTTTCAAGGCTACCGTTTTGGAGTCTATTATGTTATGAGAACAAGGCTCTCGGTAGCCTAGGAAGTGTATTTAAGAACTGCTACTCTTTCCGTTAGAAGGAGTAGACTTCGGCAGACAGAGTTTTCAATATACTTGGTTGAACAGTTACTTTCTTCAGTTCGTTTCAAGAATCTTTAGTCTAAGACCTACCAAACATCTCGGAGACTTCAGTAGTTGCGATACAGTAAGGAGTCTATTCAACAACCTTGGCTAAAGCCTCCGGACTTTGATTCACTAGTTACCACCTTGGTACAGAACAAAGCCCGTTAACCCTACGATTACCGCATCTCCCGAGAGGCGGTTACACGTGTCGGTTGGGGGAGGGGGGTGGTCAGACGAGACGCTAGGTCTCTAACCGAGAGCTGAAGGGCTGATAGCGAGGCTGCCGTAGTGTTCTCAGAAGAGGTGGGTGGCAGGGGGGCAGGGGGTTTGCTCTTGCGTGCGTGGAGGTCATTGATCTGGCCGGATAGCCTTGCGACTTCCATTGCGAGTTTGTCTATCTGAGTGGAGAGGGCCCTGGATGCCAGGAGCGAGGTGCACAGAAGGGGGAGAATAACGGCTTCGCCTGGCGACAAATCGTCTAGCTCTCCTGAGCTGATAGGGGGGAAGAGCTGGGGGGATACACCCGCATCCGTCGAGGCATTCTCGAGCAGTGCGAGTAAAAGGGGGACATGAGGGCGGATTCCTGACACCGAGGAGTGTTCTGAGGAGGGGAGGGGAACTGAAGTAGCCATTCCTGTCGTAACAGGGAGGCCGTTGCCTTGCTCTTAGGCTAGCTGGATCGTGAAGGTACACCGGACGCTGATGGTGTTGAAATCGAGGAAGAAATGTAGGGGGGGGAAAATAGCGGAGGCGCAGCGTGAGAGCTTGGCGTCTACCTAACCGCATTCTTATATAGTTCTTCACTCAACCCACTTACAAATCCATACAACTATAAGTCACAATTGTGACTCATATACTCGTGTAACATAAAAGTCATATGACCTCATCATTGGTCATGTGCATCAGCCATATGACCTCTTAATAGGTCATGTGCTTGAAATAACATAACCTCCTGCACAGCCCTGGGTCATATGCATAGCCCTCATGACCTCTTAATAAGTCAGGTGCATGAAAGTAAACCATAGTACACAGCCCTTTTGGTCTCATGCGCAGTCTCCATGAACTCTGAATAGGTCATGTATGTAAAATTATAAACACAACAAATGAAACACCATGATAAATATCCTCATCATGGTACAAAAATCTTGATCCACTCTAGATAAACTAGAATCCTGACACAAGTTGCAGGATGAAGCTATAGTGGAGAAAGCTTTAACAAATTGCAATACCACATATTTTGAGATTCCTGAGAAAGTTGCTCCTAATGTTTCATCAATAACAGTGAGGAGAGGACTCACACAAAAGTATCATAAAAAGTAGATAGCATGAGAGAGGGTTCATTTGGATGAGGATCTAGCTCAGGAGATGTTGGAATAGGGACTAGCGCATATGTACTGGACAAAGGCAATGTGGAGAAGGAAGGCAATATGGGGAGATAAGGTAGCTGTGGAAAGAGGAAGAGGAAAGAGAAAAAAATAGAAATTCGGATATGCAAATGAGAAGTGGAATATGGGTTGTATTAAACCTGTTGCTAGAAGAAGTGAGAGAGGGATTAACCAGAGAATGACTTGTTGTTTTTATAGTCAAACTCATGGTCTTTTTTTGCCTGTTTTTCCTGATTCTTCTTCTTTTAGAGGTGGAGTTACTAGAAAGTCATTCATTGATGTCTATAACCATTACAACTTTCCAGGGATATGGCAGGATATTAGGGAAAGGGTTGATGAGGAAGAGGCATTTTTTATCATTGATAATGCTAAGACTCACTTGCCCTTTAGGAGATGGCTTAGAAGGCAGGTAGTTCTTCTATTGGAAATCTCTGCCTATTCACCAGATCTCAATCACATTGAAAATATTTGGTCTCTGGTAGAAGATAAGCTTCACAAGAACTATCCTGAACTCTATCTTATAAAGGGTTCTGTCAATGAAGTTCAAAAGGCAATTGAGGAGGTAATCATTCATGGTTGGGAACTTTTAGACCTAAAAGTTTTTAATACTTTAGCAGGATCAATGGTGGACAGAATAGAAGCAATTATTAAGACTGATGGATGGTATACCAAGTATTAATTTCTACTATGTATTTACATTTTTTATTTTTATTTTATTTTTATGAGTGTTGGTTGACGGGGAAGTAGGGTTGTCATCGCCAAAGACTTTCCCGCCGTTGATGTGCACGGTTAATCTTGTTAACGGAAAATATATATATATTTCATCTTTTTAGATGGAAAATAAAAAAAAAAGAAGCAGTTTAACAATATAATAGATAACCCAGACTATCATACATAATTGAAGTCATGTTTGGAGTAATCTAGTATAGTAGTAGTAAATCGCAACACCCCGCAAGTATTTACCAGTAGTAGTGTCAAATAACCTCCATCATACTTTCTTTTTTTCCAAATTTATTCCCAAATATAAAAAAACTATCATATCATACTCATCTCAAGCCCGGTGTGATTCCTAAGGACTGATTGAAAGTAGTCAATTCTTTTCAGAGGGCCGTGGCAGGGTTAGGATTCTGAATTGTCCGGATGGGGAATATGCTAGTGAGTAGTACCACAACAGTACTCCAATGTTACGGTACAATATAACCCAATCTGGTAATTATCATACTATACATAATAATATTATGCAGAAATAGTGGAGAGAGAGGGGAAAAAGTTCAAAACGATAGAATATATATTCTAGACATGAGGGAGTGTAAATTTCGATATCTTTGTACCCATTCGTAAAGGAGTTCTTAGAGCTGAGTGCTTCTCATCACGAGAGAATACTAAGGTAGTATCTTGGCTACCTCTGTCCCAGCCAGTGGCGGGAGTGGCGGTAGGTTTCCAAGAGTCTCAACAGTCTAGGAGATACCGTAGTCGTCCAGCCCAGGACTGTGTTCTTGCTTTTTTCACCCAGCTTTTTGATTGTTTATTTACTTATTCGTTTACCGGCACTAAACTCCACCTACTTGCCCCACCCCCTTCCAAGTACGCATGCGTGTTATGCATTGTTCCAAAGTAGGAGGTAGGTATGCAAATACGGTAGGTATTATGTTTCTAACCCAAACGCATGGTGCGATCCCATATCATCATCCCACCTTCGCCCGCCCGCCCTCTATCCGTCTATTCAGTTCAAGGAACGACGTGACAGTGGTTATCACAATGCAATACGTCTCCCCTGCATTTTCCCCTCACCTTCCCACAAAACTTCTCATTCCCAGCGCCGAAGAGCCCCCCGAAGGGTTTTGATACTGCACCTCCCTTCAATTCAAGCCCGTACGAATGTGTCCCTTGCCATTTCCCCCCATGCCACCAGTCTGTCCATAGGTATCAAGCACGGGAGGAGGGGAAAAATTAAAACAAAACGCCATGATCAAACGCCAGAGACTAAACATCATACTCCCCTTACCTCGGACAAAAGAAACCAAGGCCAACAAAACAGAAGAGAAGGACCATCCAAGCCATAGCGCACATTTATACAGAAGCCCGCCACGTTGAGGATGAGATAATAAGGGGAAATAATATTTTATGATGAGTTAAAAAAAAAACCTCCCCCCAGAACATGCCTCGTAAAATAGAACAAAGTAATAAAACATCAAACCCTATCCCTTGCGACTGCGGGAGGAGGCCACGCGGGGAAGCCATACCCATCTTGCTCAGTCCATATCTGCGTTCCGAGGAAACTCCCACGCCACGGTGAGTGTGTGACGTTCGAACAGCTCCTAGATTCCAACGGATTGATGTCTATTTTTTGAACAACTTCCGTGCGCGTCTACCCACATTATCGCCATTAGCCCTCATTTCACTTTCCGTTCTCTCCAAAGGTAAAAAGAGCCAGATACCTCAATAACGGAACCACTCCCATCGTTCCTCGTCAGCGAACCAACGCTATCCTGGCCCGTCACAGGCATCCTCCGTCGTCGCGAATTCACCGAGATGTTGTACTCGTTGCTGCTAGGCTTTTTCGCCTTCTGTCGTAGGAGCGAGTTTAGGACCGGTGCGTTGGCGACTATGCAGGCTGCTAGGCACTCTATTGATGCCCACTATTTTAAGTCAAAAGTGAGTTAATATGCGACCTGGCAGAGTCCCGGGAGGCAGTGTGAGGGCTGTCACGAACCAGTGTCCGAGCCTTCTGTAAAGATCCGCCGCCCACAATCACGGGCATGCGGATAATTGTTATGCTGACGACGAACATGCCTACGCTGAAGAGGAGGGATAATTGGATCTTCCTGCGGTTTGTAAGTATCTCCTCTATTGCCGGGCGATATCTCTAGAGAGCCGTACCTCATTATCGGGAGACGAGATCTAAAGACCAGGGGTAAAGGAATGAGAATAAGGGCTGCATCGGTCAAAATATTGAGGGTACCCATTGTCACTAGCTGCGAAATTGCCTGTACACAATCTGGATACTCAATCAGCATAATTCCTCACAATCAGGCCAGGAAATACTCACGTCCTGGGTTGGGTGTCATCTGCCCTAAGCATGTCGAAAGAGTTATGTTAGCACATAGTCATCGATATCATGAGGCCCAATCTCAAAAGGATTCCGGGAAATGGGTATCTTCCTACAATACCTATATCGATGTTAGCAGGATCTTGAATAATGGCATAAAAAGGTAAAGACTCACACTGGGAACGGCCGGCACTCAAAAAACGTGACGAAAACGACCGCAACATAGGTCAAGAAAAGAGTAATGTAGCTAATATCGATCAAAAGTCCATACGGCCTCGAACGCGCGGTCAAGCGTCCATAGAAACCCAAAACACAAACCTTCATGCACCAAACACTACTCTCTCCGTCAACAAACCAATTCCATCCCATCCCATTCCCCTCACTCAACATTTAGGCCGACAAAGACAGAGAGAAAGCAAAAACCCACAATCCAGCGTAAAACAACCTCGAGGCGAGGACCATCTTGCTCCCCACAGTTCTCTGCCTTATTTCAAGCTCGCTCATATCCTCAACGGGATGTCCCTTCCTATCGAAATTGTTCGTTCCATAGGCCAGCACAACGTGAATAACCCCCAACCGGACGATCAGAGGAACCAACGAGATGCCCATCCATATATCGTCCACGCGCATTCCCTCCTTTCGGTGACGTCGCAGCCCAAGCCGCACGAATATCAAAATCAATGCCAGAATCGTGCATACATATGTTGTCACGAGCGTGCTCGTAACTAGCTCCGGCATCTCGTGGCTTTTCTCTCTCAAAGAGAGCTGTCTGTCTTCCTATGCTGGTAGGCCGTAGTCGACACCCATATACAGAGCGACAATTGGTAAGTTGAATTGAACACGAAGGGGGGTTTTTGGGAGTTTGGCAGGGCGATTTACACCTTTATATCTAATGTAAAAGCGGGCAGGGACGCAGCAGATACTGAGAGCTCGGACGTCAGCCACAAACTCCGGCACAGGTGGTAGTAGCTGTAGTGGTGAGGATCGCGCATTGGAATATGAGGTTACTCACTCGCATTGCTCTTCTCCAAGAGGGGGTATTTAATTCTATTTGGTCAAGCCCCGAATGGAAAAAGAAGTGGTGGTGGATGTGTGCGTAAAAAAAGAAAAAGAAAAGAAAGCGACCCCGGGCTACGCTGTGTGGAAGAAAGAAGGAAGGAAAGTTAAGTTTGAAGAAAGGAAGCAAAAAAACAAGAGCTAGCACACCAGTGTCAGGGCTACCACTTGTGATATATTTTACCGAACGTCGTAGCCCGAAGGCATGGGGGAGGTGTCCGGGTTTACCCAAGGGAGGGGATAGGGTAGTGGTTGAGGACAAGACAAGCTTTTCCCCAAGTATTAGTAGTAGTAGTGTCCAAGCAGGTCTTCTTTAGAGAGTGTATTGGTAGCTCAATAGGCAAAGATACGAGATACGCGGGAGGATCGAGGACTTGTACCATTTCTATTATCACCCCCTCTTTTTCCAATAGATGGCCGGATCATGGAGGAGTTTTGTGTGGGTTTTGTCTGGAGAGGCGGGTGTGCTAGTGAAGTATTGGCACGCCCAGGAATGGTAAGGCAAGACACGTTTTTCCATGTGGAGGAAGGAGGGGGTGCTGGAGTAATACAACAAGGTGTGGCTGGAAATGACATCTATCCTTGCCCTCTTTTCCCCTCCTCTACCGTAATACAAAGTTCCGAGCACCGATGCCAAGGTGTGTAAGTTTAGTCCATAGAACACTACAGAAAAGCAAGGGTGCCATTCTTTAACCGAGGCATCCAGGCCTGTTGTTGGAAAGGCCTTCACCGAGAGCCAAATTTCAATTAGATCCGCCGGATTTGTATGCAAATAAGGCGTCACACCACACCAGAGCCCTTCAACTTGAAAAACTTGCACAACTTGAGGGTTTCTCAAGCCCACAGCTGAATCCCTCTGCCGGATTCATCCTTCATGGAAGGGGGGAAGGAGGGAAGGAGGGAGGAGTAGCATAGGGAGAAGGCGGCGGCGGTGGTACAGGATACACGAGTACAAAGTCTTGACATTGTGGGACAAATAGAAGGATGAGGGACTCAGGGTCTTGAAGGGTGAGATTATCGGCATCGTGGAGGGGAACAATCCAGAAATGCCACAACATTCCCTCCAACTGTTTCGAGAGATGGACCTCGTCGAAGCTGCGGACCATCTCTAGTCCAGCCGTACTCGAGGACGGTGCAGTAGGGGGCAATCCCCTCGATCACCCATGCGAACCAAATCACCTTCGAGAAGCGAGATGGCGCCCACAAGTGCCCGAGAACCGTAGAATATCCAACACCCTGTCGGTTTGATGAGCTTCTCGTGCAGCTATTGTAACCACTATCTACTCGAGTATATGCAGGCAGTACCAGCATTTTACCCAAAATTACGGTGCGGCATTCCTCCCCCGCACAACACGCACTGTCATTCGCTATCAATTTACGCCCCCTCCACTCAAGATCGCCCGGGAGCAGGACAGGCATAGGATACATGCCGTGTTATGAAAACCTTGAGTCGGAATATCATAGCTACCAGTCACAAATCCTCACCTACTTGCTTGCGGCCAAAATTGGAATGTGTAATTGAAAATCACGCTAGGACGTCCAGAACTTCCCACTTGGGATTAAGTTAAGGGGAGAAACACGACGAAAGCACTCATACTCGTCTACTGGTACTCTCCCTTTCAGTCCTCGGTTGGAACAGACCTTGCTAGAAGAGGCAACTCCAACGTCCTCTCGAGACCCTCAATTATTCCAGTTCTCACGGCACCCGCACTTAGCCGACCTATTCCTATCCATATTGATCATCCACAACATGCAATCCGTCCCCGCCGACCTGGGTCTCAGTTCTCGGATCCACGGAGCACTCTCCGCAGCTACAAGCAGCCAGCCATAGCGACGGTAGAATGCCGGTATCATATGCCCATGATTTCATATTCCACACCTTAACTTGATACCAAAGGCCCTACAGTGCCCTCGTATAGCGCAATCATAAAGAACAGGATGAAAAACGACCATCTCGTGGTGATTACAAGTACCAGGCAAGATGTTTTCGCACACACCAAAGTGGCTTACCAGCAAAAATTCCTTGAAAACTGGTGGGTCACAAAGTGGTGTGTGCGAAAACATCTTACCTGGTACTTGTACGAGTACTGACGGCAAGACATTACCTGTTAGAAGTACTACGGTACCTGGGTTGCCTCCTGCCCCGAGCGGATTACTGGTGTCGCAGGCATAATATTATTAACAGTATCTTTGTCTTATCTCAGCCCTCTTACTGGCATAGGTATTAGACTGCGCTCCACCTTCCTCTCTCGGCTGCAACTTTACTTGTGCCTCGAGGACCAGGCACTGTACTGTACAGTACCATCTTCGCACCTACGGCCACCTTGGAGCACAGTGTCCCAGTCCCATCCATATTATGATACGGTTTCACAAAGTGTCATATCAGTTCAAGAAGGTTATCGTGCTCAATCACCGACCGTAACTAATCCCTCACATTCTCCAAAGATCGAAGATGTTCCGGAAAGCCACACGCTCTTCTGAAAGCATATACCGTACCGGTGCAGGGGGCTGTTTCAAAAGAAATCTCTTTTTTTCTTCTTCTTCTTACTTTTCCCATCCTATATAATACGATGTACTCCCTCGCCTGTCGCTATGGTACAAAACGATAGATATCCGGGTACGCTGGAGCCCTCACGCGGCGGCCGGGGCCCGACGGAAACTCGGCGGGTGCTGACAGCTATCCGCGACAAGTAATTTTCTGTTACCCTGCTTCGGCCAATTCACCCACGAGAGTAGCTTTGATCGCCCACCCAATACAGTACCCCTGCCAGTCATCTGCCCGGTTTTCGTTGGTTCCCCCCAGTGGAGATTACCGGTATGGCACCTGTGCCATATCTGCTCTACTTTATTTCATTTTTCCATATCGAGCGGAGCACACCATCCACCGCCGTACTTGTGGCACCACAGCAGATGCTGATGTTCTGTCGTATCTCAGCCAAGAGCATAAAATTTACGTAGGATACGATGTGGTGGTTTACGATGCGATACTCGTACCAGTACGAGTAGACTAGTCCACAGTTCCCTCCCAACCCTGCTGTATCGGCACCGCATAATCTCGTCATAACAGTCAGGTGCTAGTAGGTCCAAATAAAAAATTTGTCCTTACTTTTTAGCTCGAGATAAAAGGCCATATCCTAACCCTTTATAGCCAGGGCTAAACCTTTCAGAGCTGTGATTTTGACGCAATTGTTAAGTTTCAACTCGGCCGCTTCTTATTTCGGCGTAGGGGCGCGTGGCACCGGTATCGCAGAGGGGGGGAGAGCCCACTTGCCGGCACATCCAACCAATTGAGCCCTCCGCAAACCCCTTGATGTCTTCCCCTCCAAATCGTCCCTCCGTGTTAAAGATCGATACAAAAAGCTCCCTCCTCCTCCCTCCCTCCCTACCATCCATTTATTGCAAGCATGTATGATACCACACTAGCAAGCCTGGCAAAATGGACCATCAACACTGCACGATCGCCTTCCCCCCTTCGATGCACGCATAACTTATCCCATTATGGTAGGCGAGGGACTGATTGATTACCGGTAGCACACCCGCACCCACGCACGCAATACTCGAGCTATCGTATTTATTATGCCTGTTTCATGTTCCATCGGTCCATACTCGAGTACCGGTACTCGAGTACCGGTAGAACGCTAGACTACGCCAAGACATTTGGATTACTTGCGCACTTTTGGCCTAGCAATTATCATAAGAATTATCATAGTTGTGCGAACAGTGTGGGATGGGTGTATCGAAGAAAGGCGGAGAAAAGAACAGGTGAAAGGGAAAAAAAAAAGCCCACGGACTAATATCCGCATTTTTGTGGAGTGCAGCACGCTAATTTGATTAAACCCGGAAATCGGGCGAATGCCCCCCCCCTAGGACAAAAGTGGTGAAAAAGGCGAGTCTGCCACTGTGGCGTCGAAAAAGTCTTAATCTCAACCTCAAGCCTCCCTGACCCGTAGACTATCCTCGACTACCGGTACCGTACTCGAGTACCCATAAGGTGGAGGAAAATTGAACAAACTCCAGAGGAGCGCAGTCATGGGCACTCACCTGGTTCTTTCTGATATTCGCCAAAGTTTGCCATCACCCATCCCCATGCCGCCACTCTATTCCCCTCACCACCACCACACTGGTGTTTAGCGTGATTTCGGGTTTAATCAAATGGCGCTCTACATATAGTACTACGCCCAAATCCCGTACTCGTATGGGTGCCCGCTTGACCTAACTTATGCACCCGGTGGCACGTCGTCGTGATGCTGGTCCATGTCGTGCCATGAGAACCTGGATATAATAACGGACCACGTGCTCGGTATTGTATCATCATACAAGTACGAGTACGGTAGTCCGGAATTTCCACCCAACGGAAAAGGGGGCGAGGAAAAAACACAACCAAAAAAACCCGACTTCCTAAAACTAATTAGGATCACCAGGAGAGGTAACCCCGATTCCCCCCCCCCTCGGGACAGCACAAGGTCCGACTATCCGAGTTCCTATTCTATATACACATGTACTAGTACTCGAGTAGTTCTCGTGTCGTATACCGGCATGATATGACCGACCGACCAGCTCCGGAAACTTTGCCGTTTCGTCAAAGGATTTTTCGGAAGAGATCTGCACCGTGGCTTTGCATTATACCGGTAATATTATGATAATATTATTATAATAATAACGAAAGGTTTGAGTGATATGCTCCCCCTCTAGACTAGATCTTCCTCCCCTCCAACAAACCTCAACGTGTGGCATTACGATGCCCATAACCGTGCCTGTACTACCGGTAGTACTTGTAGATCCATATGCTAGGGTGTAAAAAAAAAAAAAAATGAATCGCCCTGCTCACCTTACCCCACAAACCAACCATCTCTTGATTTTCATTTGTCCGTCCGTCCGTCCGTAACTGTAGGCCCGGGGATGGAGGCGGGTGACGGAGCACACTCGGGATTAGGGGGTATCAAAGCTTAATAAATTCTCATACTACAGTAAATTGTCTTGAATTTGTATGAGGGTATCATCATGCTGTACTGTACAGTACTTGCGTCCTCTCCAAAAGTATAAATGATATCCAGAAAAATCTCGACACGGTTTACAATGCGCGAGTTAAAAAAATAAAAATAAAAAGTAAAAAGTATGATGCAACAAGTTACGATGCCAAAATCCAAAGTTTAGTTTTTTTATTATTATTATTATCCGCAATTGCATGAACAGGGTGCGAGGAGGAGAGGAGAAGTGACTTCGGATCCCATATACTGCTCATACAATAAGTAAAGAATAAGCAATTGAATGCCCTTCCGTTTTCCATAGCTCTATGAGTTTTTAGAATCCTGTAACTAGTACAGTACAATGAACCCTCCCGTTATTTAGCTCTCTACACACCCGGGAGCCCGATATTTCTTTCCGTCTCTTGCCTTGACTTGTGTGTGGGTGGAGAAGGGGTTTTTGCTCTCCAAATTTTCTTAATTTTTTTTTCCCCTTCCAAGTTCTTAGGATTCTACTTGTTACTTCCTCTTTCCAGGCTGTACTGTAGATGTTCCTAAAACTCCAACATTTGCTAATTGAATTTTTCTTTTTCTTTTTCTTTTTTTCCCCCACACTACTGTACTTTTCCCCGGATGAGGAGTGAGAGCATCTGACATGACAGATTTCCAAGAGATATATTACCTGAAGGGAAGTATGATAGAAACCAATTATACAAGTATTTCGGCCTTCCCGGTCCGCCGTGACAGGCTCTTATCATAAAAAAAAATATAAAAATGAGTGATAATTCATGATAGATACACCCTATCTCCAACTCAAGCATGTGGGAAAAATAACGTATTCCCCCCCCCCCAGTTTTATCGCATGGATTGGGTTTTGCTTATCCATATATTCTAAAGAAATAATACCCATATCTATTCAAGTCTCTCTATCACGTTGATCGAAGAGGGGGTTTTTTTTTTGGCGCCCCCCCTTCCCTTCCCTTCTACCAAAGCCTCTTCCATATTTTCCATCCCCCTTTTATGATACAGTACTTCCGAAGGATCCAGTCTCCCAAAGACCTGGAGATAACGGAGGTTTCAGTGTAGTGTCTTTCATTACCACCCACGGGATTCGTGATGCGCTCTAAAATTCCGGCGGATTGCCAAGGACATTGGTGCTCCCAGTGGGTATCGTACGTAATAGGACAACTTTCGAGGTGACACTCTAATAACCGCGAGATCCAGAATCCCCCCCCAGGAGTCCAATCACCAACACCCCCCCCCAAGCCATACCTGAGTACCGTACCGCACTCGAGTACAAGAGTGAAATCATAACCCCCCCTGCTTTACACGCATTTCCAACTTCTCTTCAACCCCTTCACGCCTTCCCGCCTCCCGTTGGAAGGAGAATTCCCCGGCGAAACATCCCTATTCCACCATACGGCGAACCAAAGCCAAGAAAAGGTCCCCTCCTCAAACAACCCGTGAACAGCCTCCTCACCTCATTCCCCGGGTTAATGGAACCTCAGCCAGCCAGTCGGTGTGTAACACAGTAGGTAACTGCGCTGCTAATCAATCGAACATAAGCAGCCCAAATCTTCCAAGAGATTGGAGTGGTGATGGTGGTTATCGCAAGAGTAAGGGACCTTGGAGGCTCTTGTCAGTCACTGGTCAGGAATGCCTGCTGGATGGTTTAGGCTAGACGCCGCCGTCACGGCATGAATGAGACTCCTTTGTTTTTGTTTTTTTAGCCCGAGTAATAAGCTACTGTAGGTAGCTATGGTTCCGGTCGCGATAAACCTGTGCATGCGGCCATTGTTCATCCTGATTATTAAGCAGGTTCTTGCTAATTTCTTTGTGATTTTGACCCCTAGTGGCAAAAATGTGCAAAGAATGCCAAGAAAAGCCGAGATTATTGCTGTCTCACCCATGAAATATATGTGTCTTGGCCTATTTTTGCCTACATTTTGCAGGCGGCCATTACTTGAGGTCCCCATACAAAATGCCCCAACTTCAAACCCAAAGATCATGGTCTTCCAGTCCATATTTCCATAAATTGAAATCGTAGATCAATGCAGCAGGTGTCTAGCTACATTTATACGATGTTAAAATTAAGAAAAGATTTCTTCTTGGTAGTGATCTTTCAACTTGAAATCAGACGATCATTTGTCCCGAAAATGTGTAGGTTTATCGCGACCGGAACCATAGGTAGGTAGGTACCGTGAGTTAGGCAGCAGCTCGCTCTCTGGCGGTGATTGATTGAGCTATTGTATTGATTTGGTGGTTTCGAGCTGAAGGATATTAGGGGCGGTTGGCAGTGCTTGGCCTAGCAGCCTCCTTTCTTTCGGGTACGTACAGTACCGTGGCGCAAGTACAGTACAGTACAATGCTGTGGACTAACCCTCACTGTGCTTCCGGATTAGACTAGGACAGGTAGGGGTGTGAAATACCACATACACGTACAGTAATCTGGTCAGAAACCGTCGGGCGCTAATAAGTTCAAATAGGATTTTTTACCCCTTGCCTTGTCCCGAATTCGCAATATTGTAGAAACGGCAACATGCCTAATCTAACTCTTTATGGCGAGGACTGAAGCATTCGGAGCTCTGGCTCTAATGAAAAAAAATTGTTTCAATCTGTCACTTCTCATCTCAGCTCACTTGCGTTGTGCTCGTACAGTACTCGAGTACAGTACTAGCGCCTGGCGGTCCTAACTAGAATACAGTACCGTAAATTCTGGGTACAGTAAACTCAACCCGTCGCTATGCTTCTTGAAGTAGCCCACTATTTTTCTTTTAACGGAAGTGGTATAACTACCATACAGATAATAACGGCGGGGTTGAGCTTACCCAGAATTCACGGTACTCGTACTGTACTGTACAAGGTAGGTTACTACAGTCGCGAGTCTTTCGGGTCCTGCGTTGTTTGATGGGTATTTGGTATTAGCACGAACGGGAATTGTTGCTCAAGGATGTCGTGATGGCCGTTTATTATCCTACCGATGAAAGACGAAAGAATTTTCCTCTGAGGGCGAGCGTATCATATAATACCTGGACTTGACTTGTCGAAGTAACACTAATAGGGAGCGCTATTGGACTGTGCTTAATTAATTTTAAGCAAAGTAGGCTTGGTGGAGCTCGGGATTTTTCTTGCGGTTTGTTGCTAAGGACAATACACAACCGAACGGTTGCAAAGTGAGCCATCATCGCCAACGTCAGACTTCAAATGGCTGCAGGGCCCTGAAGACAAAGGAAGTATCCAATTCCGCCACTACAATTTTTTTTTTGCTCAACACATTCAATATTCACTATTCGATACTATAATACTGCTTATTTCGTCGCACAGCCTGTGTGAATAGACTAAATGGATGAAGGAATTGATGAATGAACAAATGGATGACTGTGTGAATGTATGGAGATGCACGAGTTGATATATGGGTGTGTGGGCGAAGCAAAAAAGCACGTATGATATCATAAGCCAAAACGGACTTCTCTTGATATCATAGAAATCTCACGGGTGTAAACAACCCTAGCCGAAACTGTTCAAACTGTGATAATATCATAATATTATGAACCATCATATTCATTTCATTGAAAATTTGAGCCACTTTACGCTTTATTGCTAGGGGAAAGGGTAGTGCCGCTGCTGTGATAATTGGATAAGTTCGATAGGCGAACTGACTTAAGCAAAAACCTTCCTAATGTGCCAGCCGTATTGTGGGACTTTAGGTTAAAGAACTTATTATTCCACAGCGGGCACGAAAAGGTTGATGGATGAAGAGGAGAGAAGAGAAAGCCAGGGAAAGGAAGAAACTAAATTTGTGCACAACAATAGCACCCGGTCATGAGCATCCTTCCTTACTCATTCTGAATATCCTTCTTGTCCAGGGATTCTCTATAGGTCTCGTGGCACCTTTTAATAGTACCCTTCTCACAATAATGTCCGCGTATCAGTAATGAAGAAAGCAACAGGTCAAGGCTATCAAGTATGATACCTGGTAAACCACCATGTGTCCAATGACACGTGACAGTACCCTATAGCAAAGAAATGCCGAGACCGGTACTGGAGTAGGCGAGTTAACGGGTATCATGGATGGTAGCTGGAGATGTGGGGGGAGCGTCTGCCTGTTTGCACAGTACAGTACGATACAATATGTAGGATATGGCAGTGATAAAGTTCATCAGGTATGGGTGCGTGCGGGTTGTTGATGTGGGATTGTTGTGCTCCGCTGCGGTGAGGGTTCCCAGATGTTATGGGTTTGTGTGATTTCCATGGAGGTATCCTGTAGAGAGAGTCAACTCTATCATCGACTCTCTCGTACCGTGAATGATGAATCTAATTAGTCATTGATGGAGAGTTTACGAAAACATGTGTAATTTCAAAAAAGAAATTAAAAAAGAAATTGATGTCATGCTGGCCCCGAGTACTCTTCCCCTCCTTCCCCGGCATTGATAAATTACCCGTCGCCTGCAAACCATCAGGGCGTCAACAGTCCATGAGAAACCACCGGGATATAAGTAGTGCACAATACCGTACCTAGCCAATCAAAGATGTTGGACACGGAGGAAATGATCGGACCGAAATTTTATACATGGACCTGCGAAGAGGCCTGTAGAGATGAGTAATTGCGTGCAGCAAGTATGACCCTCACAATTTCGAACGAAAGGTAACGAAAGCTATCGCAAGAGTGAAAGCGATTGTTTTAGGGATTAGCGTACTAGACCGGGAAGTGGGTCGGAAAAGGGAGGTGGATCGCATTGCATGTTAATTTTGCACAAATCCTCACAGCAGAAATTTCGACAGGAACCAAACCTCCGAATTCAACTCGAAAAGGGGAAAATTTAGTATAATGCGCTACCAGTGCATACTAGTTGCAAATATTTCCAACAAAAAATCCCCAACAGAACAGAATCATACACGGTTGTCACACCTGTTGAACGGAATTGCAGGAGCTGAGGCCGAATGAGCGGATGCAGAATTGAGATTGGAGTGCTGATTGTTTTGTGAAAGGAGATTAAAATCACCGAAAAGAAAAGAAAAGGAGAAAGAAGAAAGGAAAGGAAGCAATGCCTAGAGATTGGCCTACGAACAGGAGAGTGACTCAAGCAGTCACCGAGTGTCACTCGATGGGATGTTTTCGGGGGTGTTTGGCAAACGTGATTTGGATTTCAAATCGCGATTTGAAGTCATGGGGTGCTTTGCAAATGCAAGTTCAAATCATGGCTTGAAAATGTGATTTGATTTGGGGTTTAATTGTGTGATTTGGATAATAGGTATCATATTTAGAAAGGTAAAAATCAGTATGATACAGTATCATACCACACTAGTTTTTTTGATTCTTATCTCAGAGCCAAGAAAAACATGATTTCAGGGTTTAAAAACGTGATTTCAAATTACAAAACCATAACCCAAAACCCAAAACAGGTTTACCAAATATCATACCCCCTTAATAAGAGCACAAACACGATTTCCAACATTTCCAGCAAAAAAAAACCCAACAGAACCGAATCATACCAGGTGATCCTTCCCCTACAAGTACGATCTTGTGCCAAAATTTGCTAACCCCCCCCATTTTACACCAAAAATGGCTGGTTTCAAGCACTCAAAACCCAGCCGAAAGCAATATAGAATTAATGAAATTAATACCATAATGTAGGCAATTATCCAGACTCTCTGGGTAAAAATCATGAGAATTTTCCTGCTCCACCATGATGGCTGAGAGCCTAGAGTCCAGATAAGATACTGTTGTGATGTATCTTTTGTATGGCAACCTTATATAAAATTGTAGGTACCACTTGCCCACCATCATCACTTCTAGTATTGCACCATGGACATTTACCAACAAAGCCTGTCACTTACAGGGAATATCTAGATAGCTCTAAGGGACCTTGCAAATTTTCCTATTTTTTTTTTGGGGGGGGGGGGGTGGGGCTTCGGTTTCACATCGTGAAAATACCCATTTTTGGTGTAAAATGGGGGGGTCAGCGAATTTTGGCACCAAGATCGTACAATTCTACCACACAAACCAACCAACACCCAATCTACTAAACACTCACAATCAACCGACTAACAGCGCCACTGCTCAGGAGCCGCAAAGACTAGATGTAAATCCTATACACTATCGCATTGGCCAAACCATCATCACTCAGATGCCCCTTCTGAACAGGGGGGGGAGCATATAACAAATCGTTCACTGAACCCCTCCCCCTCCACTGGGCTTGCGCTCGTGCTGTCGACAGTTTTGACCACTCATGGCACACACTAACAGCCATCCATTGATCAATATATTTGGAACGTCCACAGCTCATTCCAAGTGCCAATCGTGCAATGACCAACTAACTCATGCACGCCTCCCAGCTAACTTACACCTATGCTTATGCTTATGCAACCAGCCGTTCAGGATCTTGACACTAGGAACGCCCTAACCTCCAGAAATCCACGGATCTAACTAAATACAGCGCCTATCCCCACACACCGGTGAAGCTAAAGCGGTAAACCACTGCAGCATGGCATCGCATCACCACAAGGCTCACAAGGTATGATACAGGACGACACCGTACCACATACCACCTCAACCGCATCTATCCATCCATCATTTTCCAAAACATGTTCGTTGTCCATTCGTTCTATAGTATTCCGCCTGCTCGTTGCTGGCAACATTGGGGGAGTTATTGCCGTGGGGAAGGGGGGAAGAAAAAAGCAGGGGTCAAGGATTCTACCTAATATAGTGGAATTGGATTGTGGGGTCAGGAAGTCCTGGGTTGGGCACATTTGTCAGGAAATTGGGAACTGGGGTAATGCATGCCGATTACGATAACCAGGGAGGTGAGATTCTTGCCCGGGCAAGTTGAGCGGGTGGGTACCATGCGTTGCGGCTAGGAGGGGCCATGGTCATGATAACCAGGAGTTGGGCGCGAATGAAAGAACGAACACGAGGGGTAGGTGGTATAATAGCATTCCACATCTCTACCGTATCCCGTCACGGACATGGCGGGGGTGGTGCGAGTAAGATACTACCATACAGAGCTTACCGTATCATCAAAAAGACGGAATAGAATACCGTGTGGCCCGTTCCGGTACGATAGCATATGATAGACATTATCGGTAAGTTCGCTCTCAACGCCCTTACCCAATCCGCGCCAAGTATCGTACCCCATAAACATCCCATCAACAACCCTAAAGCTCACCCGTTCTCAATTACGAGTAATTGGGGACATACCCATGCCGCAAGGCCATAAGAAATGTCTCGCGGGAACGGGACACCACGGGAAACAACTTTTACTTGTATTATATCATACCATCCGGGTGAAAATAACCCATTTCTCAGAGGGAGGGAAGCTCAGATGTGGTGAGACAAGTTTCTACTGTCCAAGTTATCATGCCGACAATACGGCACTTCATGTCAGAAACAAGTACGGTGCTCGGGGATGGACTTAGGTAACCGGAAACCCACGTCCATACCCCAGTACAAAGTTTGTGACAAAAGAAGCTGACACCAACCTCGGGTTCCGCACAAAATGTATGATACCGGTACTCGTACAAGTTTTGCCAACAACCACGAAGGTGCACAGCAAATTTTCTCCTTCAAACAGCAGTCATATGGAAGGGAGCCACAGGGGGTTTGGCATATAGAATTACGAACCTTTCTGCTCTGCTGAGCACTGGCAGTAGCGAGTGAATGAGGGTAGCCTGTATAGTGCAGTTGCCATGTAGAAATTCCATATGTACAAATTTCCTGTCTTGGCACTGTTTTTGGGCTCATCCCTTAGAAACCTAACGCTTAGAATTTTTGGAATGGTTTCTCCTATATGGCCTTCAATTATCGTACCGGTATGTAAATCTTCATATCAAATTGTGCCATCCGGAAAATCACTAGACCCCCCTGAAGCTATGGTGGTGAGTAGCGCCTGCTGGAAATGCACATTTTATACTAGTGCCGTAAAAACCGAAACAACTGGGAATCTCTCTAGGACGTTGGAGTTGCCTCTCCTAGTAAAGTCTACCGCATCCTTTCTTTTTATTCGTCTTAGCTGAGGGCTGAAAAGTGATTTTTTTCGCTGTGTTTCTCCCCCCTAATCTACTCGCAAACGCATGACGTTTGTGAACACAACTGCTATTGCATACCACCAAAATCGTGAGGCTCTGGCCAATTTTTGCCCGTATGCAATAGCAGTTGTGTTCACAAACGTCATGCGTTTGCGAGTAGAGGGGGGAATTCTGGACGTCCTAGCGCCATTCCCGGTTATTTCGGGTTTTAGGGTATGGAAAACCTGGTGGGGTCGGTCTCCCTTGTCGCTAGGTTCGTACTGAGACAGCACAATCCAAGCTATCCCGCCAACCACGATATGATACGGTACCCATCAAGACAAACCCCAACACCCCCTTTCGCAAGAACATCGCGATTACCCCCCCACTCACAATCCCCACCTCGGCATCTTCACCGGTAAACGATCCTGCCGGTCTCGCTCGCTATTGGCTGTTCTCGATTTTTTTTCCCCATATAATCCAGCTCATTATATGACAACCCAGCCCTTCCACGGATTAACAAAATGAAATTATGGCCCAGCTAATAACGCCTGGAACCAGTCGAGCCACGCGGTTTGGCGAGGGAATGAAACTCGCCAAGATCGCCGTTGCCTGAACCGAAGATCTAAATCCTGCGCCCACTTCAGCTTGTCTCACCCAGCGATGAATATCTCGGACCGTTAAACAGCTCAGATGTGAGGGCATTTCGTGCGCAGTAACGCCAAGTCGCCGTGTTTGCTCGAGCAAGTACCGCTCCCTTCCTCTTGGAAGTGCGCTTAACTTTTTTTTACCGTCGGGAAGGGGTCCAAGGGGTATCACTCGGACTTCCTAATCTGGCTTAGTCGACATATCACATTCTCATAGAAATGCCATATCGTTATTTGGAATTCTACCCTTAGCCGAATAAATCGAGGGGTCGAAACGAAATGAAAAATGATCTCAACTGACCGAACGGGGAGGAATAGAAGCCCAGAACAAGTCGAAAAAACTTGGGTCACTTGAAGGTATTGCGCACCTCGACACCGAACTCTAGAACAATCTATCAAAGACAGGTGGAAGAGAACGAAGACTGCAAGCCGGGTTAGTCCAACCCAAGCTTGAAACAAACGAACAAGTGCAACCAGGCCACTTTTTATCATGGTTGGGGAAAAAAAGAGCAAAAAGGATGAGGGGGTGCAAGTCCGGGCACCTGTTCTGCCCCTCGGTAAATAACACTTGGCATTGTTTGCGAGTGAGAGGCTGTGAAGACACCCCGCCGGACCTGGGGGATGGGTTGGTTGGGAGAATGGTCTTTCCCGGTGAAAGCTCATTTATTTATTTATTTATCGGATTGAGTTCGAATTGGAGGAGTTGGGTGGCCGGAGTGTGTATGATATGACTGTTAAAAAAAGGGAATTTAATGAAGTTATGGTTCCTGAAGACTAAGGGGGCGCCTGGCACGCCAATTTTGATTTTCAAATCATGATTTGAGATGGTATCATGGCAACTTTAACTTAGATTATTAGTTCTATTAATCTTGTACCTAGCTCAATTTACAAGCAATAATCTAAGTTAAAGCCGCCAAGACAATCTCAAATCATGATTTGAAATCAAAATTGGCATGCCAAATACCTCCTAAGCTCTACACTCACTTTGAAACAAAAAAGTGACAATTTGCCACACAACATCAAGTATAACACTTACAAATTTTACTCCATAGTCACACAGGCTATACAACCCTAGTATGAGACCTGCAAGAGAGCTAGAAATGAAAAATCATTCTCCTAATATAATTCAATAATCAGAGTCTAATTTCTATACTCAAAAGACTCAAATTATAAGAAAATCCTATTATTAAATTTTCCTATTGTTGTAACTAGCTTGATGTTAGTTTTACCTACTTTGAACTTTCTTTAAGTAGTGCATTTATCTTTGTTTGCTTAGACTTACCTTATTAAATTTGTTTTCTTTGTTCACTTTTTAGTACCCTTTATAATATTACTACTCAATTGAATATTTCCTACCACTACTATCACTACTGAATTAGTATCTTAATAGTAATCCAATATTATCTTACTTTATTTGAATTTTATTATTTGTTTTATTAGTTATATTCTGTCACTTCAATTATTTTGCTTTATGACTATGCTTATTTTACATTTTACTACTTTGATAGCACTGTTGTAAAATTTATTTGAATAGGACATCATTTCTATATTTCCTGGCTAAAGTCTTTAATATTTAAAGAGCTACAACCTCTTAAGAATTTAGTCTCTTAATGTCAGGCACAAGCCAACTCTATTGTACCATGCCAGACTAATCTGGTATTTGCCCTCGCCGACTATGGCTAGGACTTCCTCTCCATCTTCCCCTTTCCCTTTCGTTATCATTATCATTGTCATTATCATTTGGGTTGTCTGCGTCACTTTCCTGAGTATCTGAAGGGGTTCCAGCAGTGGCTTCTTGGACTTCCTTACCCTTACCTTTGTTTCTCCACATAGGTAAATGATAATAATTTTCATCACTGTTCTCCTCTAGGACTGAGTATAAGGATTTTGGTCTTGTCTTACTTTTTTTTTGTATCGTAGCTATTACCTTATCCACTGATACTATTAATGCTTTTATGGCATTACTTGTATCTTACTGCAATTGATGTTATAGGGTCTTAAGTTCTTGGATTTCTTTTCAATGGATCAGTTAGTCTATTTTCCTGGAATCCAGAGTGCAGTTGACATTCTTTTCTTGGTCTATACTTTGAGACTAGAATTCAAGAAATTCTTGGCACAGACTAGTGCACATGTATTCTAGAGTTTTATTCTAGACTAATACCTTCTGGCCTTGTTACCTAAGTGTTCTGTATAACCTGGTAGTTCCTCATATTCTTGCTGTTACTGTTAGATATCCTACCTATCTCCTGTATATCAGAGTACCGCTGCGACAGGCAACAACCCTTGGTTAGTTTTCCGGTAAAGGGTAATACT
>JACCEG010000387.1:86090-146266 GCA_014065205.1 Tuber brumale | reverse complement strand
CAGATCCCAGGGGCAGAGACCCCCAATGAGATCAATAAAGCCCTCCTTGAACATTTCTTCCCCGAGAAAGGGTCCTCCCCCCCCGCCGCGCATCCTGCGAGAATTCAAGGATGTCCCGGTGCTGTCATCAGGCGAAATATCGGCGGCACTTCGGAAGTCCTCTTCGTCCTCTGCCCCTGGGCCGGACCAGATCCCCTACTCGGTCTGGAAAAAGGTCCACTCGATAAACCCAGCAATCCTCACATCCCTCCCGGACCCACTGGTCAGATACGGGTACCACCCCCCCTCCCTGAAGAAAGCCAACGGAATAGTCCTTGACAAGCCTGGCAAACCCTCCTATGACACCCCCGCATCCTTCCGCATCATTGTCCTTCTAGATACTGTCTCTAAGATCCTCGAAAGGGTGATGGCGAACCGTCTCTCGGCCCTAGCTCGCTTCCTGGGCCTCCTTTCCCCCAACCAAACCGGCTCCCTACCTGGGCTGAGTACCTTTGATGCGGCGGCTACCCTCTCCCATGAGGTTCAGCTGTTCATGCGTCCAAAGCTAAAGGTCTTGATCCTCTTCTTAGACATAAAGGGGGGCTTCGACAATGTCTCGGCCCTGATTCTCTGCAACAGACTCGCCACTAAGGCGGTCAACCCCTACATGGTCTCGTGGATAAGATCCTTCCTCCACGGCCACTCTTGCCGCCTGATCTTCCAAGGTGCGCCTCAAATCTTTTCACCAGTCTCCGTCGGCACGCCACAAGGCTCCCCGATCTCCCCCCTTCTCTTCGTCATTTACGTCTCGACCCTCCACTTCTCGATCCTTAGAGGACTTATCCTGTCTTACGTGGACGACTTTGCAGTCACGGTTGCATCGGGCTCCTACCGGAGAAACATCCAAAGGCTGCAAGGGATCACCTGTGTGCTCCAGAGGAAAGCGGGAAGGCTGGGTGTATCCTTCTCGATCCCAAAAACTGAACTTATGCACTGGGAGACCCCCTCTCAGAAGATCCCCCCGCCTCAAATCCCAGTCCGGCTGGACGACCTTATCTTCCGCCCCTCCAAACTAATTCGTTGGCTCGGTTACTGGTTCGAGCCCTCCTCCACCTCGGGTACTAGGGGTACCACCTCCCACTTCGTCAGAAGACTTGGACTGGCCCAGGGGGCCTTTTCCACCATCAAAAGACTGTCCAGGCCGGGCAAAGGCCTCCCTCCCCACCTCTGCCACCGTCTGGCATTGTCACTAATCTCCCCAATCCTCCTCTATGGAGCGGACCTCTTCTCACCAAGCCTTACCCTCCTTGACCGTATGTTGGTCTTTTGGAGGTCGGTCCAGAGGTGGGTCACGAACTGCTTCTCCTCGACACCCATCGGCATCCTGGCCTGTGAATTGGCCCTCCCCCCAATGCCCCTTCTGCTTCGCCACCGCCAGAGACTTGCAGCCATAAGACTGGTCTGCCTCCCGCCTGAGGCAAACCCAGCAACTGCCAGACTCCACCCCTCTTTCCCGACTTCGTCCTCCTTCAGGGCCCTCGACGACCACCGTCACCACACGCGAGGACTGACATCAGTCTATGCTCCCCTTTCATGGAGAACCGCTGTCCCCTCCCCGCCTATAAGGAAACACCTCCCGATCGACGCCATTGCCCATCGAACCCTCCCATTCATCCCCGCCTCCAGCCCTCTGCCTGTGGCCTCCCCCAACCTTCTACCACCCGCCTGTCTCCCAGTCGGACTAGACACTTCTTCCTACAAGTCGGTCAAACTCAAGATCAGATCGGCGCTTGTCAGAGACTGGAAAGACCAGTTCCCTCCACCCCCTACCTACCCCTACCCCGTGTCCCTCTCGCCCCACCCGTTCATGGGTCTGGGAAGGTTCATGGCAGGAAGGATCCACCAGATGCGCTCAGGCAAGAGTTAACTAGCAGCCCACCCGTCCTGGTTCACCGAAGACCCCTCTCCCCTCTGCCCGTTTTGCGAGGAGAACGAAGAGGACTTCGCCCATGCCATCCTATCCTGCGAGTCCCGCAAGGAACCACGTGAGCGCCACCTCCAAGGCCTCACTTCGGTAGATTGGGACAGCCCCCTCTGGTCAGACCCCTCCGCTCTCAACTCCCTCGCTAGGTACATCAACGTCACAGCGACGGGTTTCCCGCCAGGAATGCCCCCGGCGGAAATGGACACCCAACACGAGCCGGACACCGAAGTGTCGGCCCTTCCGATCCACCGCTTCGCCCCCTAAGGGGGGCAAGACCACTACCCGTTATGTTTTTCTTGCTCTGCTAGGAGAAGGTTTTTCGTTATGATTATGTTTTTTATTGTTTTATTTCCTTAGGGATTTGGTGTCGGCTATCGGACACATTGTGGAGGTTTTTATAGCTTGGTGCGAGAGTTCCTTTGTTACTTGCGAGTTTTTGAGATTAAGGTTTTGTTTATGCCATAGCTAGCGCTGCATGCAAGTTCTTGTACCATAANGTCCGAGTAGATAGGCTCTTCACGCTTCGTTCTAAGTTATTTCCTTACTTATTACTTTATGCTTTTACGAATATAAAACCTTTACGCTCTTTACGAATACCTACCTACGAGAAGAAGGACTCTAGTATAGAGTCGAGTTGAAGAAAGAGTACGATAGGCGATAAGGACTAGAGACACGAGAGTCTCTCCCACCTTATCGTAGGCAACGGCCTAAGAACTATCGTCGCGAGAGAAAGAGAGAAGTATCGTCCACCCAGCGCTGAGAACTGATACCGGTTAGGGATCGTAACACACAACTACTAAGAGTTGACATAGTCACATTCAGTTTCTGCTCTATTCTTACAGTTGGATCGGCTAGTACCCTACTGCTACCTACTACTCTTACTTTAACATCCCCTGAGTATCACCTCCAGGTTTTCTGGCCTGGATTGTACTACTCTCTGTGCCTTGCCATGGACCCTTTTGCCTTTTGCCTGGGCTTTCCCTTTGATCTCCCACCACCTAGCACCAGGTATATTTTTATTGGCCATAGATATATTTATTGCAGGTAGCCTAAGGCTGTGGCTTTTATGGTTGAGGTTCAGGTTGTATAGGTAGGCTTTTCACTATGGGTTGTAGCTACTATTGAAGTGTGGGGTTTTCTTTGTTTTGATGGGTTGGGGGGCTTTTCTTTTACAGTCTTTACCATTTGTATATACTATAAGTTTGCTGGGAGGGTGAGTTTTTTTGACTGCATGGGGTGTTGGAGTCAGTGGCTCCAGGCAAGACCCTTCTGTATTCAAGTCCTGAGGCCTACAGGCCGGGCACCTAGTTGTCGATGTTGAAGGGCTTCATATTGGTTTTTGTTCTGGCTGCTTAGAGACTAGTGTAGGGGTAGAGGTGAGTGCATCTGCTATAGCGTGTTGAGCTACAAGTGGACAGTGTATCTCTAAACATAGAATCAAATTAAAGATAAAACAAACAAACAAACAAACAGAGCATGCATGTTTTTAAGTTTCTTACTTCAATCAAATGGTTGTATAGTAGTGAGATTTGTGAAATAATTAAGTATAGTGGAAATATATGATAAATAGGAGACATCCTTTTAAAACAGCCTAAAATAAAAGCTATTCCAGCATTTGAGAAATCAGTTCCTAGTTATCAAGGCCTATTGGGATTTGACAATGCCAAAAGTTACCTGAAGTATATTGTGGATACATTACAGAGTAGAAACATAAATCTTATTCTTAGTGGAAAAAATACAGTTACAATATATGATGGTTGGTTTATACCAACTAGTAATCTAGAAGAGATTCAGTGATAGTTTATAATATCATCTGATCGCCATTTGAAGGGATTATATATTGTTTTAGAGGAATGAGAACTTTAGCCTTATGGGTGTAGTAAGTTTCTAATATAGTATTCAATTCCTTATAAGAAACCTGGAACTATCAAACTGAATCTTACTTGTAAATATGCAAGTCATTCCAGTGCATCCTATTGTACTTGTACTCTTTTGGCTTCCCAATCTGACTTTCAAGTACAGAAAGGAGAATTGCATGAAGCTATTGAGACTGCTAGCTATATGATAATATTTTATCTAGTATACCACTGTGAACTAAATTTCATTAAGTATTTCTAGGGTAGAGTAAAGCTATATGCATGGTCTCATTGTGAATATATATTTCCTATATTAGTCTACATTTTTCTAGAAGTACTAGCTCAAGTATCAGAGTGGTTGATATTCAAATACTATAAACAAGTATTTCAAGTAGTAGATGCATATCAATGTAATCTAGTATATGGCTCTCAGGATTTCAAAAGACATATATTTACAAGGTATAGTTCACATAGGAGAATTGCTCTTTCCAATCTTCAAGATTAAAACTCTTAGTTTATTATACATGAATTGTATTATAGTCTACTGAAACACTTACCCTGCAGGATTTTATTGCTCTTATATCATGTAACTTATAGTAGCTTCATATCTATTCATGTTAATCAATCTTATTTTACAAGTTATTATTTTTACTGCAATGGTAGATTTAATTGATTAAGAAAATCTGTATTGTGATTAATACTTAGATATACTAAGCTTAAATTCAGGCATTATGGTTGCCATTACATCCAAAACTGTCACTTTTTGTTAGAAAAGTGGCCTTAGCTCTAGTCTTCTGAAACCATATCAGTTGTCATGGACCTTTTTGTATAAAGTCCTATTCAAAAATCTAAGTTACTTTCATTCAGGCCAATACTATTATAAACAATGAACTTAACTTTAATTCTCTGCAGTTCTACTTCTAGAGGTTCAAATAAAGAGCAATCATCTAGCTGATGGACAAATTTGAAGTGTTTTTAATAGGAAAATATTAAGAATTTTCGTTTGAAAAAGTCTACCTTTTACTAAATTTGGTATAAAACCTAGTGTCGGTCAAGAGCTTGACCTGGTACTGTAACTACTTAGCAAGAAAAACCCCTGTAAAATATATTAGGTTGTAATATAAATGAAACTGTATTTTGCTGTATTATTTTAGTAGTTATATATTACTACTTAATTTACATCCAAGTAGTGTTCGTTACGGGTCCTCCGAGGCCCGCTCACCAGCCTGGGGCGGGGCGTTTTCTGGAGGCTTGCCCTGCCCCGTCACCAGCCAAGGGCCCCGCACCGCCCACGCCCCAGACCGCCCCCCGGAAAATCTGGGTGGGAAGAAACGGAGGCGGGGTAGGTAGGACCGACAAAATACCCCCCCGGGCCCGTGTAACCGCGGCCCCCCGAGAGCAAAATCCGCTCCACCCCACCCCGTAACGAACACTACATCCAAGTATGAGTTCAAAAAAATTACAAAAAAAAAAACTGCCATTTACCTGCTTTTTACTAATTACATATTATGTCATTCCGTAATGCTTATCATCTGATAGAGTTGTCTTTAAAGATTAGTTTTTTCCAGCTTATTTGAGTGTCTTGTTCAATCCTTTAACTTAATTTGGTAGGAAGGAAAGATTCCTACCATACAGAGATCACTACTCATGCTATTTTCATAGCCTCTCTCATATGCAATTTGTGTAGCATTTGAGCAGGTACTTGCCAGTACTCTTGTTCTTTGGGGAATATTCTTCAAGCTCATTTTTCCACTTCTATCAAGCATAATATATCTTACAATCTGACCCCATTTAGCCATTGAAGTAGTATGGCCTCTTAGTGTTTAAATTTTGGCAGTATGATTTTGTTATATGGTCTGTTTGAGAAACAATAGACAATATACAACATCCTTTTCATGATAATGATCTCTATGTATTTGTAATCTACTAACCCAGCTACTTGGCCTGTTCTCATCGAAAATTCCTCCATATATACCAAGATGTGCCTGTGTATGCCTCCATGCAACCCTAGTCTATTTCACGAACGCCATGATAAGACTAGAACAGGTTCACGGTAAGTTTCCCAGTTCTCAACTATAGTAGAGATGCTCTTATCCTTTCCTAAAAGTCAGATTCGCACCAGGGGGCAACTAATGTTCTGGGGGGAGGGGCGGGAGGGGCGGCGAAAAGAGAAAAGCGAAAATGTATTTTTTAGCCGATACAGAGTGAGTGATACTACGTGAGTGCGGGGATGGCTAATTCGGGAAGGAACAAAATTAATATTTGATAGCAAAATTCATATTCCGATTCTTCAAAATCTTTCCCCATCGCACTATTTCCTCCTCTGCATCCTCCCAGGATCTATAGTTTACCAACTTGTTTGCAGAAAGACCTTTAAAGAAGAGTTCGTGATCCCAACTTTCATCAACTGGCAATGGCATCCCAAACACCCAGAATGCCTCCAGCATTCCCTGGCACCACTGTTCGCAAAACATATAAAGTAGAAGAATGCGAGTAGAAGAATAGGAGTTGACAATCCTTCTCACTAGATCAATAAAATAAATCTTGTCAAGATTAAATATGTACTTACAGGTTCTAAGGATATATCCACAGCATGTATTTTGAAAATTCTACGCTTCTACTACTGCAGAACCCGTAGAACCATCAAGGACGTCTAAAGCTTGGTTTCCCATAGCTGTATTCAATTTATTCTTAATCATTCCCTTTAATGGGTTATTTATCAATACACCCCAGACCTGAATGAGTTCAGTGAATCCTCCTATGGATTTGAACTACTTCAGGGAAGTAGCAAACAGCGCCCCAGGAAAAAAAGAGCCGGTTGCACCTTCAGGCTTGGAAGTTCTAGTATTGATAAACGACCATCCCCCATGCCACTGGACTGTCTGCAGCTAGCTGGAAACCAGGAAGTAAGAGGCTCTCAATATACCATCTTGGGGATAAAATTCGCCGGCGGTCCCCCCCCCCCCACTTTACACGAATACCAATAATGGGCATTTTCGCTTTGCAAACCTCGGCTTTGTAGCTGTGAGGAAAAAAACTCGGAATTTTCTGGTCTTTCTTTAGAGTCCTCCAGATATTATCACTCACAAGTGATAAGTTCTGCGAGTTAATGTCCATGGTGGGGTGCCAGAAGTAATGATTGTGGCGAAAAGCTACTTGTGGTTTTATATGGGTTCCCCATATAAGGTATCATACATTGCAACAGCATCCGACCTAGCCCCCCTACTCCCAGCCCTCATCGTGGGGTGGGAAAATTGTCCAAGTCCCTATCCAGAAATTCTGGGTAATGGCAGACACTTTGGAATTGATTTTTTTTCTAAATTCTCCATTGCTTCTAGGTGGGGTGTTAATTGCGTTTAAAATCAGCCACTTTTGGAGTAAAATGGGGCGGGGAGGTGGATGCCTACGAAATTTGTCGTCAGGATCGTGCTCATCAGTTGTGGATGTATTGGCGCAAGCTTTTAGATTAAACTATAGACGGAGACAGAAGTCACTCGGATTAGTGCTAGTCAACTGATGTTCTGTGAGGAACTCACCCATCGATCACTTCAGTTGCACCATTTTATCAGGTTAACCATAGGAAACTCTCCTGTTTAGGTTTCGTCGTCAGAGTGGGGGGTGGAGGGGTGGCTTGTTGTTTCGTCCACCACTACTTGGACAGGTTGCCACAATTTACACAGTGGTAACATAAGCCGGAAGTGACGCTTGCCCCATACAACACTCAATGGGCTGCGGGGTGTGAAACCACTAAGAAGGTATGTGCCTGACAGTTCGTGGTATGGGTTAGACTTTTGCTTGTGGGGTGCGGTAACTTATTGGATGGGAGTAGACGGTGGAGTCATGATTTGTCACTCGGAATCGTGGGTAGTTGTGGCACAATATTGCTCTGGCAGAAAAATTACTTCCGACCCACTATGGTTTTTGGGATGGTTGTCGGTTGGGCTGTGGTATGTGCTACTAAATTGATGGCCTTGATGCACTTGGTTGGATTGCTTTTGTGGGGGTGTACTCGATTCTCCACTGCACGAGTGGTTTATATCATACAATACGTGGTACGGGGAGGGGAGAATTGGAGAGAGTTAGGATGAGTAAAGGAGGTGGACGGGAGGCTATCCCGCCTCTAGCATGTAATCTTGGTGCCTGCCAAGCTTTTAGCAAAGGAAAAGAAAGAGAAAAGTGTACATTAATTGCGCAAGACTCCCAGCATTGCTCCTACCCTTCCCCACTGCTAAGATATCTATATATCGGGATTCTATATCAACCAGTCAAAATGGTCTACCCTTTCTTGCGGTATGGGGCCCGAGGGAAAAAAAAATTAAAAAAATAAAGTTAAAAATAAAAATAAAAACTCCACTAAACTCCACTAAACTCCATCCTTGCTCAAGTCTTTCCATCCCCCCAGTCCCCCCCCTCCGCTCTGGGGTATCACAAAATCTCCCTCTCAGCCTCCTTGAAGACGCCAAAGTGAAGCTTCCCATCCCCACCCACAAACTCCCCATAGATGTACTTATACTCCAATCCCTCGAAAGCCTTTAGCCTTTCTTTATATCCGGGAACCATAATCCCTGCCAAATCATCCAAGGCATTACTAGCATACACAAGCGCGTACATCGCTGCCAGCGTCGTCGGCATGTGCGTCAGTTTCCTTCCCGGGCGGATAGTGTATACTAGGAGCGTTACTAGTATGAAAAATGATATTATCAATATTGCGATGGTGAACATTGTCTGCGAGAGCGTTATGCGGTCGTCCGTTAGATAGGTGTAGCCGGGGATCGGGGTTGGTGTGGGGTCACTAGATGATGAAGAGGAAGAGGAAGAGAGGAGGGAGGAAAATACGGAGGAGGAGGAGGAAGGCTGCGGGGTGACAGGAGCGGGGAGGAAGAGCGACTGGGAGTGGATCGAGAGGTATATTGCGAAGAGGGAAGTTATGGTCTTTTCGAATGTCTCTACAAGGGTAGCTTCGTTGGGGAGGTGGGTTTCCTTGCCGTTCATAGTTAGGTCTGAGAGGCGCATTAGATGGTTTATCCACTTTAGTGGATGGGGTTCAAAGCTTGGGTCTAGTGCTCCTGTGAACAGCGCTCCGAGGGTTTTATTGAGCTTCGAAGCGGAATTTGCAAGGCCCCATTGGAAGGAGAGGTCCAATGAGGATTGAACGGGGATTTCGCTCTTCTTAGCCAAGGCTAAGGCGTCGGGGCTAAAGAAGGAGTCCGGGAGGGATTGTTCGGTGTTTGGTAGGCGTTCGACTGAAAGGATTGTCTCCTTTGGTGAGACGTCTACCCAGGCTTCGACTGTACGGAGTTCCTGTGAGCACTTTAAGCCGACCATCTCGGCTTTGCTAAACTCGCCGGATGGTAGCTTTTCGCCTTGGCCCCAGCCAACGATGAAGTTGCTCCAGCACTTGGAGTCGCGGGGGGAGCTCCAGTTTGTGAGTGGCTTTATGAAGTCTGTTGAGTTCCAGACTTCCGGCGACCACTCATATCCGCTGTCGGGAGCAGAGCGACCCTTTACACCAGGACTAAAAGCTCGGTTCAAAGTTACTCTCCCGGCACATTTATCTTCTATCTCAGCATGGTATGAGTTGCTAGAGACGTTGAGAGTAACGTCCCAATCTTCATTCTTGAGAAGTTTGCACTTGAGGTCAGCTCCGAAACCTCTTGTCTTGACTCTCCTCTTGACAACCTCTTTATGTCCGGCTGCACCCTCGTATTTGGTGGAAACCTGTGGGAGGAAATAATACTCCTTAGAAGTCCATTGCGGCAACTCGTGGTGCCCGGATAAGTTCCCCCAAAGAACATAGAAGACCTCCGGTTCCGGGAGAACTTGAGACTCAGGGAACGGCTTTCTGAGCCTTTCTTGTGCTGGGACGGAGATATTCTGCGGCCATAGAACAGGCTGTTTGGCGTTATAGTACTGGTCGTCCACCGATTTGATCGCTTTGAGGGGCAGGAAAAGGCCACTAAGGGCTATCGTGAGTAAATTCGCAAAAAGGATAGCAGAGGCCAAGACCCCGACGAGAGTGCTTTTGAGAGAGCAGGCATGCCAAAGTTGGAAGTGTGGGGGCGTTCTCTCGCAGTTGGTTGTTATTGCGGATCTCCCAGGCATCCCACCCTTTCGACTCAGGTGCTCAAAGGGTGTGACCATACAAGCATATCTTCCTAGCAGAGCCCAGAGGGGCTCTATCGAGACAGCTACCAAGGTGGGTAAATATGAGAAGAGCAGCCTAGACACAAAGGAGGAACCTCCAATACGCGGAATGCCTGTAATACATGTCAGCTGGCAAACCTAAAGGACACCACCGGAGTTCTTACCACTGTGCTTTCTGTCGTATATAAAGAGATAAATGAAGCCAATCAAAAGTGCCAAGAAACATGCCAAAACTGTTGCCCCAAAGGCGATAGTAAGCTCCCACTCAGGCTCTCGTTTGACAGGTGTCAGAGCCTCCTTAGAATTGAACAATTCCAAAACACGCGTAGATCTCTTCGACGTAGCGAAAGTTGACTCTTTCATTCTATCGATCTGTGGCCCAACACCCTCGATAAGTCTTAAGTAATATCGATGGCCTTTCCACAGTAGGACCTCCTCTAATAGATGCTGACTCATAAATTCGGTGCCTTGGAGATCCGAATGCAAAGCATAGCTGGTGCATATAGTCATCATAGTGACTGCCAAGGGACTTGGGTCACCATCTAGATTAATTGGGCGCTTGCGAACTTTAAAGTAGAGTGCCCCAGCCCATACGATAATGAACCCAAGCGCAGTCTGTAGGAGTCTACACCAAACCTCATCAATGACAAAGGCCTCCACACGAAATACGCGTTCGATAGGAATCTTATTTCCGCTCTCCTTATACTCCACTAGCTCCTCCGATACAGCGAAAGCGAAAAGAAGTCGGAAAGCCTTCTTATATGTTTCCGAGAGCTTTGGAGGGTAGAATAAGTAAGGAAGTGTTTGGGGATCCTCGGCTTCCATCGCAAAGCTTGTTAGAGAGCGGGGGTTAAGATGGCGCACTCCCGATTGTTCCAGGAGCCAATCAGCACCAGAATTCTCCCTCAGCTGGTAATCAGCGTCAGGAAACTCGGCTGGAAAATAGCCAAAGTCATTCATGCCCGGGAGAGTATCCCATATTGTTTTCTCGGGGACAAGTCTTCCTGTCACGACAGCGTCCTCAAAGGCCTCCCTGCTGAATTCGGTGAATGGTTCTCTTTCGCCAATTGTTGTCGAATTTGCAATCATTCCCGTCTCTACTGATACCTTTATTTCCACCTCTTGCTTCCAGTAAGATGGTTTGCAAAACAAAGCACAGACTGTATGAGGAACGTAGGCATCTCCCTTCCATGTCCCGTTGTAATGATTCATATTCCAAAACATTTGGTCTGTCCAAATTCCCAGGAAAACGTTTTTGGCATGACACTCTGTACGATTACGAGCCGAGAGAGAGTAATAAGTCCTATTGTATAAAGGCTCTCGAACGTTGACTTTATGATTCATGAGCAGCGTTGAATAATCCCCCTCGAAGCGCATTGCTTCTCGAAGTGAAAGCCTTGCCCTCCAGCCCCGGTAAAGCTCCCTCTCACTATTCGTAATCCCAAGAGTATATTTGCATTGAGATTTCGTTCCTGTTATATGAACGAGAGACCAATTATGTTTTTTTTCAATTGATTCCCACTCCGAGACCCCTGGCTCACAGTCCAGATCCGCTTCGTACTTTGTTGTTTTTACTACCCAATGCTCCCGATCCTGAAATCTGTCCGCTTTAATGCTCTTAAAGTCTAAGGGGAGGGCGGCAAAATCAGCAGTCGTGAACTTCGGAAGCGCTGACCTGTCCCTCCATGTGTATTGGTAGGCAAGGTAGGCAAATCGAGTGGAAAAGGAGGATTCCTGTCGCTCGAGCGGCATCACCTCCGCCTGAGTTGCCACATCGCGCGAGGTCCTGGTGATAGTTGCCCTCTCAAAAAGTCCACTCATGAGTCTTCCTCAACCTTTAGCCGCTTCGTGGACACCTAGGGGGAGGGCAGCGGCTTACGGTGTCACAATGAATAAAACAACTACTAGAATAGTGGAGGAGAAGAACACGGACCAGTGTCTAGATATTCTTAGTGTGAGGTTGTATGCGGGAGAGGAACATCCCGAGAAAACACATTTTTCCTACCTTCGACTAAACGAGACAAAAGGAATGGCAACAGCAAATCGATATGGATAGTCAAGCAACAGTGAATTGGCTGCGTCAGCGCCTGCCGGCTGGGACAATTGAAAGTATGGCTCGAGACGTTTGAAGTCGTGGTCCATCCTCGCAGCTAGAAGACCGAGTAAAACTGCGAGCAAAGTTGGTAGGTAGTCGAACAGGCATAGAGCACTTAGTGGCAGCTCCCCCTTGCTATCTGCCAGAGGTCCGGATATGTCCATGACTGATCCCCTTTCTCTGGAAATCTGCAAAAGTCCCTCTGCGACTCCAATGAAGGCTATACAGATAACCACAAACACGGCAAAAAATGGCCCCTTCATTGTCCATGCCTTCCAATCGCGGACAAGATTACCTTCACGTTCCCCGGTCAGCCATGGGCTGTATCCGTAATGGGGTGTGGAAACCCACCTTCGTCGGTTGAGGAAGCCATAGATTGACTACTCCAATTCCAATCCGGTCTGGATATCAGTTGCTGGAATCCTTGCGAAGGGGTTGGCTTCCGTGGAGGAGCTTTTGTAGAGAACCCATTTAACCGGACACTGTCCTCTGAATTGTGCGGGTGCAGGATGCGATCCATCTCATTATAGTTCACAGAATCCATAAGGTGCTTTGGGAGTGAATATACAGAGAGAACAAGGAGCAAAGCATGGGCAATACCCGTGGGAAGAGTGTGCGTGAAAGCGGAAAACGGCTTGATGAGAATTATGATATACGAATAGCAGCTCTCAGAGTTAAGTATCTTGCCGGAGTTAAAATATCACGGGACGCAGGCGAAATCATGCCGGCAATCTGACCGCTCACCTGGGAATGCTCGCGCGGCTACTTGCAAAAGATTTGATATCTCTTCTTTGACAAGCGCCTTACAAAAAAGCGTCTGAAGTTTAGTTGACAAATAATAGCGGGTTCTAACTGGGGAAAACCAGCACTGGTTGTACTCGGGTACCCCGCTGTCCCAGTAGTACTTGTAGTGGGTTATTTGCAGTGCTGCTCTTGGTCTGTTGTGAGGGAGTTGCGGGTAAATTAGTATCTTGGTGGAGCCCAATACTCGAATGTGTCTTACTGCTGGTTTTAGTTTCGGACATCACTACAAACTCTATTTTAGCGACGACCTTACCGGTAGGCTAACCCGGTATTATTGTGCCCTGTGAGTAGAACCAGTACCGAAATACACCGGTACTATACTCGAGCATCGTTGGTGGGCCGGCGGGTAGCCGGGGCGGAGAATATGACCAAGATGCCTAGTCTTTTTGGGAAGAGGACATAGGTATCCCTTGGGCTGCTAAGACTTTCCAATCCAGATTGAAATCTAGAACTTAGCCTACCGTCGTAATTGGAATAGAGAAAACTCCCGGAGTGGGTATTGTCGGGCGCATGGTAGAACACGGTGTGACTTGCGAGGAACTTCGCAGTCCTGACATGCCGCCCCTCCATCACTAATTCGTGGGTACTCTTGTTGGAAGGGTGCTATCAAAAGGGGTTCTGAGACCCTCAGGGCAAGAGGAGAGAAAGAGAAGAGGACTATCGAGGGCTGGACCAGAATAATATTCAGGAGGAGCAAGGAAGAATGTTCATGACAGGGTGCTAACGTATGGCACCGTGATATGACACAGGTCCGTGAACTGACACACGGGTTTCACCGGTAGTCCCGATGCGAGAGCTGACTTAATTACTCCATATCTCAAGAAATATAAGTCCAATTGAGAAGTAAAGACAAGATTTAGAATGAGAAATAAAGGGAGAATATAGCTATGATTGAAAAGGGCCCTGGCAAATAATATTATAAAATTAAAAAAAAAAAAAAAAATAGCCAAGGGGAGAGGGGTAGTGTAAACATACCAGTATGAGAAGGTGCTAGGAAGCAAAATAAGTGAACTAAGTCCGCCGGGAGCGGAGGGACATGTGTAAAGGTCGGTCTGGTTTAGTACTCCTTTGAGCATGAAATGGGCTACTAGAAGGATGCTTTTGCTGAGCTCCAAGCGGAGTATTCCAATCACTATCACTCAAGATTTCCTCCTCACTTTCATCCACCTCAGAATCAATCATCATAACCATAGGGGTATTGCCTATCACCACCTCCTGAACCCGCTGATCAGGAGTGAGATGTGAAGGGCACTGTGTGAGTTTTTTTTTTGGTTTCTGTGTGTGTTTCGTGAGAGCCTTCTGTCTGGCCGGGTATTTTTTGAAAACCTTTTTCTTTTTGTCGTCCTTCTCGATGCGGGCGTTGTGAAGGCGTATGAGCTCTGCTCCATCAAGAACTTGGGCAATGGATAGCTGCCGCTTGTTGGTAGTGTTGTAGAGGCTTGCTGTACCTTGTAGGCATTGGTTTGTCTCAAGATATAGCTCCTTCTCGGCTATTTCAGTTTCTAGTTGATACCCGAGATCACGTAAAAGTCCTACTACCCAGTCCCTAATACCCACTCGTTCCCTTATTGTTTTATCCTCTAAGGTGAACAGCTCATAGTCCAGTAAATCCTTTCCTATTTTGACTCTATTTCAAATATCTTGGGCATTTCAGGGGTTCTTAACAAGTCCTAGGGTATCTCGCCATTTAGGTCGTTCCAGAGCTACTTTTCATAGAACTTGATGGAGATTGAGAGGCCAGATCCCAGTTGAAGTAAATGCGCTTCAAATCGTGGTGGACCTCATGGTATTATTACGTACCTCTGTTAAAAAGGAAATAAAAACAGCTTTTTTGATTCCTTCCAAACTCTGGCCAGAGCGGAGGTGTTTATCTACAGCCAATCTATAGAAATGTTGGTATGGTGAAAACAGCCCCACATCTAGTGGCTGTAACAAATATGTAGAATGGGAGGGTAGGCAGAGGAGAAGGATATTGTTGTCGACACAAAACTGAATGAATGGAAAGGTGATATGGGATCCATGTCCATCAAAAATCAAAAGTCGGGGTTTTCCAATCCCAGCCACAATGCTTGACTGCGGGTCAAATAAATCTTTTAACCACTCCAATGCAAGTACATTATCGGTCCAACCTTTAAGTGAGTAGCTAAAGTGATAGCTTCATTCCTTGTCCGTGAGATTGCGGTACCAACCAAGGTAATGCCCTTTGCCCTTATTGATAATAAATAGAGCAAGTACTACTCCACTTGCCGCTACAGTCTCAATTACCGTAACCAGTTCTCGCTTGCCATCATGAGTGACATGAGGGTTCCTGCAGCCTCTCCAACACAACACCTTTGCCCACGTAGCTTGTCCCATTAGGAACCCTTTTTCGTCCATATTGAAAATTTGACAAGCCTGTAAACCATGAAGCCGTATCAGGCAACCTAACTTGGTGAAGTAGTCCTGCAAAAGGCCTGAGTCCTTCGCATACGATCTCTGACACTCTAGCTGTGTACTTAGCTTTCTTGCAAGCGTAGGGTTTCAGGTCAGAAAGCATGTGATCCAATTCTGGCCTACTGGTAGTGGCTCCACACCGGTCCGCTTCCTCTCTAGGAAGATTGCCATATCTTTCACCATGTCAAGCCGTGGTGGAAAGCCATTATCATCCTGCTGTTGACACCAGCAGACAACAGCCACCTCTTCTGAGGTTGATAAACGTTGCTGATTCTCATGAGATTCCATGCGGCTCTGGTGAGTACCTGCAGCACATCGGTAGAGGGTTCGCTTGTTTACTTCGAATTCTTCTGCTGCTTCAGAAACTGGAATTGGGTTTTGGAGTCGCTTTGTGGCCTTGATAGCTCTCTGGAGTCGCTCCTCATATTCAGAGGTCTTTCTTGCATTCACTTTCCCCATTGTTGCTGCTTTTATTACTGATTTCGCTATTTTCATGGGTAGGAGTGGGGTTGATGTCTCCAAAAATACATGGTCCCACGTGATGCCAAGGTGAGTGTCACATCCTAGTGTTGTGTCACATCACCGTGGTTTACGTTATTGTTGTCCATAAGTTTTCTTTCTTTCTTTTCCTCCACTTTTCCCATCTCTTCATCCATTAACCTTTTTACTTTTTCATGTCTATTGAGGAACAAATTCTTTGACCTAAAGTCCAATAATACTACCGATACATTGTTGTCCTTCTAGCAAGTCCAAATACACCTGCCTTCAAGGAAAGATTCTTCGTCTGTTCTAGACACTGGCAGAATGCCGATCCCAACACCCTTGACCAACGATTCCTACGGTGTCAGATACACATCAAAGAAAATTCTAAACCAGAAAGCCCTGCGACAGTATCGCCGTAGTGTTGGGATATTCGTACCTCTTTCCATGACCGTGACAGAAATGGCTTAAAGCAAGATTGAAGTAGTATCATATATGTGGTCACGATTACTCTAATAGGCTAGCGTTCTAGATTTAAATCCAGACCAGGAAGTCTCCGCAGTCCAGGGGAGGTTAACTCAAAAAAAATTAGGAATTTGACAACAGAAGAAAGTGCCCCCCGGTTTTCCATACAACACACCAATTTTCAATATCATGCATGCCTATCTAGCGACAACATATTAAAAACTCTCTATAAATTTCCTTGATAGAGTGTTTAGCCCAAGGATTCACATGGTTAAGTGCCAGACTACAGGAATTGTTCTACAAAATCTAAGGGTCCGAATTATGAAGGGAATGTCAAAATCCATGCCAAGTCAGACAATTCGTATGGGATTTTGTGTAGCAACAAGGTAAGTAAACTCCATGTCTGTGTGTCAGTGTTCAGGGCTGTCAATAAAAATAGAAAAACTCATAATGCTAAACTCCCTATGAATGCCCTTCCTATTATCAGAGCTTGGAGGGCAGGATTTAGTGTAGTCCTTTCTGGTGGCCAATTGAAAATCACCTGGGGGGGGGTGCGTTTCTTTTGTTGCCAAGATCGTAGATCATGTATCATACGGTGCTCGAAACCACTGGTTTCCCATAGCTCCTACCAGAACGCTTCCTCCGGCACCTGATCGGAGTATCATCCCCCTCCATGTCATGCAGTGCGACATCCAATCCTACCAGTACTTGTAAGGCATCGTACTGAGAACCTGCGGGATCGGAAATGTCACATTACCACGCTATGTTGCACAAGAGCGGTGAGCGCACAGGAACCCCAATTGATTCCAAATACCGGTAGTCCAAAACATCAGCCTCCGTACCCAACAGCGATATATTACTATCAATGGCGGAGCTGGGGGGCGTTCTTCGGGCGCTCACATATGGCAGGTTCGAACGGTACCAAGTTATAGTGCCCTTGATCTAGCCCTCGATTCCCTCGGCTCTAGAATGCTCAAATTCACTATCACCACCGGTACAGTGCTTGTATGACCTTCCTTTCACTACTCGAATAATATAAAAGTGGTATCTTTCAATATCTACCATATTAGGATTTGAGCTCACTTGGTCCAGCCCACGCACGCTTTGCTGCTTGGACAGCTAAATTGTTGGCCAAAACTGGAATACCGAGTACCAATACTCGGAAAATAGCCCATAGACCAGGCTGAGCAATGTAAATACGTATACTCGTAATGTCGAAGAGTTTTTAGAAAAGACTGCTGTTGCAGTTCTTTTTAAAAACTTCGACACTACGAGTACTGTACACATCTCATGGATACAAGAATCTTGCGTCAGCCTGTACTCGGGTGTGGAGACTAGTGACGAGACAGACAGTAGTGTGGGTGGCCGAAGATATATGTGCACGGCGCGGGAATCTGTAGATATGTTCTCGGCCACTGGTGCCCCTCTCCATCTCATCACCATAACCTCCATACCCGAGTATGTCACAGGCGCTTAGCAAGTGCACACTTTTGCCGATTCTTGATCTGGCAGCAGGAGGCGCCAGCCCTACCGCTGCAAGCACAACACACAAGCGCATAAATTAAGACCCAACCGACTTTGAAACCTCTACACAATGCCTTCGACTATACAAAGATTTGTCACTATCTAGTCTCCCAGGATGCTCCGGGATTAGGACTGGTTGCGGGTTGTGGAAATCGCACACGTTTTTTTCTGCCGGCCGCGTCACCGGTCCCATGCTGCTTTGGGTAAAAAGAAAGACCTTAGGTTAATCCAAAGCCATTAACTATATCGACAAGCACTAAGGCTGTGGGGGGGGGGGGGCGCTAGATGAGTACACAAAACCATTTGGTGGTTGACGGGATGAAGAGTTCTCCTGTCTTTACACAGAAGAAGAAATGTCCTCTTCCAGGATGTTCGTCCCCGTGGTGCTCGGTATTCGCTCGATCTTTTTTCCGACGTTAGCGCTTATCCACCGCGTCCTGATAGGTCAAGGGCAACTGCGGATTCTCTTGGTTTGAAGATCAGGTCTCCCTCCACCGGTACGATGAGCGATAGAAGGGTTTCCAGTGGGCAGCTTGCCAAAAGGAATCATTAATATCTCTTTCAAGGATACTATCGAACAAGTAGATAGAGAAGCCGGGGTAGACTACGTTTAGAAATTCTTCCTGGCTCGTGGATGCACCTGTGATAGTACTGTATAGTATAAAAATAAAAATAAAACTCTTTGATTCCACTCTCTCCATCGGCCCTAGAATCTCCGGATTTAGAGACAATCCCCTCCCCCCGTGAAGGTTGAGCGTTTTCCTGATGTAGTATACGATCAGCCTACTGTATCCCTCCAAGTTCTCTTCGCAATTCCGTTATCACAACCTGCCGAACAATAGCTTTACGGGGTTTAAACCACTTGAGGAATGCTACCAGCATTTGAGTACAATTCCACTCTTGAATACAAAGCCCACTAAATATCATACTCAAGTACGACCTTAGCGCCAAAATTCGTGCCCCCCCACCCCCATCTTACACTTTGGCAAAAGTGGGTATTTTCACATTGCAAAACCTCAGTTCCATCACTCTGCAACTGACGGGAAATTTTGCGAGAGCCTTTAAGCCCATCTAGATATCATCGCTTATATAAATGGCAAGTTCCGTTAGTAAATTGTCCACGGTGCAATACCAGAGACAATGATAATGGGCAAAAGGTACTTAAAATTTTATACGAGTCCCATATAATATAATACTTGTACAAAAAAAAAAAATAGTATATAATACATTGCAATAATAATCCAATCCGGACCCTACGTTCTCAACCATCATGGTAGAGTGGGAAAATTGTCACAGTTTCTACCCAGAGAGCCTGGGTATGTAATTGCCCACAGTATCATACAGTACATCATCAATTCTCTTAATTCTATATCGCTTTCAGATATTTGCGAGTGTTTTAAAAACTAGCTATCTTTTTTTGGTGTAAAACAGGGCCAAGAATTTTATCGCTGGGATCGTACTGTACTGTACTGTACTGCACATAACCAATGAGCAACACGTCAGCCGGAAAAACCAATTTTGCGGGCAGTAAAATTGCCTGCATGGGAATTAAGTTACAGTATGATGCGCATCGAAGAAGAAAAAAAGAAGAGAAAAAACAAGCCAAAATCCAACGCCCATTGAGCCATAACTTACGAGCAGCCCGCACGCAAGTAGCAGGGGGGGGGGCAACGAACACCGAAGCTCAACGCACAATCCACCAAGCCCCTTAGAAAACAGTAATTTGATTTTAGTAAATTTGTTGAACCCCCACCCCCCGTTCGTTGGATCCCTTCCTGGGTGTCATTTCACCTCGGAGCTTCGTGTGTTCCGAAGGACCCGTGAACCCCCGGTGCCAAGATAGGAATCTGCAATGGGGTTTTTGAGATAGAGGATACTACGATTTCCAGATTTTAGATTATCTGGGATGTGAGCTTCCTTGAGGATTGATGCTCCGGGAAGTTCCTGCGAGGTGTGAAGCTAGAGAGGGGGTGGTTAATCGAGAATACCAGACATGAAAAACGACCAAATCCCGGAATGAAAAGTTGGTATTCCAGGAAACAAGGAAATATACTCCACTTCCTTTCTTTTCTTTCCCCTTCCTTTCCCTTCGCCACTTCAGTCGGCGACTGCTACGTGAATTGTGGTTCAGGCAGAAAGATAGAACTGCGAGTGATCAGCAGAGAAGTATTATATAATACCCACAAAATTAATGGATACAGAGAAGAAGTGAAAGCCCCCCCCCTCCCACACCCCTTTCTAGACATTTTTCTTATGTTCCAAGAAAAAGGTATTTATTCATATACTAGTTCGACTACGAAATTTCCACACGAGGAACAGTAGGGACATGACTCGACAGGATATCAGAGGATTTTGAAAAGTGGTAAAAAAAAAAATGAGACTTTCACAGTGGGGTATAGTAGTTGGAGTGCTTCCTGGTGACCGGCCGGCACCCCTTTTATGATATGATAGGGCCTGTTAGCTTTACTACGGTTCCGTTTCCGTTTTTGCGAACCGTTTCCTATACTATAATATTATCATTATAAAAATGGGCCCCTCCTTCCGTTTTGAAACGGTCACTTTGTATGCGGGACAAGGGAACGGAACCATCGCAAATAAACAGGCCCCTTATATATTACCTAGCGATACATGACTTCCTACATGATCGCTTGTAACTGCAACATTATGTGAACCGGATATCTAGAAACTGTGGCGCTTGTAACTTACACACTAACTTTATTGTCTTCGTCGTCTTCCTGCTATGATAGTTACAATTCATATGATACATCAAAAAGGACCTGTAACCTATGATCTATTCAGAATGGTCCAGGAGCTTTATCATTAGGATATAAAAATAATAATAATAATAGCCCTCTCTCTCTCTCTTCTCTATTCACGACCACCCCCAAATTTCTTCCAGGTCCAAAGTCACCATCATTATAAGCTTCGCCCACTATTTCTCGCCCACCTATTAAAATTAAAATAAAATCCCCCTTTCTTTCTACTCGTCAAGCTCGCCCCCAAATCGTGCATCCGCCCTCCCGATTCTACCCACCATCACAATGTCATGACCCAAAATCCCAAGTCAAATCTGGTAGCGAGTGATACACCATGACCGACACACTCTTGCCCCCGCCCCCCGTCACGCACACACATACCCGGTACATAGATTCCTCTTTCGGTTCGTACCAAGTGAGCGCTGCCAGCCCCTTTCCAAACTGCGGGTACGGTACTATACCNCACGCACACACATACCCGGTACATAGATTCCTCTTTCGGTTCGTACCAAGTGAGCGCTGCCAGCCCCTTTCCAAACTGCGGGTACGGTACTATACCGTGCGATACTTATCGGATTGTGGAGAGGGAGGGGTGGGGGGAAAGAAGTGTACGGGCCCGTCTTGGTTGTGTAGGGAGGGGCGTTCTCGGGTCGGGTGGTGAGGTTGGAAGTGCTCAGGATGTGGGTATTTTTTTTTGCCGGGGGGGGGGGGTGCGGATGTTATCTGGATGACGGGTTTACTTGCCCCGCGTGGGAAGTATGATATTCGGTGGGAGACGTAGCATTGTATTGTACCAGCCCAAAACTCCCGAACACGATTCCGGAGGGGGAAAGAAAGTTACTTATTTATTTATTCCATGGGCCAAGCGAAGATGCCGTGCCCGCTGTTCACTAATCTCTGATAATTATCACAAAACTACAGTAGACCATCAAATTCAATCTCAAGCACGAAGGCAACAAACCCTCAAATAAGAAGATTAACAATGAATATAAATATGGAAGCCCCGCTATTGCCCCTCCACAACCACGGCCCGCTTCTCGTAGCCCACTTCTTCAGAAGCAGCTTCTCCTACGCCGAGGGTACCGGCATGTATAGCCTTCTCCTCCTGAGCAATACCCTCGCCGTACAGCTCTGCACAGAGCGTTTCAAGGGTTTTACGTTTCTGTTCAACCACCACTATTTAGCAATCACACATAACATAAAGAACGGGTAAAAAATAAAAAATAAACTCACAGTCTCAGGAATCAGCAGGGTAGTGAAGATCCCGGCAAACATGAATGCAGCGAAAATCTGCATCACGTGGTTCAGCCAAGGTGAGGCGTTCTTCGCCGTGGCGCCCCTGGTCCTGAGCGGGCCGATGAGGACTTGCGCGATGATTGCGCCAACTTTGCCGCTCGCGGCCGAGATTCCGTGGGATGTGGATCTATATCTTGTCGGGAAGCACTCACCCGGCACCAAGAAGGTGGTGGCGTTGGGACCAAAGTTGAAGAAGAATTGGCAGAGGATGTACAGTCCCAGCAAGGCGTTCGAGGACAAGTTGTGGAATGCGAAGCCGATGACGATGAACAGCACTGTCAGAAGGACGAAGCCCATCATTTGGATTGGCTTGCGGCCGACAATGTCCACCGTGAATACCGTCACCCAGTATCCCGGGATCGCACCGGCGCAAATGAGGATCAGGTTTCCGACAGCGTTATTGTAGAGACGGTCATATACATTATCCTTCGCAGCATAACCAATCTCAGCGAGAATGATGGAGTTGTTGAGACCCAAACCATAGAAGGCCACATCGAGTAAAAACCACGATCCAGCTGTCCCTAGCAAGATCTTGCCGTATCTCCACTGCAGGAAGACACCCCAAAAGTCCTTCCATGAAGCCTTGGGCACCTGGAGGTCGGCGGAGTGCTGCATCGTCTCAACACGTCTGATCTCGTCAACTTCTCCGGCCGCCTTGCCGGCGAGGTAGGCACCTGTGTCCGAACGACCCTTCTCGACGTCCCGGGCGATGTCGAAAGTGTATCTGGGGGTTTCGGGGATTGTGAGACGGTAGTAGAGGGCTACGCACGCGGGAACGGCACCGAATCCGATGACGATCCGCCACATTCTGTCCACAGCGGTGCGGCAGGCGACATCGCACTCGCTGGGTTTGGCTGCGGGATGGGTTTGGGACTTGAAGGCTACCGTGACAATCAGGGCTACCAGCGCAGCGGCCAGTTGGCCAATTCCTTGCATGGCAAACACAGATCCCATCATGGCGCCACGCCACTTTGTGGTTGCGAATCTACAGCGCGCCATTTAGTCAGCCAAAAGGCCAGATTTGCGACTCAGACAAGATGTAACCTACTCCGAAGTGATGACCGAGGACAAGGGGTAGTCTCCTCCGATACCAATTCCCATAATCACTCTCCAGAAGACCAGCAATCCGACCAGATGCATGGAATAGGACTCCGAGGTGAGCGCCTGAGCAAGAGTAGCAACAATAATGATCAAAAGTTCAAGTCCGTACATCTTTTTCCGGCCAACCACATCGGCCAACCACCCGAACACCAACTGGCCAATCACGGTTCCGCCAGAAGTGGAAACCTTGATGGCCGTGTCCGAGTGTTCCGGAATCTTTCCGGATTTCCAGTAGACGAGGCCAAGCATCCCGGTTACCATATTGATGGCAAAGATCTATATGGGCGCCCGTCAGCAGGGATTCGCCGGGGTGGGAAAAGCAGCACTTACATCGTAGGCGTCAGTGAAGAAGCCAACACCTGCAACCACTACAGCGCGCACATGGTACCACCCGAATGGCGCCCTATCGATTTCTGCGAGGGCGAGACGACGACGTTCATTCGGATCCTGGCCCCGTCAGTATCATACCGTGGCAGAAAGCGAACAAGCCACTGCCAAGCCCAGAGAGACGGCTCCAATAAACCCCCTCCCTCCTCCACCTCCTTCTCAAGCCAAAGGGGGGGGGATGGATGGATGAATATTAAAAACGAACCGAAATATGAGCAAACTGATTATTAAAGTTGTGAAAGGCAGAGTTTCCACCGGAAGTCTTGTTCGTAGCCATGATTTTTCCGATCCCTTTCCTTTTCCTCTTCCCTCTCGTGTAATGGAACTACCGTAGCCGTTTCTTTCTAAATATGGACGGTATCAGCCCAGTTGTACAGCACTGTACCGGTGGTATTCGTGAGAGGTTCCCCACAATTTCATTCAACACCTACGAGTAGATGAAAAAGAAAAAAACTCCAAAGCTAACGAATAAACTACCCACCACAGTACGAGTACAGTTAGCTGTTAGGACAAAAGGGCAGAATCAAGCCTTTGCCAAGTACCAAGAGAAGAGTGTTGGGCTGGCAGCGGTGGTGAGGCGGGTGGTGGAGTGATGGTATGATAGAACTTCTTTTTTTCTCTCCAAGGTCTTGGACTTTTCTTGGAAGAAAGGCGGGTTTAATACTCGTGCACCCGGCACTGAAATTCCGGCTATCATTGCTCTTTCCCTTCCTCCCGTTCCTTTCCACCACTGGGACGCTTCCAAGTCCCCCACGAGCTTCCGACATACCGGTACTGGTGTCTAGAGTGGGGGGAAAATTTTCAGGACCTTTTTTTTTAGCTGGTTTTTTTCTTCTTTCGCCTCCTGTAAAGTGGGCTCTTTTCTTTCCTTTTTTCTCTTTTTCCCTGAAATTTGATTTACGGTATTGCCTCTACTGCTCCCAGCCGGGAGTGGTACAGTACTCGAGTACAGGTATCTCAAATTGGATGCTGGTAAAGGCATGGCCGATCTGCTGCAACGGGACTCTATCCCCACTTGGAAAAAGAAACTACTGATCTTATGGAGCGTGGAAAGTGTTGTCGCTGCTTCAGCCAATGAGGTTTGGTGGTTCGAGCACGTTGTGGCGCCGCCTTGTACCACTGAGAGGTTTGCTTACAAGCTCAGCACAGCGTGATATATTTGAGGGAAAGTGTGGACGAGAAGAGTCGAGTACGGCACCGTAGCGCAATCTCTTGGAAAGAGGGCATTTTTCCCCTTCTACAGTACTCGAGTAACCTTACCACCACCTGCCAAGGGTGGGAGCATCATACAGCACGAATAGTATCAGAGATCAAACCGCTCCCAATTCCCTATCGCTACCCCCCAACCCCATTCCTGATTCTTCCATGCCATTTGCATTTCCTCCTGCATTGCCGGTACTTTACATCCTCCTTCCTCCCCCATCCATTACCCTCTCCCCCGGCCACAGGATTACGAACTGCAATGCCCGTTTCCCTGTTTCCTGGTTTTGACAGTAAACATTGCTGCTACCTTCCGTCCATTGAACCTGGATTCTCGCAGATTGGGAGTGAAAGGGCTTGCACGGAACAATTGCCAAGAAGAGTAGCCACCGATAGTACCGGTATCCAGTATGTACATCAGAGCCCCCCATCATACCCGACAAACACTATGGATGACTATGGATGAGGCCTTTTTCAAGGACCGGCATCACACAGTGCTATAGAGAGAGAGTAGAGTATCGTGTTTGGTGAAACATCCGGCCATCGCCGGTATCACGGGGCTGTCACCCAGCGACGCCCATCCGTCCACCGCTGCGTGTCTCTACGCCTCTTCCTGCGCGGTTGGGAGGGGATATAGCTTATTTGCTCGCGGCTCCCGTGATACAGGGGGATATTGTTGCCTGTGCGAGTATGGAGTTACGGGAAGCATAAACTTCAATCGACACCCACGCGACATCAACATCGGAAAAACATTGATCACACTCAACGTCATGATTGGAGGCCCTTTTTCGTCCCCCCTCCCCCTCCTTCCGAATGGGGGGGGACGCTTCGGTGACTGAATACCGTGCTAGTACGAGTAACCGCACGGTGCAAGTAAGGTGGGTACGGGGGACTATTCGAGTGTAGTCTAGTGCCCTACGAGTACGGTAGAGTACCCTGTATGAATACAGTATTATGACAATAATCCACCGGTACTGGTATCGTGGAAGCTTGGCGCGCTTGTAAAGTGACGAAATATCGACAAGCGTTGATCCAATGCACCAGACTTCCATACTTGTGCTAGTGGTAATACTTTTCCCCTACGTTGGACTAGCCTGGGTTTGGACATGGCTGAGCACTCGTATCCTCACTCCATTGGACCCAGCTCGAGAAGCTGCCTTCAGGCAATAACGTAAGAGCTTCAACTAAAGTCAGAACTCACTTTCCTCCCGGCTGCAACGACACGGCTTGTGCGTGCTTGGGCAACCGCACGGTGTCTCCACCTATCGGCATTTCCCACAGCACTCTGAACAGCACAAAAGTGGGCCAGACACCAATGGACTCTTTTCCCCACCTTCAAAATTTTCGGGGAAAAGAAAGAAAGAAAGAAAAACAATCAAGCCTCATAATGCCCCCCCCCCCTCTCCCCCCAAAGAAACGAGGAAAGTCTGTCATCAGGCATGCTGTACTACATCCGCCGGTATGATAACTAGCTTAATATACCCTTCTTGCTGCTTGCCCAAAGTTCTTTTTTTCCATAATGTTTCCCTCCATAGTGAAGAGCACTCACCCATCTGGGGGTATGAAAAATTCTTTTGAACCACGGTTTAAACCCGCACAACCCACCAAGGACGAGACGGTAAAACGGTGAGTGCTTTCTCGCTATGCTGGGGCCGGTTGTATGGAAACGTCGTGCAGTATCATACGGCTGGGCGTCTATTTCCCCATCTCCACGAGACCACTACTTAGTCCGCTTTCACGTACCGGTACTATACTTATATTTTACTCATGCGGAACAGGGCAAGGTAATTTAGGGGGAGAGAGATCGATCTATGGCACAATAGAGCTTTTCTGGAGTCCCGATTCGGTTGCGAACAGAAAGTTTTTAAGTTTGCACAGACCTATGACTATACTCCATGTAGTTAATCAAGGGGATTAGGCAGTAAGAGACTTATGAGGAGCAGTGGTCTGAGAAGGAAAGGATCATCATAGGAGTAACATCACATAAGTTGAAATTTCTCCAGCATTCAAGTCTGAAATCATCCACCCCGAAACCATACCGGACAGACAGGATGGCTGTTAGGCGGACGCCAAGCTCAAGTATATAACCGAGAGACGTAGGCCAAAATCTTTGTTCGGAGAATCTGTCAAGGAAGGCACGTCGTGATAAAGTAAAGGTAAAGTAAAGATTTCTAAGGTAAACAATTTTATATTGATAAGATCTCTTCTCCGTTGCTTGATGTCTGTAAAGCTCGGGAGGCACTTTGATATTTATATCCAGCGTCTGAGTGTTCGCAGACTACTTCTAACTACTATGCCTCTGAAGTACCACCCTGATTTTAATACGCAAACGTCTGGAATCTTATAAGTGCGAACACCGTTTGACCCTGAAACTTATCACACCCATTTTGAGGACTCAGAATAGTATTCCTCCGTTGAGATGACTGCGCTATTTGTTATACCAAACAGCCACCTCCAACTTAGATGTCCGCATAGACTTTTATATGACTTTAGTCCTGTTGACTATCGTTCCAGGCATCTCTTCGGTCATGAAGCGATCAGGTTCATGCCGGGCCACCTAGTGCCAATCGCAAGTCCGAGCCCAACGTGTCAACGTCTTAAGGGGCTCCAACTTATCTGGGTCTTCCATTCTGAGCGTGCTTCCCCTTGGTCCGCCGGCCTCCGTAGAGGGGTCCTATTACTAGGACCAACCAACCTACAGCTGATCTCAGAAGGGTATGGGTGGATTCGGTATACCCCTAATAGCTTCCGCTACTGGGATAACCTCTTGGAGTATTTCGCCGAAAACGTCCCGTCACTTTCGGCCCATAGTTAGGAAGCCTAACTTTGAAGCCTACTATCTCAATGCGCCTCCGACGGATTTCCTCCGTTCCACTTCCCAGATGTCGCCAAAGGTCCCCTCTCATATATCCTGCGAACAGCATGCGGTCGGACGGACGGCGGCGACGTATATGGTGTTATGAAGTGGGCTTCATTGATGTGACATTTTAGTTATGGGACGCAACTCTCGAAATCTCGCTAATGACGTGCGGGCCCCATAAGGGGGCCGGAGGGGGGTGTTGGCACTCCGGTAAATTGAGGGTCTGTGCGCAGTTACCCTACCGTGGGTCTGTGCACATGTCTCGGATTTCCATATGCCTAATATGAGCTCCCTCCTACCAGGCTTCGCCTCGAATGCCTTTATAACCATTTTTATAATTTCTTCTAAATACAATTTAAGACTCAATGTGGTCAGGGTAAAAAACCTCACGCATTTACTTGGCCACAGTAGGAAAACCCTTTCCTCACTATCTTACTTCTGCCCTTCCTAGCATGTCTGGATTTTTATTATGAAAATTCTCTACAACCTCTTCCGCATTTTCCATACTGGTGGTAGGCTCCCATGTGTTCTCATCTTCCGAACACCCTTGCCATTTAACGAAGTACCAAAGTTCCCACTTCTCTTGATAGCGGCCGCGTACTCGTTTCCTGTAAGAATGAATCTCGCTTCATACGATTTTTTCAACCTCCCATTGCAGATCGCCATCAATATCCTCCAGTTCTCTAGGGGGTTGTTGGCGATTGTTCTGAACTGACTCGCAGTAGTGTTCCAATAGTACGACATGGAATACGGGATGAATGTTCCATCGATCGGATATGTTGAGCTTGAAAGCTCTTGATCCATGTTTTTCCATGATTTGGAAGGGGCCGTATAGCTTTGGACTTAGCTTCTTGGATTTCCATCGGGTGCGGATGTTTTTTGCATTCAACATTACTTTTTCCCCGATCTTGAAGTCCGGCTGTTGACGAGCTTTCCGGTCATACTTTTTCGACATTCCTTCTCATGTCCTTTCTAGTGACCCTCTTGCTTGTTCATGTATCGTCTTAATCCAGTTCACATAAAGTATCGCTCCTGGATTTTGAGCGTTGCGCTCCTTCATCCACTCTGTCTGTGGATGGAATCCGTAGTTCGCATAGAAAGGCGACATCCCATGAGCGTTGGTTGTGGAGTTGTTATAGGCGTGTTCAGCTAGTGGTAGCAGCTGATACCAGTCATCCTGATCGTAATTGACAAAACTTCGAGGGTAACCTTCCAGCACTTGGTTGGTACATTCGGTTCATCCGTCAGTCTGAGGGTGGTATGCTGTTGACATTTTTCGCTTAATTTCCAGCGCCTTGCAAAGGGATTGTCAAAATTCTCCTGCAAACTTTGAGTCCATGTCCGAGACGATTTCGGTTGGCAGGGCATGTAGCCTCCATACTTCTTTCAGGAATGCGTTTGCGATATCCTTGGCCGTAGCCTTTGTTTGTAGTCCGATAAAATGTGCCATCTTTGTAAACCGATTGACTACTACCATTATCAGAGTAGACCCTTGTGACTCTGGTAGTTGCGTGATAAAGTCCACTAAGATAGATGCCCATGCTGCGTAGGGTATTTGCAATGGTTGCAGTAATCCATACTTAGCGTGTCTAGACGATTTATTATGTTGGCATGCATCGCAGGATTGTATGTAGTCATTGACCCATACCGCAAGTCCTTTCCAGTAGAAGTCTCTCATGATTATTTCCAAAGTTTTTTCTTGTCCGAAATGTCCTGCAACTTTTGCATCGTGACATCCTTCTGCAATCTTAGTATATAGCGCCTGACTATTTGGTACAAATAGTCTTTGCTTATAATATAGTAGATCGTCGGTTAAGGTCCAATCTTTGGGAAAATCCTTTCCTTTGTCTCGTAACTTAATGAGTTCTTCCCTCCATTGCCTCCAAACTGCATCTGTCCTGATAGCTGCCTGTATCTCGTTCAAGAATTCAGGATTGAACTGCTTCATACCCTTTTGCAGGATTATCGAATTTGACATTAGAACTTTCTCTGGTACTTCTGAAATGTCGTACCAGTGTTCGTTGTCTTTGGCCGATACCTGCAGGTAACTGATGCTAGGTTCCTATTGCTTGACGATTAAGGATCTCGTCGCTATATCGGTACTTCCGAATCCTGCGGTTCCTCGTCCTGTGTCCTCCAATTCGTCTACTTCCATCATATCTGAGGTGTTGACTTTTTCTACCACCAGTTGAGCTATACGATCGCCCATTCTTATTTAGCAGTCCATATCCTTATGGTTGAATAGTACGACTTTGAGTTCGCCGGTGTAATTAGCATCAATTACTCCTGCGCCAGTGGAGATTCCACTTCGGACCGCTAATCCACTTCTTAGGGCAACTCTTCCATAAGTTCCTTTAGGTAGCCCCACAGCTATACCCGTCCTTCTTAATGCTTGTCCATATTTAGGGACAATGTCATCTTCTATGGCGTACAGGTCATGTCCTGCCGCCATTCTTGAGCCTTTTGTCAGCAAATATGCCTTTTTGCTCAATCCATTGACCCTAATCACGGGTTCCTTCCTACCTCTTCGAGGTTCCAGATCCAAATCCTTATCTCCATCCCAGTCCTCTTCTTCATCGCCTACCCTCGCTACTAGCTATACCAAGAAACTTTCTTCCATTAAAATTTTCTGTTCGCAATGCGTAGCTCCCTCCTCAGGACGGTACTCCGGCTGTCTGCTTAATGCATCAGGCTTTCTGCCCTTTGTCCCTGGTCGGTATACAATGCGAAAATTGTATTCTACCAACTTCTGAGCCCATCGAATTTGACGGGCGCTACAGACTTTTGAGGTGAGGAAGTATTGTAGGTTCGGATGGTCGGTAAAGTCTGTGATTGGTTTCTCCGTTCTGATCAAGTAGTGTCTCCATTCTTTAAAAGCTTCCAGGATTGCGAGAAGTTCTTTATCATGAATCTCACAATTGCGCCCCGCCGAGCTTAATTTCCCGGAATGGAAAGCTACTAGATGTAATCTTTTCCCAAAGTATTGAGGAAGGACGCAGCCAAATGCAAAATCGCTAGCGTCCGTCCCTACCACCATTTCTCTTTCTGGGAAAAACTGGTGGAGTATGGGGGCTGTGGTGAATCGGTGCTTCAGTTCTTCGAAAGCAGTATTTTGTTCAATTCCCCATTTAAAACTTTTGGGATTTCCATGTAATGTCGCAGTTATTGGTTTACAAATAGCCGAGAAGTTTTTTATAAATCGTCGGTAGAAGTTAGCAAACCCCATAAAGACATGTACTTCTCTAACCGACTTAGGTGCTTTCCAGACCATTATGGATTCCACTTTTCGGGTGCTCATAGACACCCCATCGACTGCCACCATATAGCCGAGGAATTCTACCTCCGTGGCATGGAAAGTCGATTTCTTTAGCGATACCGCCAATTGAAAGTCCGACAGGCTTTGTAAAACTCTCTTGACTGCTTCAATATGTTCCTTCTCATTTTTTGAATAGATGAGAATATCATCAAGGTAACATACGACTCCAACGTTAAGGTATTCCTGGAGAACTTGGTTCATCATATCTTGGAAAGTTGCCGGAGTGTTGACCAATCCAAAAGGCATAACCTTATATTCGTAATGTCCGTATCTTGTACGGAACGCCGTTTTCCATTCGTCTCCTTCCTTTATCCTGATCAGGTGGTAACCGTCTTTAAGGTCTAACTTGGTGAAGATGTTTGCGCCGGCTACTCTATCTCTGAGTTCGGACATTAGTGGAAGGGGATGTTTGTTGAGGATTGTAATCTTGTTTAGATTTCGGTAATCGACAACTAGGCATAGTCTGCCATCAGGTTTAGGTACGAATAATATGGGTGCTCCTACTGGCGATTGGCTCCGAGTGATTTTTCCGTGTTTGATCATTGTCTCTAAGTATTCTCGTCAAGCCTTAAGTTGTTTTTCAGATAGTGGATATATCGGTCCAAAGGGGGGAGTTGATCCTGCAATCAACTTAATTTCCTGATCGAATGTCTGTCTAGGGGCTAATTTTTCTGCCGTCTAGGCTTCAAACAAATGTTTGTAATCCCGGTATTCTTTCGGTAATGATTTGAGTTCCACCGTATTTTCGATGGCTCCGATTCTTCCGATGCGACAGGCATTAGGATCCCAAGAGACGGATTCGTCATACTCACACATATCCGCTATTCCTTTATCTCCCTCCACGCAGTTTTTGCAACATTTTGCGGAGAAAGTCCAATTTTCTGCATCTTCTATGTGAGACACTGGGTGTTCACGATGCCACCAACCAAACGGAATTATCATTCCATAGTGACCTGCCTTAGCCACTTCACAAGACACTTCAGAGATGTGTCGGTTTCTTCCTATTTCCAATTTAATAGGGAGAGTGTAACACTTCCCTCCTGAGGCTGCTGACGATCCATCAAAGCCTAAGATATCAACTGCATTACTGCGGTCTATTGTAGGAACGCGAAGGTCTTCAACTAGGTCCTTGTTGATAAGGAATACGTTGGATCCCGAGTCTAACAGGACTTTAACTTTGTATTGCTTATTGTGTATGTGGAGGTAAGCGATTCCCTCTGGACAGTTGTATCGTATTGGTTTTGGAGCTTCTAACTCCATGCGCTTAGCACGGATAAGATTTTATTGGTTCTTTGGTTTAGGCATTGTTGGTATTGGGTGTAGGTAACAAAATGTTTGTTACTACGCCCGCGTAGTTTCGACTATTGAGGTCTCCTCAGACAAACTAGTGACTCTTTAGCTCTAACAATCTGAGTCTACATACTAAGCGGTGTTTCAGCGATAGGCAATTGGGCACAACCAGTTTTCAGGCTGGATGCCTTCTCCCGACACGCCAGACCTAGGCTCATAGCAGATTTTCGGGCGGTTGTTAGCCATTTTACTCTCCTGGTGTGGGGTTCCCGCATTCACCGAATCCTTTCCCTTAGGATTTCGGTTATCCGTCCAGCTCCCTCAGAGGGGCCTTGCGCACCAAAGCGGTACATCTCTATCCCACACTCTGGCCAGAAGGCAAGATAGTACATAAGTATAATACGACTCAGACTCGTGTGGTAGGTGGAACGGCCAGCGTCAGTTGTCCTCCTTTCCTGTATTGTTATCGGGTAGATCTTTCATTGCTATGTCCCAACCTTTTCGGTTTAGTAACTTGCTTGCACACGGGTAGCAGGCAACCACGTGGTGACTCGGGGAACTTCGTACTGTTGGCTCCCGGGCCATGTGGGCATGTTAACTATCCTCTCTTTCGATCAAGACTCTCCATATATTGATTCTTGTATTCGAGCTCATAAGTTCCTCGTGGGGTCCCTTCACCTAGAGCCTACTTGCATTGATCCTGAAAGGAGAGACTTGCTTCGCGCCGCTTTGATCATTTTGAGTTTCGACTCCCATAGTTGCACACAGATTACCCGATCCTGGTTGTGGTCGGTACTTAATACACCCCAGCCAAAGGGGGTTCCCATTTCGATTCCAGTTCCATTAGGACACTGAATACCCAAACGCCGTCGCCATTGGTGCCAATGAACTGACCTACGTCAGTTCCTCGTCGTCTGCCAGTTCCCAGATTTTATTCACTCGGGCTGGGTGCTGAACAGTTGCGACTTTGTGAGCTAATTTTGGCTTGACAATAGCCGATCTTCCTCGTCGAATTCGCATTTTTATTGGTCTTGAGCTGACCGTTGCCGCCGATATATGGGCCTCTCCCCAATACATTTGATAGGTGTGGTCTTTCTTTCCACAACGTATGCAATCTCCTTCTCGTCTCCGAGTGTCTATTACACTCTGCGGGATACTGGTATAGGCCTGGGCGAAGTTTGTGTGGGTCGTCTTTGTTGCACCTCCCAACCTTTTCCTGGGTTTCTCCGGTTCATCATCCCTTTTCCGTTTTCATAGTGGGGCTCCACCTCCCTTGACATAAGGTTTAGTATCCCGTTGTTGCTTTGGTTTAGAGTCCCGTCAGTCTTCCCTTCCGACCTCTCAGACTATTTTAGGCTTGGACGGTTGGTCTCGCCCAATTTTCTTTCTGGCTAGCAGTCCTTCTTCTGACCGTCCACATAGCCTCAGAGCCTCTTCCCATTCTTGATCCATCGTATATTGCAGGGCCGACAACTGGCGGACAATTTGTTCAGGAAGTTTATCTTCGACTTCCTGTCTCCTGGACTTACCGGTCATGCGTGCACGAATGTTATGGTTATGCATGACTGTCAGATAGCGTTCAATACTGCCATCGTACGTGATTAGTTTCATTGCTCGAAGGGCTAGTCTTTTGGCTTCTACCGGGCCGAATCACTTGATCATATCATGTTCAAAGCGGGTCCATGTCGCCAGCTCTGGCTATTGGGTTTCCCCTTAAAGTCCGTCCATAGCCTTGCGGTACCATATGGTATAAGGAAGGACTATGTCTCCTCTTGTACGGCTGAGCGCATATATGACACGTTCCCGTGCATCATCCCAGATTCGCAGGCTTCTTTCGAAATAGTCGGTGCATTGCAAAATCCACACATATATGTCTTGTGCGGGTTTGTCTTCAAAGAATGGGGGTGGCTCTTGTGGTCACTTAATGTTTAGTGCAATCGCGTTGGCAAGTGTTTCTGCCATGCCAGACTGTTCTGGTGTTTGTCCTTGCCTGCCTCGGCTAGGACCTCCTCTCCTCCTTCCTCTTTCATCATCATCATCGTCATCGTCGTCACTAGGATCTCCTGGGTTACCTCCTTGGGCACCTGAGGGGAATGTATCAGCGGTTTCTCGGCCTTTGCCCTTGTCCCTGCATGTAGGTGGAGCGTAGTACTCCCTGTCATGAGTTTCTTGGACTGTGGGTAAGGGCGCAGGTGCTGCAGCTTCGGGACTTGGTGCGGCACCTAGTATCTTATTTATGGCCGCTGTTAACCCTTTTAGGGTTTGGTTTGTCTCGATATTCTGCAGTTGTTGCTGGTCTTGAGACCTGCGAATCTCCACTTGGCGAGTAGTCTAATCTGTGCGCATTTGTCCTAAAGTACGGTTGACATCTCTTTCGCGCGTGATACTTTGGGCACGGAATTCGACGAATTCCGCTCTCAGACTGCGGACCATTTGTTCCAGAGTCTGGTCTCGGGCTAATGCCGCTTGGCTTTCTTCCCTGAGGGTTCCGTGTAACCTCGTGGTTACCTCTTCATGTTCTTGTTGACTCCGTTCTTGAGCGTCAATTTTCTTTGCGACTTCTCGCAACATCTCTTCTTGTATCCCCTTGACTTCGCTTTCCACGCCTGCCAGCTGCATCAACTAGATTGCAATATCGTTATCGTGGACATCTTGCCCACCGGCGATTTGCTGTTGAACCTTAATTAACTTTAAGGTATTATCTTGGGTGGCTCTCTTCAAATGTTTGAAGCCGATGTTGGCTTGGTTGAGTGAGGTATCTATGTCTTGTCTTATTTGACCCAACGTTACCCCAAGACGCACAGCCAATCTTGCTAAGTTTGCGGCGTAGTCTCCTGGTCTCGGTGTGGGGGCCCTTGATATCCAATACATGCTTGCGACACTAGAGGATCGGTGGGAAGGTACATTTCCTCTCCAGAACATAGGTTCATGAGGTGTTGAAGAGAAAAGACTATGAATAGCGGAATAATCCGTCTTATCTCTGGTGTCGGATCAGGTATCTATAGGTTCACCCGCCGTTATTCTTTTCCTCGGGTCCTGAGGTATCTCAGCCATTATGATGCTTTCCAGCTATGCTAATTGCTCTAATAGCCCTGGATGAGTGATTACTGGTACTTCGTACCAGAGTTCTCGATATCCCCTAAAACGTTTAAAGAATCATATATAGGGTATCCAACGCTTGAGATACTTTAGGGGTGTAGGTATAAAAGGGTTCGATTGGTCCGATTCTAGGCTCAAAACCTGGATTTCCCTTTTTCGAGATTTAGGATGTACTTATAGTACATATAAGGATTTCTTAAGCCCAAGCAGAAGGGATGTCTGGCCCTCGAATTGCAGTGCCTGGTTCCTAGTTATCGGAGTACTGGGTACTCTACTCGACAAAGTTTTCTGACTTACTGGAACTCCACTCGAAGTCCAGACCGTACCAAGTACCGTATATGCAATTGAGTTGATCTCTCGTTGGGATTCCGAAAGGTATTGTGAACCACGAGGGTTCTGTGACAAACTCCTCTTCGATTTCGAATAGCTCGCTGTCGAAGACCCCTTCGAATGTTTAAATATAGATGGGACAGTGAGGTGCTTCGAAAATGTGATCGAAGTCTGAGCTGAGGGTGGAGTTTGAAGTGAACTCGTAGTTCATATAGTGAGCCTTGGTAACAGGAGAACTATCAATATACTGTTAGGCGGACGCCAAGCTCAAGTATATAACCGAGGGACGTAGGCCAAAATCTTTGTTCGGAGAATCTGTCAAGGAAGGCTCGTCTCTATAAAGTAAAGGTAATGTAAAGATTTCTAACGTAAATAATTTTATATTGATAAGATCTCTTCTCCGTTACTTGATGATGTCAGTAAAGCTCGGGAGGCACTTCGATATTTATATCCTGCGTCTGAGTGTTCGCGGACTACTTCTAACTACTATGCCTCCAAAGTACCATCCTGGTTTTAATACGAAAACGTCCAGAATCTTATAAGTGCGAATACCGTTTGACCTTGAAACTTATCACACTCTTTTTGAGGACTCGGAATGGTATTCCTCCGTTGAGATGACTGCGCTATTTGTTATACTAAACAGCCGCCTCCAACTTAGATGTCCGCATAGACTTTTATATGACTTTAGTCTTGTTGACTATCATTCCAGTCGTCTCTTCGGTCATGAAGTGATCAGGTTCATGCCGGGCCACCTAGTGCCAATCGCAAGTCCGAGCCCAACATGTCAACGTCTTAAGGGGCTCCAACTTATCTAGGTCTTCCATTCTGAGCGTGCTTCCCCTTGGTCCGCCGGCCTCCATAGAGGGGTCCTATTACTAGGACCAACTAACCTACAGCTGATCTCAGAAGGGTATGGGTGGATTCGGTATACCCCTAATAGCTTCCACTACTGGGATATCCTGTTAGAGTATTTCTCCGAAAACGTCCTGTCACTTTCGGCCCATAGTTTAGAAAGCCTAACTTTGGAGCCTACTATCTCATTGCACCTCTGACGGATTTCCTCCATTCCACTTCCCAGATGTCGCCAAAGGTCCCTTCCTATATATTCTGCGAACAGCATGCGGTCGGATGGACGGCAGTGACGTATATGGTGTTATGAAGTGGGCTTCATTGATGTGACATTCTAGTTATGGGACGCAACTCTCGAAATCTCGCTAATGATGTGCGGGCCCCTTAAGGGGGCCGGAGGGGGGTGTTGGCTCCGGTAAATTGAGGGTCTGTGCGTAATTACCCTACCGTGGGTCTGTGCACATGTCTCGGATTTCCATATGCCTAACAATGGCGAACTTGAAATCGGTTCGGCATCTCCTATCGATGATCAATCAAGAAACAAGAGAACATTTGGGAGTGTCTACTCCTGAAGTGGTCTTCCTTTACCTTATCGAGTGCTACAGCTGGGAACTACCAGCTAGACAGTCTTATCGCCAGTATACTTTAAAATCTCTAACCAATAATGATGTTTACCATCTTACTCAATTTATACTACAGGACCTTAAGCATACCTTCAGATTACTTAACCTTCCTCCCACATTTTCTACACCCTCGGGGGCATGCCTGTCTGGTGAAGAATCTTTTTTTTTACTTCTTTGCTGCTTAGCATAGCCAACTCGTCAAGAAACCCTTGCGATCTTTTTCTCCTACAGTCCTGGTACGATTTCAGAGGCTGTAAATTGAATTCTGTTATTCATTTATCGGAATTGGGACTTTTTGTTACATGATTTCAACTCACGGCTTGCTTCTGAACACCTTTCCACTACGAAATTAGACCTCTTTGCCTCTAAGATTCATGCTAAAGGAGCATCCTTAAAGGCATGCTGGGGATTTATCAACTGCACTATTCGAGAGATTTGCCATCCAAGCCGGTGGCAGAAGGAGTACTATAATGGCTATAAGTATATGTATGCTGTGAAATACTCCGCTGTAAAGGCACCGGATGGTATTATTTATCATCTATGGGGACCATTTGAAGGAAGAAGGAATGATAATGCATTATTGTCAGATAGTGAACTCCTTTCTAGATGTCAAAAGTTCACACCATCTTTTTATCTTTATGGAGATCCAGCTTATCCTGTATCTACGGCTTTACTTTCATCCTTTGATGGTTTTCAATTAAGTAAGGAAGAAAAGGAATTTAATAGAAGAATGTCATCATGCCGGGAGGTAGTTGAATGGAGTTTTGCTGATATTGTATGTCTTTGGAGTGCACTAGACTTTTCTTCTACGCAACATATTTATTCTTCACCTATTGGTATTCAGTACTGTATTGCTACTATTTTAACCAATATTCATATCTGTTTGTATGGCTCTGAAACCTCCTTTTACTTTAATTGTTGTCCTCCTACTCTTGAAAACTACTTAAAAAAGAATTAATGAAATTGAATTTGTAAACTAGTTAATGGATTTTCAAAAATGATGAGGTTATAGCAACAAGATAAGGCAAGATCGCATAAGAGGAGTGAGATAAAGAAAAAAGATCTCTGGTTTACATAGGTACAGATAAGAAGAGATCAATTCCAACAAGGTAAGTATTATTATTGACAGAATTCCTCTTTCTCAGTTCCTATTACCTCGAAAAACCTCCGTTCTTGCCTGAATATCCTCCATAATTGTACATAACTCTCCTAGCTTACAATGAATCTCTCTTAATTTATTTCCCATAGCCTCAATTTGCATCTTAAATTCCTCCTTATCTTTTTCCTGTTTTGTTTCTTGAGCTTGAGTTAGCTCTAAAACCATTGACGAAAGCTTTGCTACCAGAAGTACTTGGCAGGTAGGATGCTGGAAGGATGAGGATGTGTCGGCAGGTACTTGGCGATGAGCTTGATGAATAGGAGAAATCGGTGGCATCCACAATACAGGCTCTGGTGTACGTATACGCCATTGAATTGGTGGAGTGGCAGCTATTGTCGCAGAATTCTCTGGTACCCGTTTTTCCAAGATACCACCTCCAGGAGATGCAGTAATATGTTCTGGTAATCAATGACGTTTTCTGATGATTCGCTGAGGATCTGCACCTAAGGATGCATTTTCAGTATTGTTCAAACTCAACTGCTCTGTTCTTATCATTCCTTGCATTGCCGATAGTCATATAGTAAGTCCTCGGTCTCGCTCCTCCTCCTCAACCTTCCTTTTTGCTGCAGTTTTCTCCTCCTTATCCTTTCTCACATCCTCCTTTAATCCCATTACCTTTTCTAATGGTGCTGCCAATCTGATCAAATCACTTACATTCAGCTGGAACTTGTTGTTGGCAATTTGACGTCCTCCCCCCATTTCTTTCCATACTGGATTTTCTTTGAACTTTACTAAATCCATCAACCTCCTCTTCAGTTTCGCTGCATCCCAACAAATGTAATATCCCCTCTCTTCAAGTTGCTTCCGCACTTGTTCCCAATACTCTCCAGCTGACTGCCATGGTGCTGAGTATGGATTGATGTCGCTGATCGTAGTACAGAGAGCTTTGCATGCCTCAAAACCATCAGATTGCTGAGTATTGCGGTCTCAACTTGCAGCTTGGATTGGGGGATAAAATTCTGCTGCTGGAACTGTGTTCACAATGTTTGAAAGATCCATCTCGAGTTGAGGTATTGAGGTTTGATCCTGACATGCCTGATCAAAGACTCTGGTACTCTTAATTTTTCTCTCATATACATCACAGTTACACAACTTCCTTGTTTGGTTTAGTGGTTAGTCTGTGCAAACTTAAAAATTTTCTGTTCGCAACCGAATCGGGACTCCAGAAAAGCTCTAATGCAACATCAAGGGAAAATACCAACAGAACCGGCAAACCCTTGCTACACGCACTACCCCGGACTAGACTCACGCCCCCCCCAGAATCACCCCCATACCATATCATGCCCTGTCTTACCTTACGCGAATTTACGCCCCGCGATACATACCCCAACTCAGCCCTGGGGAACATGGGTGAGTGTAGGAGGAGGGGAAGTGGAGGAAAGAAGAAAAAAAACCCCACCCGATATATCCTACCCTATACTCGAGCAGCGCTAGTGCGTTGCTCATATGCGATGAGATAGGAAAGGGAGGAAGGCATGCGCACCCTGCTATGTCGGAGAAGGAAGGAAAAGGACGGATAAACTACTTTTGAGTCGAGCTACAGTATTCCAGGTCATCCACTTCAGTGGGGAAGCAAGGGGCCCCGGTAATTTGTGTGCTGGCGAAGCGGTCCTATGAGTACTTGTACTCGAGTACTGTACAGTACCCGAGTACAGTACCGACCGGTCGCTGTAAGGCTTGCAGTAGGTTATTACGCTAGATATTGATTCGAATAGGTTGTGCATACCGGCACTATGCAAGTACGATTTGAATACACTCTATCGGTACTCCCACTGTCGCAATTGCCTTCATCAATCATTGCACAAGTACCCTGATGGCGTTGCCCCCCCACCCCCCTTCAAAAATCTATAATGCATCCTCAATCTACCGGTACTTCTTCCTCTCCCCTTCTCCCGAAAATGGCAATAGAACACGAGACCAATCCGAACTGTTATGATGAGAGAAAAGCACCGGGGAAATTACCACTTCCAGCGATAATCATGCAAGCACGCTGATCCAGTTTTCGATAGTCAAGGTTGACGTGTGTATGGGCCAACCGGCAATAACAGGGCCCCGGCGCGAGCAACTAACTAGGCTCGTAGTGTATGCCAGTGAGCCTGTAATGGATATCGTGCTCCGCCCTTGCCCAGCTCGACAAGTCATAGGCTGGATACGATGCTATACTACTAAAAAAAATACTGACCCTTCCTCCTAAACTCCTATTCCACCCGAACTTCTCCGTAGCTCCTTTGTAAGACTTGCATATGGCTTGCGGGTGCTCGAGTACAGTACGGTACTCGAGTACTATACATCTTGACAACTTTGGTATCGCGACCAATAGGTCTCTCTGTAATCGCAGATCCCTCTACACCATAGCTATCACCAAGGAGTAAGCCCCCCTCCCACCGCCCCACCAGTGTATGATGGTCACCCGCAGTTGGGAAGATTGAGTCCGCTGATAGGGTCTGTCAATAGGGTAGGGTAGGGCAAAGTTTATTGTCGTCCAGGCTTGGCAGGGACTGCCAAGGCATCATAGTGGTGGGGGATGGTTTGTTGAGCCTCATTGCTTCTTTTGACGTTCGCCTTGGGTGAGCAAACCTCCTCCAACGAACTCGTACTAGTCTGATTATTACGTTAGTTTGATCCAGGGTTTCGACGGCCAGTACTGCGTCTCATCACGTAAACGACGGATCTCTCCGCGGGGCGATCGACCCAGGTGCTTGCCACGAAATTGACTTTACAAGACCCACGAGACTCGCTCCGCCTCCCCTCCGGAGCGCGCTTGACACCCCGGGGAACCGACACTGGTCGTTGGCGACGACGACAGCAACACGGCGGTCGACGAGGGAGAGGGCTTATCGGTGACAGATTTGAGGGCTCTGCGGCTACGAGAGGGACAGACGGGATCAGGGGGTGTTTCTCCAAAGTGCCCCAGAGTTTCCCCGCTATCAGGTTGGGGGTCGTGGGGGATACAGTACGGTGTCACGGCTTCCACTATCCTTCACCATCGCCCTAGATCTAAGCAAACAGCAGACCAGTCTCCAATACATACAGATTCTTCAATCTTCGCCATCTCCATCACGGCCAAAATGACCTCGACAGACCAATACATTGACTACCCAACCCTTCTCTCCCCGACCTTCTCCCCAACAACCTTCTCCAGCACACTAATCTCGCAGACCAACCACCCGCACGAGCCACTTGATCTCACAACCCCTCTCTCGCGCGTCCTCTTTGACCTCCAGGAAATCGACACAACCCTGCACACCTTAACCACCGCCTCCTCCGCCCTATTGCTAACACACACTGCCACAACGACCTGCGCTTCGTCGACCCTGCTTGTAGCTGTAACGGCGCAAACGGCCACGCTGAACACGGCGTATGAGCGGCTACGCTGCGAGGTTATTGACCGCAGTGACCGTGCGGAGGAGGTGGTCCGCGTCGTGCAGAATCTTCACGCGACGACGAGGGTGCTGCGAGAAGTTAGCCGTGGCGTGGTGCTTGCACGGCAGGTGGAGCGACAAGTGGCGGATTTGGAGCGCGGGGAGTGGAGCGCTATGGTTCGGTGCTGCTTTAGCCTGCTAGAGCTGGGGAGGTTGTTGGAGCAGGGGGATGGGTTGATGGAAGTGGACCTGGCGAGGTCGCTGAACGAGAAGGTTTACCAGCCTACGCGGTCGAACATCATTTCCCGAGCGAAGGAGATAATCACCACATTTTCGCTCCTTACCCCGGACACTTCAACCCCCTCCTCCTCCACCACCTCCCCTACCCCTCCATCCAGCACCACCTTCACAGCCCTCCCCTCCGCCTCCCCAGCCCTCCGCCAAAAGCTCTCAAGCACCCTCCAATCCCTCTCCCTCCTCTCGCCCTCAGATCTGCACACATCAATCCGCACCCTCCTACAGACCCACACAACCGCCAGCACAAGCCTCCTCACGCGCGCCCTAAACTCGCTAACCACGCTTGACCGCGCCCTCGTCGAGGTCTCCATGCGCAGCCTCTCCGTTGCCGCCATTGAGGGCTACCTCGATGGCGTTGGCCTCTCGCAAGCCGTCCTAGCAGAACTCGATATGCGCCGTCTAACAACAGGCTTTTGGCGCGGCGTGGCAGCCGGCTGGGAGCCGAGGGTTAGAGACGTTGTGCTTAGGGGGGGCGCCAGTGCCAGGATATTGAGGGCTGGCAAAGAGAGGGTGAGGGAGGGGGTTAGGACTTGCGTTCTTAGGGGTATGGGTATGGAAGGGAGGGAGGGAGAGGAGGGAGAGGGTGGTTTTGAGATTGCCGTTATGGTTGGGGCGTTGGGGAGTTTGGGGCGATGACCTGGTATCATACCTGGGAAGGGAGGAATCATGTTAGATCACTCGTGTATTGGTGTTGCAAACTAGTGGTTGGTGATTGCGTGTATATCTCTAGTTACCGTAGCTACTACAACCACCCTTCTTGGCAAATCTCTCTCTTATCCTCTCACTTCCTCTTCAAGTCCGCAATTCTAAGATATCCCAGAACAGAAACAGAAATACTAGACAAAAGAGAAGGAAGAAAGAAAGAAGAAGAAAAAAGACAGAAACCCCCCTCGCCTGAGTGACAGTCATGGCATCCTACAGAGTTTCCAAATCTCTACACGATAATCCCCAAGTCCCTCGGCTTCACCGTCCCAACCAGCAATCCCACACATTCAATCACGTTCTCCGGCTCAAGTAGATGGTGATTAGCCTCAGTCGGCTTCGACGACGGGCCGACGGTTACAGTGAATAGTCTCTCCTTGGGCAAGTCTGATTGCTGGAGTGCGCGAAACATATCTATCCCTCCCCCCACAACCATTAGTCACGCCTCTCCCATTTTCGAGAAATGTGGGAGTGGAGCATACCTTCATCAGTAGTATCATCACCCGCGCAAAACACCATGGCAGGCGTGCCTTCTGCTTCGGCGACCAATTTCCTGGCTATCTCACCCTTGTTGACGAAACGCGGGCGGACCTCCAAATTTGCTTTTCCGGTCATCACTTCCACATCGTAGCCTCGCTCTTCCATTGCGGATTCTAGTTCTGCCATGCACTCTTTTGCTTGGGATTCACCGAGCTGTTGGTCAGAGCGACGGTAGTGCCAGGTTACCGCTACGCTTTTGCGTTCGACAAAAGAACCTAAATCCATTCTCATTAATTTTCCCCTCCCCTAATAAACCAGGGGGGACGTACCGGGCGTGCGTTCGGTATACCGGTTGAATATGTCAATACACAAAGCGCTCCATGACATGTTCATTCTCTCCGCTAGGTTGACCCATTTGTCGGAACCCGGCTCGCGCATGAAGCAGCCATGTTCAGCACTAAGGCCCAACTCGCTAATGTGGCCGAGCCACTTTTCCAGGAACGCTTGGTCACGGCCGGAGATTATCCAGACTCTATTCCCCTGTTGCTGCGCGAGCTTCTTAATGCATCTGACGACTTTGTCGGAGGGTGTGGCCTGTACAGGATCATCCATGATGTGAGTTAACGTGCCGTCGTAGTCGAGCATGAAGATCCGTTCGCCGACGCCTCCCGTCTTCAAGTCCTTCTCCATCTCATTGTACGTGGTGTATAATCTCTTTAGATCGAGAGCCGGTGTGAGCGGGCAACCCTGGTTGTAAGAGAGCTCCATGGTAAGTTTTGCAAGGAAGGCACTATTCCACGATTGTACCGTGTTTGTAATCACGTATTTATAGAGTTTTCTTTGAAGCTTGCTCTTATCGGCGGGGGTTAAGTTGAGGCAAGTTGCGATTGTGTCTGCCACACCCTTGGTGTTGGTCGGGTTCACAATCACTGCATCGGTTAGGCTCTCGGCGGTTCCCGTGAACTCTGACAGGATCACCGGTCCATGTGTCTCCTGTTGGCAGATGATATATTCCAACGAGGTGGTATTCATCCCGTCGCGAATAGAAGTGATCAATCCCAGATCAGCGACGCGGAGTAGTGCAAAGTACTCGTCCGGGTCAAGATATTGTGGATAGTGGTGCACTGGTGAATAATGCAGAGACCCATACTTTCCATTGATGTGGGAGACAAGTTCGGCAACTTGATGCTCGATGGTCGAGGATTGGGAAAGCGATGATGGGGAAGTTACTTGTATTAATACAACCTTTGACCCAATGTCAGATACCATTTCTCAGCCAACCTTCTACCAATTGGAATGCAACCACACCTGGCCAATGAATTCCGGATGCCTCTCCAGGAACATTTCGAAGACCCTCAGCTTCTGCACCACTCCGCGAACACTATCGAGTCTATCCCTGCCAACAATAATGCGCATACCCTCGTACGCTTTTCTGATAGTCTCCATCTTCGCTGCGACATTGGGCCCCTCCGCTAATTTGAGAACCTTCTCCGCATCAATTCCAATCGGCAAGGCCTCGACTGCACAATGCGCACCAAATGCATTGACTCCTTTCGCCCTCCCTTCTCTATCCGAGCTCTCTGTCAAATTCAACAGCTTCTTACAACACATGATGAAATGTAACTTATAAGTCTCCGACTGGAAGGCGACCATGTTTGAAGCCAGCATTCCCGCGAGAATTGGCCTTCTCCTTGGGAGAACACGGAAGATCTCACTCGTTGGCCAAGGAGTGTGGACAAACAATCCAATATAGGCGCCCTTGCCAAGGCGTTGACGCAGTAGCTCTGGCAGAATGAGTAGGTGGTAGTCATGAATCCAAATAATGTCCCCCTCTTTGTAAACTTTGACAATTGCATCTGCGAAGGCATCGCTAAAGAGGCGGTAATCGCGCCACCACGCTCTCTCCTCCAAAGCAGCTTCCTCCTTCGATGAAACGTGTTGAGGGAGTATGTAGTGGAACAATGGCCAAATCACTGCGTCGAAGTTAGTATCCACGTTATATTCAATGACCGCATAAAGACAAATACCTCTCTCAGCATAGTCCCTCCACCGGTCAACCCCATCAATGGGCAAGCCCTTCTCGTCATCACCCAGCCACACAGGATTGATATCACCCCACCCATCCTCCTTGCCTTTCTCAGCGAGCGCCGTCTCAGCCGCTTCCCTATCCTCTTTACTGATCCTGACCGTTTCATCTTCCTCCTTCTTCCCGTATGCACCCTTCATGGTCATTCTATTCCCACCATCATTAATCACAGGAACAGGCGGAGAAACGTGATAACTCATATTCCTTTTCAACCCCCTAGCCTGACCCGTACTTCCTGAGCCCAGGCCACCACCAACATCCGCATTTGTCTCCCCCCCGAGTTCCCGAACCTCTCCGGTCCAGCCGACGAGCACCCTCTCCCAGCCGCTATCGCCGAGCCTCTTGAGAGAGTCATAGAGTGCGGAAGAACCTCTTCTATTGCCAACCTCCCACTCCCCCCCGTGACGATAGCCAAGTGTATAGGGTAAGAAGCATGCGGCAGAGATGACACGACCAGTGAGAGGCAATCCCTGCGGAGCGTCTGTAGGTGCGAACGTCTTTGGAATTGATGTTTCGTTTGCGAGTGGAGGTGGCTTGTGTGGTTTGTTTGAAGTGAAGGAAGCATTTTGCTGTATTGGCAAAGCCTCAAGAGGCGGTGCACTGGTAGAGCTACCCTCCCTCATGTTATTTGATATATTGATTGAACAAAGGCAAGTTAAAGCGGAGAAATAAGAGTGAAAAGGGGAATAATGGGAAAAGGAGGAGGAAGAAAGAAGGAGGAATAGAGGGGCAAAGGTTACGTCATTGCGCTCCAACAAACCCTCCTCTCTAATCTTCTCTCTCTCTCTTCTCTTACACCACCAGTCACTCGTTTAATTAAGTTTCTTTCCCTGGTATCATACCTGTGGTACTAGCAAGTTTACTCATCAACTAATTTCCACAATTTCTTAACTCCGGCCTGTTGCTGAGGTCGCTCTCTAGCACTCATGCTGTCAACCTATTGGGGCGAACGTGATCGAATGACTTTTGCGAACACAACCACCATTGCATGACATTGAGATTCACGCAAAAAAAATTGAATTCTGGCGGTATGCAATAGCAGTTGTGTTCACAAACCCCATTTAATTACGGGTAGCCGTTCCCCCAATCATCCCTGCAGCGATCCGTTCCGATCGGAGCACCAATTTACCATCACACCTGGCCTGAAGCTTCAGTCCTCCAGGAAAATGCAGGAAAGCGCAGTGAGAATGAATAAAGGACCTCATTACCGGTATTGCAGTATATAATCTCACTGGAGCAGCTGAATTGTTCTACAAATGAGTATCAAGTATCAATACTAGCCTACGTGTATGCTCGCGTGAGAGTTTGACTTTTATTTTCCCATCCGCTCATTCCCACAAGTGATAAAGCCCCCCTCACAAACCTGATGGAACAAAAAAACCAAGAAAATGGAGGAGATAAACATTGGTGGGATAGTAGGAGGAATTACCGAGATATGAAACGAGGACCACGAACCCATTGGTATAATCAGTCAAGGAAAACATAAGATGTAAACATCAATCCTAAAGGAAAAACCAAAGCTCGGGGTTCCCCTCCCTCAAACATCCGGGGCGTTAAATCCAATATTGCCTTTACCGCATAATCTCCTCATAGATAAGCACTGAAGAGAGGGGGGAAAGAAAAGAAAAAAGTTAGCCTCAACATCATTTTCTTGAAGGGTACTTGGGAAATAAAACTTACTCTTCAACTGCTCTTTGCTCAATTCATCCTTTCTCCTATCAAAGTCAAAGAACTCATCAGGAATTGGCGGTGCGGTGGGTTCATCCTCAGGGTCATGGTAAGGTTCAAGGTAAGGGTGCTTCAAAGCATCCTCGACAGTAATCCTCTTCGCAGGGTTAAACGCCAGTAGCTTCTCTAAAAGATCCAGTGCCGATGCGGATGTCTTCGGGAACATGGCAGAGAACGGAATTCTTTTCTTGAATGGAAGTGAGCGAATGTATTCACGTGCACGACGAGATTTGATTCCGTAGTAATCTTCCATGGTAGGTGTTCCAAGAACATCCAAAATCAAAGTGAGTTGATGATGATCTGCCGAAACCAACGTTAAGACTCTTGGCACAAAATGGGATAAGGTAATACACACAATCCTTTCCTGGGAAGAGAGGCTTGCCACTCAACATTTCCGCCAAAATACAACCCACACTCCAAACATCAATAGCCTTGGTGTATTCTTTGAATGTCAACATTATCTCCGGAGCTCTGTACCATCTCGTAGCAACGTATTCAGTCATAAAACCAGAGTTGTCTTCAGTGCTGGCGGCAGATCGAGCAAGTCCAAAATCACAAACCTTCAAATCACAGTTTGCGTTAAGCAACAAATTCGAAGGTTTGAGATCCCTGTGTAAAACATTGGCCGAATGCATGGCTTTCAGAGCACGTAGGGTCTGGTAAATGAAGTACTGGCAATGATCGTCCGAAAGATCTTGCGTACGAATCACACGATGCATATCAGTTTCCATAAGCTCCTGATTCCCACTACCAGTCAGCAGAGGTAAGCTACTACCCGTCGGGTATCGAATCACGAACCTGGATGAGATAGACTTCGGTAAAGGTCTCATAGTTCCTTGGCTTCTGAATGTCCAGAATACTGATGATATTCTCATGATTGAAGTATCTCAACAACTTCATCTCGCGAAGCGTTCTCAAGCAGAACATACTATGATCAAACGGAGTAATCTTCTTAATTGCAACCTTTTGGCCCGAGGGTTTGTGAAGTGCCGAACTAGTCAGACAACCATCAGCATCTCCACTGGATCGGATGAAGGGCGAAAAACATACCACACTACTCCGTAAGCTCCTTCGCCGACAACGTCCTGGATCTCATACTGTTCGCTGACATTGAAGGAAATTTTCCTCGAAGAAGAATTATGCCTAGACATCGTTCTTTCCACTATTCTTCGCAAATGCCGGTTCACGAAATTTTATAATGAGAGGGTATACCGAGAGCAAAGAGAGAATGAAGGGGAACCTCCTTTCGTTAAAGGGAAGGGCGGTGGATAAAAGAATGGAACAAATAGTTCCGGAAGCGGGCCTAGCGCTGGGAGAATCTGAGGCAGGATAGGACCTTCAATGCACAAGCACGGATTCCGACATGTCAGCTCCCCGGAATTTCTACAAAGTGGCACAGCGGGAAGATTTGTGGGCAGGGAATCAAGTAGGGAGGGGAGCGTTGATGGTTTCGGGTATCAATGCGAACTGCGGGTAAGAGCGGACGTAGCAACTTACAAAATAAGGATGTCCAGTCAAATAATGAGTGCTCTGGCTGCAAAGTCAGAAACCAATAAAGGAGCGAAGATCTCTCTTGGAGATTATGGACAAAGGGGGTTGAAGAGAGTGGAGCGGGAGAGGGAAGGAGGGAAGGGAGAACGTGGGAGCAGGAGACAGAAGAGGAGAGAGGTGGAAGAAGTAATGGTAGCTGGGGAGGGGAGGGGGGTGAGAGCTCAGTCGAAGCGGACCCCAGCAGCAGGCCTTGTTCATGGTGCAGACTGAGCTGAGCTGAGGGGCCTACCGGTATTGCTGACCGAGTAACGGAGCTATCAAACCCCACAATTTCATAACACCCGAACAAGGAGGGGAGGGGGCTCAAGGGGTAAGTGTGGGGCGAATGAATGATAAATAACGAGGGGCCCCTTAAAGTACATGATGGGTATGTGGGATATAGATGGTAATTACAGCAGAAAGAGAAACAAACCTCGTATTGATGGAGATTAGTGTGAATGGTTGTTGTTGTTGTAGCACAGGTCGGGTATTCGGCGTGTATTGCTAGACCGGGGGGAACGCAGTGTCAGAATGGGATAGCGGGGGTGTTGATATCCTCGCTTCCTTTGTTCTGTGGTCTGGCCTCTCCCTCCCTGGGAGATTTGGTTTCTCTTGGCTATCCTCCTCCGTCACACTGAGCCTTTGCCTTCGAGAATAGTTTGTCCGGCGGAAAAGGGGAAGGAAGCTGCCTGTAGCTCGTTAATCGCCCGCCCAGTCAGTAAAATCTCGTGAACACGACAAAACAGATGGTCGAAATTTCCCGTCAACCCTCATCAAGAGGGAAAAGGGAAAGGGAAGGATGAAGGATAATTGCCCACCTTCGAATGAAGCCTCTATATCGTGATGGTAGGTATGATAGTATAGGAACGATGGGGGTTGAGAGGAAGGAAGTGAGGGGTTCGCCCAACAGCAAAATTGGAAGGAAGGGACAACGAAACGACAGCGGGGAAGGGGAAGAAAAAAGAAAATCATCTCTGACTTTCTTCGGCCCTTTTCGGATAGGTCGACGGCAAACTAAAAATTGCTCTATTATACTCTGCTCGAGTACAGTGCTGTATCGGTACTGTACTATAATCAACCTTTAATTTACAAGTATCATACTCAGTTGACCGCCGTCTGCATTGCACCTCTCGGTTTCCATACGCGCGCTATAAACCTATTTTCAGTAAAAATATGTGGCACGTGGCGACACGCCTCACCCTTTCCGCTTATCCCCCCTGGCCGGAAAGTTTCTCATTTTGCCAGCCTCCCTTCTGGCTCGGAACAATGTTATTCCAACGCCACGCCTGACCGCGAGTGAGGGTTGGTGATGGTTTCCGGTCGGTTGGTGCTGGCTGACATATTGGTACTGTACTCGAACTGTGTCTGAGGCCGGGGGGAAAAAAAGTGGCTCAAAATTGAGTGATAATTTGGCCGCACCAAGTAATCTATGCCAGATAAATGAAAAGACTTCGCAAAACTCAGCAGAAATTTACAGCAAATAGACAGATCCTCATTGCCGGATAATTAATTCCTTTTCTTATCACCGAGACTCCTCCTCCTCCCCTTAGCCCGCAAAACCCTCACTCTCAGGTTCGCATAAAAAAAAAAACAGAAACCTGCATGAATCAACCGGGATCAAATTGCCGGTCCAGAAAAAGTATCTGGACGCCTCGGCGCCAAGGAAGACATTAGTCAATAACCCAGGGAATCCGGCTCTATAAATTAACAAGTAAAAAACAGTTGTGAATTTGAGAAATCTACTAGAAATGAGAGAAGAATCTAGCCTGTACTGTACTGTGCGCTCCTCGGATGTGGACCGGGCACCGTGGCACGCTTTGGGACATGTACAGTAACGATACTGTAGTCTTGCCCCTTGCCACGGAGTTGGCGTTCTTTCATGGGAAATGGCAGTGGCTTAATCTGATCTCCTCAGCTACTCTCAGGGTCATTGTACTGTACTTCCCCTGATAACAACGGTTTATACCTTGACCTCTGATGGGTAGAAGGGTAATGTGAAACGCTGGAGAGGAGAGGTGCCAATGAAAGCAGATTTCAGAGTAAACCTGTGTTCAAGTTGTCCCTCTCAGTGAAGATTGAAGACAGACAAGAGCAACAAAACTAAAGGGGCCTGGAGGGAGAATATCTATTCACAATTGTCGCCTCCTGTTCTCCGACTTTCTCGGTGAAGCTCCCACAGTGGATTCAACAGCCCCTTTTTAACTACACCGATTTCACGATGAATGCCCATGAATTCATGACACATAAACAACATGACTTGGTGATGAATCTCTGCGCTGCCCAACACGAGTCCATTTACATGTCTGACAGCACCTCAGACTGATGTTTGTGTTCCGTCTGAGATAATAACAATGCACCTAATAATATATCAAAGTCGAACAAAAGTAAAAACGAGTACGGCTTACTGTTAGATGAGCTCAAGCTGGTAGAGAGGTGCGGGTTGGGAATTCCAAGTTGAGCTGTTTCTGTGAACCTACCTACAGTACCGGTAGCGCAAAATTGCTCAGAATGGTTTCCTTGCCAAGTGCGAATCCCAAAATCCACCAAAACACGCTGGTGGGGGCGAATCATGCCCCATGTCAACACATAAAAAGCCCGGTCGGGACCAAGCGATGATTAGAGAAAAATTCAGTTGAAAAAGGTACCATCCCCATGACAACACAAACACTGCCGTCCCCGCAAATCAAACCCCTGCGGACCCGTGCGGACTCACTGTGGAGGACACACCTAGACTCTGGGAGCAGATCTGAAAACATCCACTGAATCACTCTAAAATCAATGTAACCTGAAACCCCGCGCGAGTGATGTCCAATGATATGAACCCCACCATGACACGACGAACCTCTCCAACCTTCTGGAAGCCCAACAAACACGGGTAATGCCTCATGACTAGAATAAATTGGCGCCGCGCAAGAGCAAAATAAACAAACAAATAAATACCCAAATATTCGCGCACCAATGTCGTGAAACCTGTAGATGCGGACGGCTGGGCGCGGAGATCCGTACAAAGCGGGTTCCGATACAGCAGTGGGGGGTTGGCAAACTCAAGTGAGTAGGAAGAGTTCTTCCTTTTCCCCATCCGGACAGGGGGGTTGCTTGCTCTCGATCTGCAGCAAGCTCAGGGATTTCAGCCGCTGGTCACATCGTCTCACTCGAATGCGGAACGTGATGGGTGGAAATTTTTTAAAAAGAAGGAATGCATCATACTCTCTACTTCTAGAAGAAAGAAGCTTGAGCTGTAGTTTGTATTGGGCGACGGAGGTAAACAAACCCCTCAGGGCGTGGTAGGCATTATCCCTGACGGGGTGAAAACAATGCCAGAGTGAGATCGAAGGAAAGTGATTGCATAGAAAAAAAAGAGGATGCCCAAACATGCAGAGCGCCTCGCATCCCACCATTATATGATGGGGACCCCACTTGACGTTCGCTGCCGAATGGGATGTTTTTGGCATTCACCTTATCTCGGGGAACAGGCTCGATGCATCAATGAACTGTTGACAGCACATGGAGAGTCTCAAAAAAAAAAAAAAAAAAAAAAAAGAGAGGTCTCATTCCTGCACACGGTGGGCAGTGTGGAACACTAAATATCGTCAATCCCAGCTCTTGGAGGTGGGGACTAACTTTTCAGCGATATCTGTCTTGAGAGCCGGTTGAACCGCAGGACAAGATGTAGCGCAAGCACAGACAGGGACCAGGAGCAGGGGGTGAGGTCGAGGCAGCTCGTGACATCTTGTACCACAATACGACACGCGCTTGTTCACGCTGCCCTTTTCTGAGGAAATTGGTGGCGGTCGCAGGCTCTGTCATGTTGCCCAGTATGGTAGGATGTTGTGCGGTACTGTACTAGTACAAGTACCGTTGGGCACCACATCTCTACCATCTCGCACATTGAAAGCACTTGTGCTCCACTTTATAAACAGGGACCGGCCCCTAATAGCACAACGGACGGTTGTAATAATTGTGATATTCATCGGCTACGGCGGAAACGGGTAGGTATCGTCTGATTCCACCAACCGGGCGCCGGGTAGGATAAGGGGGAAATTGTACCAGTACGGGCATGGCGAAGGGGAACAATTAGGCGAGTAGTCACGTGGAATTTTAAAAGCGGGGGAGCGAAGAAACACGGGCGGGAGAGGAAGGACGGGGGAGAGAAAGAGAGATGGGACGGGAAGGGATGAAAAAGAGAAAATATCATGATACAGCTATTTTGTACTGAGGGAAAAGGTCTCAGGTAGGAGTATTGTTACGTCATACAGCCTGGCTTTCGTTGGACTAGTTTATCGGTACTTGTGCGGTACAGTAATTTACGGCACCCAAAGGAGCGGGATTGTGAGATGTCCCGTGGTGTGTGGGTGGGAAGCGTTGTGTTGTTGTTGTCATTATTATTGTGTTCCCTCTGCGGTATCATACTGTTTTCGCTCGCTGCTATTACTCGAGTACCGATACTGCATTTCCGGGGACAGCGAATAGGTGGAGTGTGTTGTTGAACTATTGAACGTGTGGTTGGCCTCCCATCCATGCACTATCATCAATTGTAATAATTGGGATGGATCATGGAGTTGGGGTAGCAAAGGATGTTGGGAGCCAAAGGTGGGGCAGGGACGGGTGGTATCATATCGTACCGGTGGGTTCACTACGGGCAGCCCTAGGAAAATACAAGCAGATAGGGCAGATATGAAGAACAGGGAGAGTGGGGAGAGAGAGAGAGACACACACATCCCGTACTGAGTACTCTAATGAGACGGAGAAACAATTCCTGGGATTATATGCAATGATGGTTTGTCTCTTTTAACCTCCCCGTGTCTCTCTCTCTACTGTCTCTCTTGTGCTTGCAAATTGTCTGCTATTTCTGCCAGCTGTTCTCGAATCAAAGGAAAGGGACACAACAGAAACATACGGGCTCACTGTCTTGCATTGAAACAATTGAAATTGCCGACGACAAGAGCGACGACCGCAAGATGATGAGTCTGGCCGCGGTGGGCGTATGCATCTGTGGTTTTCCCGCTCTTCTTTGCAGCTTTCTTTACGTTGCGCTGTTCGTCTTTACCCACAGAATTTCTCTCTAGCCTGTAAACTTTATAGGGCGTCGGTAGCTTGTCCAACCTTATCTCCCCTTGTAGAAATTGTGCCAGGATGCCCGCGCAGAAAGCACACGAGTGGGGTCTTTGAACGTCAGGGAGGGGGGAGAAAAATAGAAATGAATAAACAATGGTGGTGGAGAAATGGGGAAAAAATAATAAGTAGAAACGAGAGGTAAGAGAGAGGATTAAAAGGGAAACCAAACAAAAAAGGCAGAAATTTGAAGGGTCACAGAACACGGCTGCCCTAACGACACCCTTCACTCTTGTGCGGTACCGGTACATTGCCGGCTCCACCACCACCACATCTGGTACAGTGCCGTTCTGTATTGCGGCCTGATCTGTTCCTTCCCCACCCCATCACCAATTTCTACCTCCATCGTTTGCTCTGGCCTTGTCTTATCTAGACATCGAGCTGCAGAACTCGCTCGGCTCCTGTACTCTCTTGTTGGGCTGGCTCTGCATTCCCTTGATCTCTGTTTGGCCCCCACTAAAGTCGGTGTTTTTTTTTTTTAACACCACTCCCCTCAATATGTTGCCCTCCCACGACCCCGCATTGATTTGTGGTTTTGGAATTGAGGGTACTTCTACCGCCTCGGCCCACCAGCTGTGTGAGCCCTCCTCTTTACCAACAGTCCGCGAACAGGACGGGACAGTTACAGACCCAGCAGACATGGACCAACAACCTCCAATCTCTCGTTTACCTCCTGAGCTTCTGGTTCGGATTTTAACCTTTGTTGGCTTGATCGGCGGCCCGCCTGCCTTGAGGTCATGTTTGTTGGTATGTAGGGGTTTCTACGGGGTCATTGAGGACCCTGCTCTTGACAAGTATTTACACATGATCCCCTTGCGAACCTTTGTGCCGGTTTAATTCGCTCACCTCGTCTTTAGGCATATCTATAAGGCTGCTGCCTTTTCACTTTTATCTTACGATCCCCTCCTCTTCCCTCCATCTACTCTCTCGGGAACCCGCGTACCTCCCACCCCGATCGCACCATCTGCCCAGAGGCAGACCTACAAGGCCTTGGCTCGCAACTTGTTTCTGTCCCGTCAGCGGTTTCCCCGCGAGGTACATCGTGCGTCTACTACACTTGTTCCAGAAGTATGCCCAGCAACCCCGTATGGACCCAACCCCGGGAATCGTGACCCCGAGATCGAGGATGCTTTTTGCACCGCTACTCTTCCCGAGAATGAGATGAGAGCGGGTACGCTTCCGCCTCTATCGGTGGATCCTGCGGGCCGAAAAGTTGTGCGAATAATTGACTTCGTTCACTCATGCACTGAGGCCTCCCGGACCTATTATAATATCGCCTATGTTGGTGTCAAGACGTGCGGCTGGAGCGACTCTCTCCCTCCAGGAAGCGATACCACTGCCCACCAAGGAGAGACTGCGAATTGGATACTGTTTTCTGACGACCCCAGAAGTTTTCCAGAGTCACGCGATGGTAATACGATTACTGTCCAACGGGCGGCTATTGTTGGCGGGGCACCCCCGGGTCGCCCTGGTTCCCCACTAGCTGCCGAATCGCAACCACGCCGGAGGGTGGAAGAGGAGCTGGAGGGCTCTAAATTGCTGAGAGTGGTTGAGGCACCTGCGCCATCGAGCCTGGTGGAACTGGTCGGGCAGCAGCAGCGGGCCAAGAGCCCATTCATCAGGCCTGTCGATCATGATAAATTCCTTAATTCACAGAAATGGGGCCCCCCGGGAAAGAGTATCCATGCAAGCATATATAGAGCGTTTGGAGCACAGGATCCGAGGAAGAAACACGAGTCGAAAGATCAGAGTGGACGGCATGTCCCCCCAGGATCGTGGCTTACATCTGAGGAAATTCTCTGGACCATGGATAAGGTAGCAGATGCGGGACTTATCGGGTTTGGGAAGAGCCTTTTACATTCGGATGCAAACCTGAGATTAGTACCAAGGCTTGTCAAGAAGCAAGTGGAAGTTGCAGCAGTAGAACGACTCGCGATGGTGAGTTCAGACAAGAGCGAGGTCGTCGTTAATATGGAGTGGAAAATGCCTGTGAGCATTAAGGATCTCAGTCTTGATCCCGTCACTCCCCTTGATTCCGATGACATGTGGGATGATGATGCGGGGGACATTAGAGTGTGCTGGGAGTTCAGGAGTTGTGGGGTTCATCTTATAGTTTGTGATGACAATAGCGGACGTCGCGCTTCGACTGTCAGCTGTTTCGCTGGACGAGTGCCCAAAGTCTCTGGTTCATCCGGCAAGCCTTCTCCTTCCGTACCCGCCTCAGGTGTTAGGTGGCAACGCAGGATGGTTGTTAAACCTTCCGTTTCATCAGCAGAATACTGGCTTGATAATGACGGCCTTGCAGTCAATTCCTCTGTTTGTGCATATTCTACACGGCGCCACATTATGCCAGCTACCAATGCTAACCTCGAGAGATACCGTGCTGTAATGGAGTTTCATATCTTGAGCTTACAAACCGGAGATACTGTCAAGATACTTAATCTTGCAGAGGAAGAGCGCAATATTATTCGTCAGTGTTACATGTGGTGCTCATTTACTCTTGGCGATGGTGTTCTTATTGCTAGTCTCGGAGGTCTTGGGAGCGCTGCTCGTCTTACGGATGAAGATGGTTATTGGAGTCGTACAAGCCGCAGGAGACGCTATGGGTATGAAAATGTGTTTGTCTGGGATCTCGGCAGTGAGCCCGACCCCGCTCCAGACGTTGTTCCAGCCGCCAGACCTTTCCGTGGTGATATCAAAGGTGAAGCTCACATGACCAGGCCTACGTCGCGTATTCCGGTCCCACGTGGATGGGGCAACTTAGACAAGTACGTAGTCTTGTCGGGTTGCGGCCGCTACCTTGGCGTAACGGCGGAATGGAAAACCGCTGTGTGGGATTTAGAAGAGAGATCCTTTGTTGGAGTTTGGGGTGTTGAAAATGCTAGTGAGTTGCTTTTCCGCTTTCCAGTTCCCTTCCCCTAACTAATAAAGCTAAGATGCCCTCGAAGCTTCTCTACCCGGTTCCGAGGATGAGTGCCCTGCCTGGAATGGCCTCTGGATTAAATGGCGGGATGTCACCTACCTAGATAACGCCTCCGATCCCGAACCCGTCGCCTCCGGCATGTCCTACATTAGCGCTCGCGACCTCCGGCGTGCTGTAGGTGGCGTGGACATGGAAATAGACGGAAGTCAGATCTGGACTGATGAGTCCGAGTCCGACTATGAAGGGGAGGATGGCAGCACTTATGAGGAGAGCGACGAGGATAGTAACTACACTACCTCTGGTCAATGGAACTGGTGGGGCCCTGATGACTATCCACTGGCACCGCCGGCACCCCTACCGCAGGAGGGCGGAGAGGCCAGTAATGCCGGTGCACCTGAGGACCTGGTAGGTGTTCACGGAATCGATGGTGGGGGCATCGGGTACATGGGGTGGGCCGGCTGACTCGTGGGGTGTGTCCTTGCGTGCCTTTGCCTTCGTTACCCTGTATCTTGAGACGTGAAGAGACCGGTACCCTTTATTTTTTGAAACCATTGAAGGCGAATAAGGTGGAGGGGGTTGTGCGATTTTCTTTTTTGAGATGAAATTATAGCGGAACTTTTAGCTGGGGAATATATAATACGGTATTTTAAATGGGTGGCTGGGGTTTTCCTTTCCTTCTCTATAGTGCCTGCTTGCTTACTTGCTTTACTTTCAATGACATCGGTGCAATATGGGACGGATCTTTCTTTCTTCTAATTCCACTTTATTTATTTCGAAAAAGAAAAAAAATAAGCCAAGTTATCGGATAAGTTAAGTCATCGTGGATGGTTAGCTATTATTCATGGGGTGTCACTCGTGTTTGTTTCTTACCTTTGGCTTTATGCTTGATTTGAAGCAAATCGGAGGTGAGTGGGTATGTATCTTTTATCGTATTTTTCGGGCACCCGCATAGTCCCAATAAAGGACAGACAATGGTACTGTACCGTGATAACCACTGCACTTCTGGTTCTCAGTGGTTACTGAGCCGCCACGGGGTTCGATTATGTATAGTGCTATTTTTGCCAATATGGCTGGGGCGGGGTTGACTCTGGTTCAAAGCTATTGGCACAGTACCTTACGCCGCGGCCAGGTCGTCCGAAGTCACGATCCTTTCCAATTTTTCTCAAAGGGCGGCTTGGAGAGGGCTATCTTATATATTTATCTCATTTTTTTTTAATAAGGTGTCGGATGCTTCAATTAGATTGTCTCGAGGTTGATCGAGATATGAGGGAGGAGATAAGTTAGAGGCCAAGTTTTCCTAGCTGTACGGTACTGTACTACTGCTGTTATGCTAGCGGAATCTTGGTTATGTCTGAGCATAGTAATTTGATTTGGGGAAAAGGGGGGTTTGTATTTTTTTTTTTAATCCTTTGTTTCCCCGTTTCGTCTTGGGTTATCTGCTTTATTCGGTTTGTGTCTCACTATGTATGTATGATGCTATACTTGTACTGTACAGTTGTGTCAGGAAAGGCCTTGTATCCTCCCATGGCAATGGCAATACCACAACCGCCAACCGTAAAAATTCAAAAAAAAAAGATGGAGAAAACTCAATTAAATGAAACATGATAGTATCCCATAATGTGTTAAGATATTTCAGTTTGTTTTAAAATCTGGAACACTAGTCCCTTAAGGGATAGTGTTGAACATATTTTCAACTTCAGATCATTTAAGAGAAATACCCCCGGAAGAGAAGAACTATTAAGTTATGATCAAAAAGCTATTAAAGTGAAAGAATCTGGAGAATGTGCCAACCAATAGCACCAGCTTATCAAATAGTGCAAACTACTAAGAAGATGTTAATTCTTTAGAGAGGCAATGACACTATCCTAAAAAGAAATCGGCAATATATCCTGGTGCAGAATCAAAGACAGCGGTCAGCTAGAAAATAACTTTAACAACTTTATCATCAGAGAAAAAGCTACCAATCAGGTAGTGAGCTCTAACTAAGTCACTCCTACAGCCTTCTTACTTTTAGTTATTTGATTTGCCATATTCAGAATACATCTCAAAGCTAGGAATATGAATTCATAGATTTCAGATTAGAGGTAGATGATCATGAAAGTACAAAACAGACCTTATAATCAACAGAGTCTATACATGAGCCATATGCATTATTTTTGCTCTTTTTACTATTGAGATATTTGAAGAACTATCTGTGAATATGAACAAGAATACTGAGATGAAGATAAAGGGCTAGGAAAGAGAAATGTGAAGAAAAACAGAGCTGGAATTAGAAAGAGAACATGCTTTTATATGGAGTAATCAGCAATCTAATAAATGGACTATTACCTCAATTAGTAAACTGAGGATTTGATTTGATTTAACTTAACTATTAAGATGAGTATTTACCAAGTACTATTTATTGCCCTGTACTGGTCTATAAAAGAATAAGGTCCTGTTTGACAATGACGATTCCATTCTATTTTGCGACCGTTTCTCATACAAAAATGGTAGTCCTTTTGTTTTGAAATGGTCACTTTGTATAAAGCAATAGAATAGAACCACTATTGCCAAACAGGGCCAAAGATAGTTGGAGAAAAATCTTGATATAGTTAGTATTATATTAACAGTATTTTTCTTCTTCTCAATAGCATAAAGTTACAAAGAATTATATGTATCAGTAAAAACAAAAATTCAGTTTGCATTTTAAACATCTTGTACATCCAGTGTGTTGTGACTTTTGATTCACATTCAGATTAGCCTTCTTTGTAAATACTCTAATATAGTAGTTTAAAACAACTTGTACTTACTGGCACCAATAACAGACTACTATTTTGGGTACATATTGTGATTTGAAGTAAAATGATCATTATTAGAGATCAATATTTCAACCAGTAATTTACAAATTATCTGATAAGTCATAGAGCTCAAACTTGGTAATCTTCTTATATAATATGATATAAATCTAATATGATATTACCTTTTTACTCTAGTGTGATTTTATATATCAAACATGAATCAGGATGCAAACAGGAATAACAGAATATACAAAACTCATAAAATGTGAACTAGATATTGATGCTGATGTGTCTCTTGTTAATATCAACAAATTAAGTACAATTTTCATGTATCCGATTAGAGAACTCAACTTGACTAAAAAGGATTGTATATGAAGTTGAGCCTTTCAGCAGACCAGTTAAAGAAAAGTTTCTGAAGATACATTGTTTTAAGAACAAAGGGTATGATGGATATATAATAGCCTATTAGGCAGAAGCCAATTCTAATAAGTATTAAGAGGCTTGGGCCAAAATCTTTGATTAGAGAATATGTTTAAGAAAGCTTGTGAGGTCTTAGTATAGTAGAGATAAAATAAGATGAAGTATAACTAAAGATTTTCCTTACAAACAATATTATACTAGTATTGTTAAGATTTCTTCTCTATTGCTTGATAATGCAGTCAAAGCTTGTATAAGGCGGACGCCAAACTCAAGTATATAACCGAGGGACGTAGGCCAAAATCTTTGTTCGGAAAATCTGTCGAGGAAGGCTCGTCTCGATAAAATAGAAGTAAGGTAAAGATTTATGAGGTAAACAATTTTATATTGATAAGATCTCTTCTCCGTTGCTTGATGATGTCTGTAAAGCTTGGGAGGCACTTCGATATTTATATCCTGCATCTGAGTGTTCACGGACTACTTCTAACTACTATGCCTCTGAAGTACCACTCTGGTTTTAATACGCATACATCCAGAATCTTATAAGTGCGAACACCATTTGACCCTGAAACTTATCACACCCTTTCATAGACCCGGAGTAGTATTCCTCCGTTGAGATGACTGTGCTATTTGTTATGCCAAACAGCGGCCTTCAACTTAGATGTCCGCATAGACTATTATTTTACTCTAGTCTGGTTGACTATCATTCCAGTAGTCTCTTGGGTCATGAAG